>CM042393.1:9270575-9395575 GCA_023634145.1 Thymallus thymallus | reverse complement strand
CACAATACACATAACCACACAGTCAAACTACAACAATGACAAACAGTTCAAATGAGAGACACCTGGCACCACACTGAATCAAGGACGTAATGACTAATCAATGATAATGTCACAGTTTCAAATTATGCAGTAATTAGCATTACATGAAAAGACCTCAATCAACCACAACAGAGGGAACACTACATGAATGCATGACTGCAGTCTGACAGCAGCTCTCTGGAGGATCGTTTCTCTAGCATCCCTCTATCCTCCCACCCGCCCTATCCTCTCACAAAGAGCCTTAGCCAGACAGACAGTTGTTGTTAATGATAGTCAGTGTTTAATGGCTGACTGAGGACACAGGTGTTTCTGAGGAACGGTCACAGCCGTCTGATTATCATGACAGACAGCCTGATGAGACACTGAGCTGCATGACTAACCGAGTCAATGATTACCTGTGGGCACTATAGAAAAGGCTTCAGTACAGACGCGGGTACACACATTCAAACACACACATCTACATTACAGTTGAGCAATACACATCTAAACACATAAACAAAACAGAAACGTGGGCTTTTTTAACATGCAAGACGGTTATTGTGGTTCTTGACTCACCTGTTCTCGGCGTAGGTGAGGTTGCCAGTACACTCATTGACCTCCAGGGGGCACTCACATGGACATTCACACTCATTCTGCTCCATCCTATGCAACACACGGACAGTAACAATTACAGCCATGTTCTAAGGACATGGATCCATGAAAGGTATGATTGAAAACCAAAAAAAGTACTATGAACTTTGTGATGCAAATATTCACCCCTTTTAATACAGCAAGTTGAACAGATACCTCGTAGAATTAACTGAGTTCATGAACAGAAATAAGGAAACACCATCTTATTTCCTATGTAACTCTATAACTCCTGTGACTGTATATCTGACCTGTGACAGTTGAGACAGAGGCGGTCCACGGTGCTACAGGCACAGAAAGCCAGGGAATCACACGTCTCGTTGACGATGCCAGCAAATGCGTTGGTGCCAGGGATACGGGTGAGACGGTACCTGGAACAGTGGCTCCCGTGGACCAGGTTAGTCAGGTCACCCTGGGAAGGAAGGGGGAGAGTGAGAGAGAGGGGGAACATAGTGAGATATGGTGCTAGACAAGGGTTTATCTAACTACTTATATTTATACACTAGATGGCTGACAGGGGGCGCTGTTTTGAAGCCAACGTGCCTCCATCTTGGCACTCCCCCACCATTGTAAAAAAATATTTTGGAAGCTATAGAAATGAATTTATTAATGTTTACATTTGTTTATGCCACATTTATTATATTATAGACACCTAAATGCATACTTTTAAATTATATTATGTAAGCTAAACATACAAATAAAAAAATAAAAAATGTGTAATTTTGTCCTTGAAGAATTTCAATGAAATACTGTAGAATTCTATTCATTCCTATGGAGGTCTGCATTTCTGAGGAGTTCCAATATGGCCAACCGCTGGCTTCAAAGCCTCTCATTGGCCAATACATAGCATCAGCAATCCAGGGTTTATATAAATCATTGGGTTGTTCAGACAATACATGGAGCAGCGGCTCCCATGGACCAGGTTAGTCATGTCACCATGAGGAGTGAGAGGAGGACTACTGTCAAGCGTCTTTGAGTTTGTTTTAAATGGGAAAAATACTATGTATTAGTGAAAACATGGTACTAAACTATGTTTCTACAAAGAACTATTCATGTCTACAAAGAAAGGAGGCACTTATCTCACATATCTCTATTTGCACATCATAATTTGCACATCCTTCATTCCTGTGTTAATGATGATAATCTGTAATTTATTTCACCACTATGGCCTATTTATTGTCCTACCTCCTAACCTTACTGCATTTTGCACTACATTTTGCACTCTGTATATAGATTTTCTATTGTGTTTTTGACTGTTTGTTTACTGTGTAACTCTGTGTTGTTTTTGTCGCACTGCTTTGCTTTGCCTTGGCCAGGTCGCAGTTGCAAATGAGAACTTGTTCTCAACTGACCTACCTGGTTAAATAAAGGTGAAATAAAAAAAATAAAAAATAAAAAAACTTGGGTCATTTCAGTAAAGCTCATTGAGGCTGCTATACAATTTCTCACCACATGGTGGGGTTATAATACTGATGGATAATAATAAAAGCTGTCCTGGGAAAACGGTTTTCTGAGGGAAAAACAGGGAGAGGACATTCCCTGTAAACATGTCTCTCACACTTTACTCAGTCAGTGTCAAACTGAATCCTAAATGGTGGATCTTGTGTCAGAGAGAAAAGAAGAGGGGGAAGGAGAGAGAGAGAGAGAGAGAGAGAGAGATGATCTTGCTTTGGCAATGTTAACATATGTTTACCATGCCAATAAAGCCATTAAATTGAATTGAAATTGAATTGAGAGAGAGAGAGACAGAGAGGGAGAAAATCCCTGCTAGGGTTGCAAAGGGTCGGAAACCTTCCGGTAAGTAACCTTCCATGGGAAGTTAAGCCCGGGAATTTGGGGAATTTTGCTTAAATGCATCAAAAAAAGTTATTTTATAACAGTGAACCTTTTTTGAGGGATACACATAAGGCAATTCTAGGTCTTGTGGCATATTTTGGTTACACTATCCCCAATTCAATGGAATTGCAACCCTCTGCATGCACAGTGCATTCTTCCATCACATGTACAGCTGATTCTCAAGATCTTGCTCACTAATGAGATGCTATTGAGGCCACACTACTACCCTGTCTGAGCCAAGGACTACATGCTTTCGGGTAAGTTTTGATTACAATACTAGGTGGGGTGAATATATTTTATATGACATACAGTCATGTGAAAAAGTAAGTACACCCCCTGGAAAGTTCTCTTTTTTTGTTGTTTTGTTTTTTTGTACATATTTGGACAGATGGATATGTAATCTTCACTTCAACATGATTGACAGATAAAGGTTACCCAATTTAACAAATCACACACAAAAAAAAAACGTAGAAAATGTTATGCCATTAAAATAAACAAAAATGTATTTTCCTTATGGGGAAATAGGTAGGACACCCTTACCTTTACCATCACATAAAATGGCTAAAATTAGAAGTAGGTGTACCAAAACAAGTGCAAATAGACACACGGGACAATTGACACACCGGTCTCTACATTGCAGATGAGCTGAAGGCAGTCATCAATGACCTTGGACCACAGAAGGTATTTGCACTGGTGACAGACAAAGCTGCAAACATGAAGACTGCTTGGTCTAAAGTGGAGGAGTCCTACCCTCACATCACACCCATTGGCTGTGCTGCTTATGCATTGAATATGCTCCTCAAGGACCTCATGGCACTGAAAACAATGGATACAAGAAAACCAAGGAAATGGTTAGGTATGTGAAGGGTCATCAAGTTATAGCAGCAATCTACCTCACCAAGCAAAGTGAGAAGAATAAGAGACCACATTGAAGCTGCCCAGCAACACCCGTTGGGTTGGTATTGTCATCATGTTTGACAGTCTCCTGGAGGGGAAGTAGTCTCTACAAGAAATGGCCATATCACACTCTGCAGATACGGACAGCCCCATCAAGAGGATCCTCCTGGATTATGTATTTTGGGAGAGAGCAGTAAGCAGCCTGAAACTCCTGAAACCTATAGCAGTAGCCATTGCACGGATTTAGGGAGACAATGCCATCCTGTCTAATGTTCAGACTCTGCTTGCAGATGTAAGAGAAAAATCCATACTGCCCTGCCCACTTCCCTGTTGCTCAAAGCAGAGGAAACTGCAGTTCTGAAATACAAGTGGGAAGACTTCTGCCTGAAGCCCATACACGCCGCAGCATACATGTTGGACCCCAAGTATGCTGGCAAGAGCATCCTGTCTGGTGCAGAGATCAACAAGGCCTATGGTGTCATCACTACAGTGTCTCGCCACCTTGGCCTGGATGAGGGCAAGGTTCTCGGCAGTCTGGCGAAGTACACTTCCAAGCAAGGGCTTTGGGATGGAGATGCAATATGGCAGCCGTGCCAACATATCTCATCAGCCTCCTGGTGGAAGGGACTTTGTGGATCTGAGGCTCTTTCCCCTGTTGCCTCCATCATCCTCCAAATCCCACCAACATCAGCTGCCTCAGAGCGCAACTGGTCCTTGTTTGGGAACACGCATACCAAAGCACGCAACAGGCTGACCAATAGGGTTGAAGAATTGGTGGCCATCCGGGCAAATTTGAGGCTTTTTGAGCGTGACAACGAGCCATCCTCAATAAGGTTGGAAAGTGACAGTGAAGATGAGGCCTCAGATTCTGATGTTCAAGAGGTGGACATTGAGGAGGTCCAGGGAGAAGAAATGGAAGCCTGAGAGGAAGACAACCAAAGCTTCATTTTACAGATGTATGTTGAAAACGTTTTTGGGAGATGCGATGGATCATTGGGATCATTCCATATTCCCTTTCTTTTGTTGTTCAGTGAAATCATCCCATGTAAAGAGTCAACTCATTTAATTAAAGTTTCTATTGGAAGGATTTAATAATTTGCAATTATGTCTCCATATGATATGGTAAATACAGTTGAAGTCGGAAGTTTACATACACCTTAGCCAAATACATTTAAACTCAGTTTTTCACAATTCCTGACATTTAATCCTAGTAAAAATTCCCTGTTTTATGTCAGTTAGGATCACCACTTTATTTTAAGAATGTGAAATGTCAGAATAATAGTAGAGGATTTATTTCAGCTTTTACTTCTTTCATCACATTCCCAGTGGGTCAGAAGTTTACATACACTCAATTAGTATTTGGTAGCATTGTCTTTAAATTGTTTAACTTGGGTCAAACATTTTGGGTAGCCTTCCACAAGCTTCCCACAATAAATTGGGTGAATTTTGGCCAATTCCTCTTGACAGAACTGGTGTAACTGAGTCAGGTTTGTAGGCCTCCTTGCTCGCACATGCTTTTTCAGTTCTGCTCACACATTTTCAATAGGATTGAGGTCAGGGCTTTGTGATGGCCACTACAATACCTTGACTTTGTTGTCCTTAAGCCATTTTGCCACAACTTTGGAAGTATGCTTGGGGTCATTGTCTATTTGGAAGACCCATTTGCGACTAAGCTTTAACTTCCTGACTGATGTCTTGAGATGTTGCTTCAATATATCCACATAATTGTCCTTCCTCATGATGCCATCTATTTTGTGAAGTGCACCAGCACCTCCACAACATGATGCTGCCACCCCCGTGCTGCACGGTTGGGATGGTGTTCTTCGGTTTACAAGCCTCCCCCTTTTTCCTCCAAACATAACCATGGTCATTATGGCCAAACAGTTCTATTTTTGTTTAATCAGACCAGAGGACATTTCTCCAAAAAGTATGATCTTTGTCCCCATGTGCAGTTTCAAACCGTAGTCTGGCTTTTTTATGGGGGTTTTGGAGCAGTGGCCTCTTCCTTGCTGAGCGGATTATAAGTAAAATAATCTGTCTGTAAACAATTGTTGGAAGAATTACTTGTGTCATGCACAAAGTAGATGTTTTAACCGACTTGCCAAAACTATAGTTTGTTAACATGAGATCTGTGGAGTGGTTGAAACACTTAGGTTGAAGTCATTAAAACTAATTTATGTAAACTTCCAACTTTAACTGTATATCCAATGCAAAAAACATTAATTTGCATATATTTCTGTTAATTCTCATATATTCCCGTTAGTTCCCATATATTCCCTTTAAATCCCACAGAAAGTTTCCACCTCTGAATATTCCTCACAATGTGCAACCCTAATCCCTGCTGTCCAAAATCTTATCTCTGAGCATCTACTCACAATGATGCTGGTGTTGAACTTGTAGAAACGTTGGACCGTGCGGTCGGTGAAGCTGTTACACAGGTTCTTCTTGACAAAGTTAGGATGGTTCAGGATGTCGTTGGCAACCAGCGGTTCCTTGTGTGTGATGTGTTGCCGCTCGGCCGGGGCGTGACCTTTAGGGTCAATAAGGGTGGGGTGGGCCACCAAGTAACCCCTGTCCTCCATTATGAAACACCTAGAGAGAGAGGGAGAGAGAAAGAGAGAGAGAGAGAGAGAGAGAGAGAGAGAGCACAAGAGAGACAGCGAGAGGTCAACAGAGAGGGAGAAAATCCAGTTGGTATTATTAATTTTACTGAACAGTACATTCAATTTAATTTAATACACCTAAATCAAATACTTGAAAATATGCCCACGGAAATAAATCTGATTTAAACACAATAGAACCCAAAGCTCAGACTTGTTGTCGAGAGGGGAGAGAGCCAGAGCGATTACAGGGATGTGGAGGTCAGGGAGAGCAGTGTCAAGTCAGGAAAGACAGGGGGTGGTATTAGAGGGAGAGGAAGAGAGAGCAAGCTCTGAGGGTTATGAGCACCACATGGGCCAGGCTCCAGCTCAGCTCTGTGTATTGTCACACCTGAGTCCCATATTATCCTGCATGATAGAAAACCATTCAACCCCAACCCAACCCACCTCGGTCCCCTTACTTCTGTTAAAAATGAACCACTGAACACTGAATGCTCTCAGACAGAGATGGAGAGGGGAGGACAGGGGAAAGGAGAAAGAAAGGTGGAGAGGACTGGAGAGAGAGAGGCAGGGAGAGAATAGGGGTACAGAGGGAGAAACTGTAGAGAGGGAGGGAGGGATGGAGGGTAGGGGTGGAAAGGGAGAGAGAAAGAGTGAAAAGAGAAAGAGTGTAGCACAGCATCAAGCATAACAGGATGTTTCTGGAATGTAATTTTAATCAGCTTATCTCCTTTTGACTCCCCTCTCCCTCTCCCTCTCTCTCCCCCTCTCTCTCCCCCTCCCCCTCTCCCCCTCTCGCTCTCTCACCTTCTTTGTAAACAGAGTTTTTTTTCTGGACCACAACAGAGAACTTTCCTGAGTCTCTCTCTTTGGTTTCTCCCACTTAGCAGAGGGCATGCTGGGATGTTGGAGGACTAGGTGAATGTGCCAATCAAATCCGATTCAGAGAGTCTTAAAAAACCTCAGTGGGTCATCCCTCAGTATCCCTATCAGGCATAGTCACAAACCCCTATAACAAAAGAGAAGGGCCCTCAATGAAAGACATACCGGATCTTGTTGCCCTTGTCCTGATTGCAGATGGGTAGCAGGTCCAGCAGAACCTTGTAGAAGTAGCGCAGAGTGAAGTCTATCCCCATTACTGCTACTGTATACCCTGAGGCCATCTGAGAACTACACAGAGAGGGCAGAGGAGATAACCTCATTCAATAGTACACATTTCATGTTCTCTAGCTACCTTCCCTGCTTGTGCATACAAACCTATTCAGAAAATCATGCACTCGTACAAAGGCATTCGCACGAAACCTCTTGGTATACTACAGACACCATAGGACATGCTCACTGGGGCAGAACCAACATAAACACACTGAGCATGCCTTATCAGAGCTGTGTGTGTGTGTGTGTGTGTGTGTGTGTGTGTGTGTGTGTGTGTGTGTGTGTGTGTATTATATCTTAATCCACAGCCTGTGTTAGTGTTCCAGTTGTTGTTAATTACCTCCAGTCTAAAGCCTCCTCTGAGATTAACCAGTAATGTTATAACTGTAGTCAGGAGACTGCCAGGGCCACTACACATGCAGATCAAAGACTAAATAAAACAGAAGTCTGTTTTTTTCCCACTACTTTTTCTTGAGATAATAGTCTTATGTGGCTCAGTCGGTAGAGCACGGCACTTACAACCCCAAGGGTCGTGGGTTTGATTCCTACTGCGGCCACCCATAAGTCGCTTTGGCTAAAAGTGTCTGCTAAAAGCATATATAATGAAATGCCAGTTCTGAAAGAAATAGAAGAGCATAGCATTGTATCATAAGAAAAACGACAGTCCCAAATGAAAATCTCAAAGTGTTTATCAGGTTGCTCAGTTGGTAGAGCATGGAGCTTGCAACACCAGGGTTGTGGGTTCGATTCCCACGGGGTACCAGTATTAAAATGTATGCACTCACTACCGTAAGTCTCTCTGGATAAGTGTGTCTGCTGAATGACTAAAATGTAAATGCCTAGACTGGTGTATCACCATCACTCTGTGTGACATAGATACAGCCCAGTCCAACTGGGTTTCATCCAATCAGAACCTGGGACTGTACAGTGGTTGAGCCTTGACCCCTCCTACCTGGAGGCATGGATGGTGTGGCTGATGGTGACCACGTATCCAGCCCCGCCCACATCCAGGTAAGGCCCGGTGAAGGTGATGAGGCCTGGGTTCGCCACCGCGTGCTGGTACCTGTTTGGATCAGAGGTCAGGGGTTAGAGAGCATGGTCAGTGTGGTGGGGAAACAAAAACAAACGCCTTGACACAACATGCTAATTCATGTGGATACTGTCTACTAACTAAAGACTGAAGAAAAAAAAGAAAAAAACATTTTTTTACTCTAGAACAGATCCTGACTGAAACTGAAACTGAAAAAAGTGTCATGAAGGATTTAGTAGAACTCAAACTTTTCCATAGAAAGTGAATCATTCTAACCATAAACAGAGAAAGCTATGCACTAAGCCGGGCCAAAACACTGTGTAGCAGGTCAACTTCCCATCACTCTCTTGGAGTCTGGAACTCCACCCCCACACCCCCTAAATAAATCTCACCATTGTCTCCGGGTCGGATCGAAGGCTTTGTCCATGAGTGAGCCGGGGTAAATCCGAAGCACCCCATTGGGCGTTGCTATGTAACGGCGAACAATGTAGCAGTTGAGGCTACTCATCTCCATGAGTGTCATCCATTCATCTGTGACGTGACTGGTCGCCATCACCTCGTTCCTGACCGACGACTAGAGGAGGGAGAGGGGGATATAGCAGGGTTCCTTTAAGACTGGGAAGAGGATCTGAGCTCTCTCTTTAAACTGTAGGGTAGGCCCAGCTCAGGGTCTCCCATACCCTTTAGTCTCTCCCCCACGTACAGAGTCTCTCAGTCTCTCCCCCACTCTCTCACCCTTTACTGAGTCTCTCAGTCTCACCGCCACTCTCTCAGCCTTTACTGAGTCTCTCAGTCTCTCCCCCACTCTCTCACCCTTTACTGAGTCTTCTCTTTGTTAACGACTGTCGTTACTGTCAATCAAATGTGATTGTGTGAGAGTGTGTGTGTGTGTGTGTGTGTGTGTGTGTGTGTACCTTGAGTCCAGGGTTGGCTATGAGGCGTGTGTTATCACTGAGGTAGGCAGTGTAGTGTTCCACCATGCGTTTGGTCTCTGGTTGACTGAGGTGTTCGTAGGGAGAGGAGAAACTCCCTGCAGATAGCATCACTGTAGGACTCTCTGATAGACAGACAGACAGAGTGACAGACAGAGTGACAGACAGAGTGACAGACAGAGTGACAGACAGAGTGACAGACAGAGTGACAGACAGAGTGACAGACAGAGTGACAGACAGAGTGACAGACAGAGTGACAGACAGACAGACAGAGGGATAGAAAGAGAGAGAGACAGACAGAGGGATAGAAAGAGCGACAGGAAAATAGAGACTAAATTAATAATTAAAGACTAATAGCCTGTCATCATCTATCAAATTAAAGCTCTAACATCTCTGCCTCTAGCCTAGTTCCTCTCTCACAGTCATTGCCTGTGTGGCCCCAGGTCTTACCGACGGTGGCCAGCTGTTTGAAGTGCAGACAGGAGCTGGGCTGTCCCAGAAGGTCTAGGCGGTGATAGAGCAGCTTGGAGCTGGGAGCAGTGTTCAGGTTCTTCAGGTGTTTCACAGGGATCTCTGGCTGGACGTACACTATGCACAGGATGAACGACTTGTCCTGGACCTGGGGAGGGGAGGGGAGAGGAAGGGATTAATGAGTATCCCTGGGGTACGGACACTGGGTGGGAGGGAGAGGGGTGGAGGGAGAAGGGAATGGATGTTTTGAGTAGGAGCTTCTACTTAGAATAGAGCGATACAGAGCAGAGACACAGCTAGAGACATATCTTACTAGATTTTCACAATCCATTGATATGACATGACTGATCCTAACTTGTAAGGGGGAGTTGAGGTTTAGAAACTCCTGAGCTCCAACAGTGACACTACACACAGTCCTACTCCCTGCTCCTGCCTGTTCTCCTTTCCAGTGTGTTTCCTGCCTGTTCTCCTTTCCAGTGTGTTTCCTGTCAGACGTCACAGCAAGTGTTTCATGACCCCGTCGCGTGAGCATGCGCACGTACACACACACGAAGCCCGTCCTTTCCCAGCTCTGCTGACTGGTGCTGATAAATGTGCTGTACTTAATGACGGCACCAAGGATTTTAAAGGCCCATTGTTTTAAATACATATATATATTTCCACACTATAAGATTCGAATAATACTGCAAAATGTATGATAATACCATATTAGTGTAAGAGCTGCCAAAAATGTCTGCATGTTTTGGTGGGATGGAGTTTTGGCCTAATTAGTTAATAGACCAAAAGAATAAGAGTTGTAAACCTCTCTGCCAATAACAGCTAGTTTTCAGTTTTACCCTGCCCCCTCAGACCACTCACTCCCAGTCCTAACACAATTCTTGTTTGAGAAATTGCTCTTTGCTAAGAAGCTATTTTTGACCATTTTAATTGAAAACAGTCACAGTAACGTACTTAATTATTACCCAGAAATGATTTGATATCGATATAAAAACAGTTGCATTAAACACGTTAAGTGGATCTGGCTGGAAGGCTAGGACAGGAGAGGAGAGAGTGGGCTGGTGTGAGAAAACACTGAAACACACCAGAACCCTTCAGCAGATCTGGTGCAACAAGACTTTGCTAAGCCTTTGCTTACCACTTTAATGCTGAACTTGACAACAGCATAGAGACAGCTGGGTAGAATAAACTAGTCACAGCTCATAGAATAAGAGACATTTCTTAAGTAATAAATTCCACTTTTAAGATTATATTTTTGCGGTCCTCCCTGATTTCCTTAAAACATGACACATAGGGGCTTGGGGGCTACCTCTAGCACTAGCTCTGTTTTGGGTGTGGGGGTGGGAGCACTAGGTTTTTCTAAAGGTGACAGATTGGAGGTGACAGGGTTGGGTGGGAACCACTGACGGAGGGAGATGGAGTGAGAGAGGAAGAGGAAGGGGGAGCGAGAGAGAGATATGGAGTGAGAGAGAGAGAGAGATATGGAGTGAGAGAGAGGAAGAGAGGGTGAACAGAGTGACAGATAGACAGACAGAGACACAGATAGACAGATAGACAGAGACACAGACAGACAGACAGACAGACAGACAGACAGACAGACGCAGGCAGACGCAGGCAGACAGACAGACGCAGGCAGACAGACAGACAGAGACACATATAGACTGAGACACAGATATAGGCAGACAGAGTGACAGATAGACAGACAGAGTGACAGACAGACAGAGAGAGAGAGAGAGAGAGACACACAGATAGACAGAGACACCGATAGACAGACAGACAGAGACACATATAGACAGAGACACATATAGACTGAGACACAGATATAGGCAGACAGAGTGACAGATAGACAGACAGAGTGACAGATAGACAGACAGAGTGACAAATAGACAGACAGAGTGACAGAGAGTGATAGACAGAGTGACAAAGAGTGATAGACAGAGTGACAGACAGAGCAACAGATAGACAGAGTGACAGACAGTGACACAGATAGACAGACAGAGAAACAGATAGACAAACAGAGTGACAGACAGCAACAGCAGTGCATCGTACCAGTTTCCATGTGTAGCTGACGTTGTAGGCCTCCTTGCTGGGGTCTCGGAGGCGGTTGGTGTGCCAGGACAGAGAGGAGTTGGTGGGCACAGCTATCACCTGACTACCCAGGGGCAGACTGGAGGGAGGAACAAGAAGTAGGAGGGTTAACGTTAGCAACACAAGAGTTGCACAAGACTTATCGATCACTGCACCTGTATATAGCCCTTCTGTAAATAGCCCACACTACTACCTCATCCCCATATTTATTTATTTTTGTTTATTTTCACTAATCTTGCACTCCAGTATCTCTATTTGCACATCATAATTTGCACACTTTCAATCCTGTGTTAATAATAATAATTCTGTAATTTATGTCACCACTATAGTCTATTTATTGTTCTACCTCTTAACCTTACTGCATTTTTGCACTACATTTTGCACTCTGTATATAGATTTTCTATTGTGTTTTTGACTGTTTGTTTAATGTGTAACTCTGTGTTGTTATTTGTCACACTGCTTTGCTTTGTCTTGGCCAGGTCGCAGTTGCAAATGAGAACTTGTTCTCAACTGACCTACCTGGTTAAATAAAGGCGAAATAAAAATAAAAAAGAGTGTGCAATGTAGTCCGATCACCAAAACACCTCAGATTACATTATGTAAACAAAGATTGCAATGACAAAGAGAGTAGATGAAAACACATCCTACTACTTTACTAGCCTGCCTTGAGTGTCCAGCATCTATACATACTGGTGAAACCCCACCTCTCATTGCCCCCTGAACCTAACTCACCGCAGTATGTTGTCCCGTACCACGGGGAACCCAGGGATGTTTTCATAGTGGATGATGTCAGTGTGGAGGGGAGGCTCTGTCATCAGGTAGGGCCGCATGAGGGACGGGTGCATCAGAGTGTAACCTGGAAAATCAAAAACAACTACATTGTCAGAACAGAACACGCATCATCAGTCAATGCCGTCACGGGCTCTTCAAAGGAGTGGCATTTCATGGAGCCCCCAGCACCCAGGGGCCTTGACCTCAACTGTTTACCTTCTGTCTAATTGAGTGGCCTATTAGTCAGAACACATCTAATGACTTTAATAGTCATTAGTCATGGTTTGACAGTGTAATAAGCACTGTGCAGTAATAACATGTAATCTGACAACAGGCTCATTACAATAATATTACTACCACCCATTCGGATTGTTTCCCCAAATCCCTCTGGAGTACAGAGGATATACTGCTAGGCTGACAAAGTTTCATAATAACCAGTCAATACACGTCATAATAACCCAGTCAATACACATCATAATAACCCAGTCAATACACATCATAATAACCCAGTCAATACACATGTCTGAGCATGGCCTTTCCAAACCACCCTAGCAAACATCAGACCCTGCCTCTAGGTGTGTCTCTGGGACAGTGCCTGCCTCTAGGTGTGTCTCTGGGACAGTGCCTGCCTCTAGGTGTGTCTCTGGGACAGTGCCTGCCTCTAGGTGTGTCTCTGGGACAGTGCCTGCCTCTAGGTGTGTCTCTGGGACAGTGCCTGCCTCTAGGTGTGTCTCTGGGACAGTGCCTGCCTCTAGGTGTGTCTCTGGGACAGTGCCTGCCTCTAGGTGTGTCTTTGGGACAGTGCCTGCCTCTAGGTGTGTCTCTGGGACAGTGCCTGCCTCTAGGTGTGTCTCTGGGACAATGCCTGCCTCTAGGTGTGTCCCTGGCCAGGTCCCTGCCTCTAGTTGTGCCTTTGGACCAGTCCCTGCTAATGATGCAGGGGTTGACTCATAACACGCAGTCCCGCGGTTATATCTGTGGGGCGGACAGGTTAAGGGACATTAAATATTGTGTGACTGAAGGACGGGTAGATTGCGGGCAGGTTGAATAAAGAAAAAACAATACCTTAAATAATCCATAAATGTATAATTATTGTTAAATGTAAATCTTCATTATTTTAGGCTATCTGGCATTAGTGCATAAGCCTAAACTTTAGGGATTAACTGTACCTGCGCCAAATAGCCGACACGCCAATTGCCAAATAAAGCTTTTGGAAACGGACAGAACAAAAAGTTAACAACAAATCCACGGAGGCAAAAATGGACCAAGTTGAATTCAATAAGACAAAAGCTGCGAAAGGAGAGTAGAAAAATGGAAGGGAGGGTCAGAACAGTAATGTTGAGGAAAGATTTGTTTAAGTGGTAAAGAGGATGATAGCAGTGTTGGCTATGTTATGTGTGATGATTGTGAGGCGCTATACAACTTCGACAGTCACAAGAAGGAGACTTCAAATAGACCTATGGAACGTCAAGGGAACTGTAGCCTACTGTTCAGATGGATTGAATGGACACTGGAATCTGGACACTGGAATCTGGACACTGGAATCTGGATAACTTCTCACATAGGGTTAGAGTTATTATTAACTCCTGCAGAATTTAGCATTTCTTGCAGTTAAATTATACACCAAATGTAGACATAATTTGGACTTGGGAAAAGGTGGAGAAATATGATTTATTTCTGCATCTTGAGATGCTGTCATCGCCATAAAAGGTGATAGTATTTCAACCACATAAAATAGGCATCCAAGACAAACTGAAATCTTATCAGAAACATGCTGGGTCGTTTTCACAGTTTTCTATTTCTTTACAACTGGTCAAACTGATTTTGCACAGAAAATGTGGACTTTTTTGCGTTATTGCATTTTTCACAGTCCCTAAACATCTTTGCTCCGCGAAAGAAGATGACAGAGAAAACTTTACCGATGTCAACTAGACTGAAGAATTTATTCTATCAATCTACTACATTATTCTGTTGAGCAAGGATTTATTTAGTCTTCTAGGTCAATATACAGTGGCAAGAAAAAGTATTATGAACCCTTTGGAATTACCTGTATTTCTGCATAAATTGGTCATACAATTTGATCTGATCATCTAAGTCACAACAATAGACAAACGCAGTGTGCTTAAACTAATAACACTCAAACAATTCTACGTTTTCATGTCTTTATTGAACACACCGTGTAGACATTCCCAATGCAGGGTGGGAAAAGTATGTGAACCCTTGGATTTAATAACTGGTCGACCCTCTTTTGGCAGCAATAACCTCAGCCAAACATTTTCTGTAGTTGCAGATCAGACCTGCACATCGGTTAGGGGAAACTTTGGACCATTCCTCTTTACAAAACTGTTTCAGATCAGCAATATTCTTGGGATGTCTGGTGTGAACCACTCTCTTGAGGTCATGCCACAGCATCTCAATTGGGTTGAGGTCAGGACTCTCCAGAATGCATATTTTCTTATGTTGAAGCCATTCTGTGTTTTGGGTCGTTGTTCTGTTGCATCACCTAACTTCTGTTGAGATTCAATTGGCGGACAGATAGCCTTACATTCTCCCAAAAAATTCTTGATAAACTTGGGAATTAATTTTTCTGTCGATGATAGCAAGCTGTCCAGGCCCTGAGTCAGCAAAGCAGCTCCAAACAATGATGCTCCCTCCACCATATTTTACAGTTGGGATGAGGTTGATGTTGGTGAGCTGTGCCTTTTTCTCTCCACACATAGTTTTGTGTGTTCCTTCCAAACAGCTCAACTTTAGTTTAATCTGTCCACAGAATATTTTGCCAGTAGTGCTGTGGAACATCCAGGTGCTCTTTTGCGAACTTCAGACATGCAGCAATGTTTTTTTTGGACAGCAGTGGCTTCTTCTGCGGTATCCTCCCATGAACACCATTCTTGTTTAGTGTTTTACGTATTGTAGACTCTTCAACAGAGATGATAGCCTGTTCCAGAGATTTCTGTAAGTCTTTAGCTGACACTCTAAGATTCTTCTTAACCTCATTGAGCATTCTGCACTTTGCTCTTGCAGTCATCTTTGCAGGACTGCCACTCCTAGGGAGAGTAGCAACAGTGCTGAACTATACCGTGGACTGACGAACATCAAAGCTTTTAGAGATTTCCTTTCCAGCTTTATGCAAGTCAACAATTCTTAATCTTAGGTCTTCTGAGATCTCTTTTGTTCGACGCATGGTTCACATCATGCAATGCTTCTTGTGAATAGCAAACTCAAATTTTGTGAGTGTTTTTTATAGGGCAGGGCAGCTCTAACCAACATCTCCAATCCCGTCTCATTGATTGGACTCCAATAAGCTTTTTGAGAAGTCATTAGCCTAGGGGTTCATATACCTTTTCCAATTTACAATGTGAATGTTTAAATGGTCAATATAGACAAGAAAATACAATAATTTGTGTGTTATTAGTTTAAGCAAACTGTGTTTGTCAAATTGTATGACCAATTTATGCAGAAATCCAGGTAATTCCTAAGGGTTCACATACTTTTTCTTGCCACAGTAACAAAAGAGAAGCTGCATGTACCTAATTATAGACAGATTGACTAACAAATAGCCTACCAAAATGTCGGAACTTATAAGCAGAAACAAATCTAAATCAGGCAAAATAAAATCCTAAACTGGCCTTAAGCATGGCTAATGACCTGACTCAGTGAGAGTGGTAGTGCCACTCACAGTCACTCCACCTCCCAGTCAGAGCTAAACACTGGCACCGTTATGCAGTCCCGTGTAGCACAGATGGTAGAGCATGGCGCTTGCAACGCCTAAGTATGAACATGTACGCACTAACTAACTGTAAGTCGCTCTGGATAAGAGCGTCTGCTAATTGACTAAAATGTAAATGCCAGGCACCAGGTCCTATAATAGCAGTACTACTGCAGCACTGTTGCTCTGGAGTCTAGATAACTAATTGTATCTTCCCTGGGATGCCCGAGAGAGGCCTACTCTGTCATACAGACTATGGCCTGCAGAGGAGAGCATAACAGAAGGACTAAAAGGCTGAGACAAGACTTTCACACGTGAGTGGTATTCCTCGAGGAGAGTGCAGGTTAGGGTAAGTGTAGAGGTGTAGGATGTACCTTTGTTGTCTATGAGGAAGGTGTAGGAGGCCAGGGAATCCTGGTAGTAGGTGACGTCCTCTAGGATGTAGGCTAGGTTCACGTCCACCCCAACGACGCCTAGCAACAGGTTGCCAAAGTAACAGGGCCGGCTCACCGTCATGATGAAACCTGCAGGGAGAAGACACTGATAGTTTTACATCACACTGATTGATCACCAAGAGCCCAAAACAATCTGATCCAGTTTATAATCTTTACTGCTGATTTAGGTTTAGCAGCTTACTGTACCTTAGCTCTAACCTTAACCATTATGTGGACATAAGAGCAGAACTGATCCAAGACCAGTTGTTAGGTCCCAACTAAAGCCCCCCAAAATTATAACGGCCATGATCCAGGACCAGTTGTTAGGAACCCACCATCTCCTATGGGGTCCTGGTAGGGCAGGACAGGTCTATCATCTATTCGTTACCACTGATTTAGGATCAGATCACTGTACCTCAGCTCTAACCTTAACCATAATGACTAGAATAGAACGACTGGTCCTAGATCAGTGTCTAAACCCACCGTCTCCCATGGGGTCCTGGTAGGGCAGGCTGAAGCAGGACAGGTCTATCATGCGGTTGGGCAGGTTGATATAGAAGCGTCCCACAGTGGTCTCCAGGTTACTGAGCTGGTTCAGGACCATCATGCTCCCCTTCACCACAGGCAGCGGCGAGCGGTCCAGGACGCCGTACTTCAGCGAGTTCTGCTCCGCTAGGTCACGCAGGAACGCTAGCTCATTCAGACCTGTCACACCCTCTGTTCAGGAAGAAGAGAGCAAGACAGGTGTTTTATCGATGCGTTCAAATATATTGGCACCATTGAACGATTCACTATTTCTTCTAAAATAAGTTGAAATTGAAAAAACTTTGTGTTCACACATGCATTTGTTTGATGTAAAACTGCACAGGACCCCCCAAAAAATACAACTGCACAGGACCCGCCTGTGCAGGTCCTGTGATTCTCGGCGTGTAAAGTGTAATTTATACCACCTGTGGTAAGTTGCAGGTGCCTATAGGGTAAAAATAGCAATTCAGCCAGTTATATAAAAAGAAACCAGAACTTTCTGCTCCATTGTAAAGTGCAAGTTTGCTAATAATTTTGACCACATCTGTGGTCAAAAGCAGCATAGAGCAAAGCAGCATAGAGTAGAGCAGTACAGAGCAGCATAGAGCAGAGCAGCATAGAGCAGAGCAGCATAGACCAGCATAGAGCGGCATAGAGCGGAGCAGCATAAAGCAGGGTAGAGCGGCATAGAGCAGAGCAGCCACATAGATAGGAGGTCCTTCAACGTATTGATATCAATGTAAGAAAACGTCCTCTAGAATATTCATTGACTTTATAACAGAGGACACCCTAGAATGACCTCTCCAACATGGCTGTCCAGACAGCTGTCACTGGGCACATTTGGCATTAAGACAGGGTTTAATGTGGAATGCATGGTAGTCATATCACTGATTGGATTAAAGAGGGATCCAGCCTGAATGCTTAGGGCCTTGTCTGATAATAATAGGATGCTGCACACATGGGAATGTTGCACTATTGACAGGAGTGAGTCAACAGGAGGTGAAAGGAGTCATGTCAATACAGCCTGGTATGTGTGTACTGCAGGGTCAAACTGGACATCAGAGGTCATAGTTAGAATAGCCGTAGATGAACATTTGGCTGATGATATTCTCTGTAAAAATCCACTCAAGATTCTGTGGGTGATTTACTGGTTACTGTTAAAGCATATCTTTAAATCATGATCATGTTTTTCATGTCTGACAAGGGCATTTTAGATGGATTGAGTTGGTCCGTGGTTCACAATCAGGCAGTAGGGACTGGGTAGTATTAGACAGCCACAGACCAGGGGTTTGGCAGTACAGCCCATACCTGAACATTTCACTTTGCAACCATTTGGGCCTTCTAGTTCTAGCATCTCACCAAACAACAGACACAGACACACACAAACATGGTCTTTTGTGGGAGAAAAGACCATTGATCACCTTAAAGATAGATAGGTACTTTATTGATCCTCGAGGGGAAAATTCTTTGTCAAGCAGCTACAACAAAAACAGAGGGCAGGTGCAAAATGCAACAATCATCAGCTCACATCTGGCACACACACTGAGCTCTATGAATTGCTCAATGTGCTACGCAACAAAAGCTTTCTGGATCCTTTTAAACAAGCGGCGTCTCTCTCTCCCTCTCCCTCTTCTTCCCCCCCCCCCCCCCTGTTATAGCATTGCTGCTATAACAGCCTCCACTCTAGTATGAGGAGAAGGGGAGGAGGCTTCTGAGCACCTCTTCACCCAGCCCTTCCTCTCCCCCATTCACCCAGCCCTTCCTCTCCCCCATTCACCCAGCCCTTCTTCTCCCCCAATCACCCAGCCCTTCCTCTCCCCCATTCACCCAGCCCTTCCTCTCCCCCCATTCACCCAGCCCTTCTTCTCCCCCATTCAACCAGCCCTTCTTCTCCCCCATTCAACCAGCCCTTCTTCTCCCCCAATCACCCAGCCCTTCCTCTCCCCCAATCACCCAGCCCTTCCTCTCCCCCAATCACCCAGCCCTTCCTCTCCCCCATTCACCCAGCCCTTCCTGTCCCCCAATCACCCAGCCCTTCCTCTCCCCCATTCACCCAGCCCTTCTTCTCCCCCATTCACCCAGCCCTTCTTCTCCCCCATTCACCCAGCCCTTCCTGTCCCCCAATCACCCAGCCCTTCCTCTCCCCCATTCACCCAGCCCTTCCTGTCCCCCAATCACCCAGCCCTTCCTCTCCCCCATTCACCCAGCCCTTCTTCTCCCCCATTCACCAGCCCTTCCTTCTCCCCCATTCACCAGCCCTTCCTTCTCCCCCATTCACCCACACCCTTCCTCTCCCCCTTCCCATAATGACACATTCATCCCAAACACAACCCCCATCCACTCTCACACCTTCCCCCTCCCACATCCAGGTGGCTGGGTAGGTCCAGCAGTAGTACCCATGACACACACACACATATATTCCACTACTAATCAGGATTGATACACCATCAGTCACATTACAAAACCAATGGGATTTTAATTCACATTTTAAACATACTCATGACTCTTCCTCCAGTTACCACCATGGCATTTCCTCTTATCTTGATTGAGTGACTCTTAATGTGATTTTTGATCATACATGATGGTGTACGATTATAGACGACCGTGTGTGGTGGAGGGTGATTACGATTATAGACGACCATGTGTGGTGGAGGGTGATTACGATTATAGACGACTGTGTGTGGTGGAGGGTGATTACGATTATAGACGACCATGTGTGGTGGAGGGTGATTACGATTATAGACGACCGTGTGTGGTGGAGGGTGATTACGATTATAGACGACTGTGTGTGGTGGAGGGTGATTACGATTATAGACGACCGTGTGTGGTGGAGGGTGATTACGATTATAGACGACCATGTGTGGTGGAGGGTGATTACGATTATAGACGACTGTGTGTGGTGGAGGGTGATTACGATTATAGACGACCATGTGTGGTGGAGGGTGATTACGATTATAGACGACCATGTGCGGTGGAGGGTGATTACGATTATAGACGACCATGTGCGGTGGAGGGTGATTATGATTATAGACGACCATGTGCGGTGGAGGGTGATTACGATTATAGACGACCATGTGCGGTGGAGGGTGATTACGATTATAGACGACCATGTGTGGTGGAGGGTGATTATGATTATAGACGACCGTGTGCGGTGGAGGGTGATTACGATTATAGATGACCGTGTGCGGTGGAGGGTGATTATGATTATAGATGACTGTGTGTGGTGGAGGGTGATTATGATTATAGATGACTGTGTGTGGTGGAGGGTGATTATGATTATAGATGACTGTGTGTGGTGGAGGGTGATTATGATTATAGATGACTGTGTGTGGTGGAGGGTGATTATGATTATAGATGACTGTGTGTGGTGGAGGGTGATTATGATTATAGATGACTGTGTGTGGTGGAGGGTGATTATGATTATAGATGACTGTGTGTGGTGGAGGGTGATTATGATTATAGATGACCGTGTGTGGTGGAGGGTGATTATGATTATAGATGACTGTGTGTGGTGGAGGGTGATTATGATTATAGATGACCGTGTGTGGTGGAGGGTGATTATGATTATAGATGACCGTGTGCGGTGGAGGGTTCCTACCATTCATGAGGGCGTAGGTGAGGATCATGACTGAGTTGTTGAGGTGGCGGTTCTCCTCTTTGACCATGCGGAGGGTGTCTCTCTTCTCATGCTCCGACGCGTCTCGAGACGTGATGCCAGACGACAGGTATAGGATCACCATGTCTGTGTCTGACAGGAACACACAAGCACAGAGAGAGAGATCAGAAACACATCCTTGGTCAAAAATCCTTCATCTCACAAATCCTCCATCTCTTGACTCACATTCACTGAGCCATTTCAACCAAATTAACTGCACTGATTTACAAGTAGATTTATTTGTGAAACATTTTTACAAATACATTAATTGGCACATAACTGTTGAAAAATTATGAATTAGCATTCCCTATAGAACCCTGAAACTCACCTCTGGACCTTGAAGCCAGTTCCACTGCTTTTTTTCCATTCTTCCCCTCTAATCAGGGACTGATTTATTAAATGTTGTATTTATTTCACCTTTATTTAACCAGGTAGGCCAGTTGAGAACAAGTTCTCATTTACAACTGCGACCTGACATTTAGACCTGGAACACCAGGTGGATGCAATTAATTATCAGGTACAACAGAAACCAGCAGACTCGGGACCACGTAGGATAAGAGTTGAATACCCTATAGAACAAGTCTGTAGCATCAGTGGCCTATAAAGACTGCATTTCCCATGGTGCCCTTTTCTTACTGGTGAGTTTCCGGGTGACGTTGCTGGTGTTCCTGAGGAGCTGGAAGGCCTTCTGGAAGCCCAGTGCATGCTGGGTAGGGCTGTCAGAGGCCTTGAGGTTGCTGATGAAGGCGCTCATCTTCCTCTTGGTCTCGCTGGTGGCAGGAGATAGGTAGCTCTTATAGCACTGGTCCAGAGAACAGGACCGCACAGTCTCCGCTGAGGACAGGATCGAGATCTGGGGAAGACGTCATGCACAGACACAGGTCAGCATTACATACAAACACAACATAAACAACCACTTTTGGGATTGTCATCGGTTTCAGAGGGGGCTAGGGGAATTGGGCTACAAAGGGGAAGTTAGGGATGGGTAATAAGAGCAGAGCACCTCACCTTGTCATGTTCGTCTATGGAGTTGAGGACGACGAGGGCAGCATCTCTGGCGATCTGGAGCTGTGTTTCTGTAATGGTCACTCCGTGGTCGATGATCACCACAATGTGTTTAGACTGGGGCCGCACTGCCGCCACATACACTGGCCTGCGAGGACACACACACACAGACATGTGATACGTAGGCTACACTAGGGCTGTCCCCGACTGTACTTTCGACCAATCGATTGGTCGAAATGTTTAAACGTGTATTTTTCCATATATTAGGCACACTGTTTGATTAAATAATTAAGACACACAAATTATTAGATGGAGTTCGCCCAGCAATTGATTTGTTTGTGCCGGGCCGGGCTCAGACATGGAGTGACTGTGTGACTAGAACCCGTTGTCGCTCTCTCCTCCCTGCTGCAGCGACCACGCCAGAACATCAGTGTTTATCGTGCTGTCTTTGGCAATATTCAATTCATACGCACAAAATATATAAACAAAAGCATTCACTGGGAAAGTTAATAGGCTACATGTAGGCCATTTATATAATTTACGCGCAGCATTTTGTTCAATTTATCGAATCAGTTATTGTTTTCTTACGCAAACTGCGATCAACACCTGTCAAACTCAAGACATTAATCTCAAAACACAGGGATGTCGATTCACACGGGACTAGTATTATCAGAGGATCATGGAGTTCGCCAAAAATGGGCAGTCAGTGATGATTTATGTAACAATAATTGCTCCATTCTTGCCCATGCGTCTAGGGCTAGTTGATTGTACTGTTTATCTAGGTGCTAACGTGATTGTGTAGCTAGTCTGGAAGTGTAACATTCAAGTCATTTAGATGTACTTTACCTGCTGCGGTGCTCGTAGTTGCCCTTGCAGTGGAACTTGTGGGCGGGGAACACAGTGAAGATGCCCTCCTCTGAGCTGAAGTACTGCCATTTGATGCCAGGGTTGGACTTCAGGTTATCTGCCAACACTACAGAGGGGAGAGGATGAGAGAGATAGCAGTATTAAACAGTAGGTAGGATTAATAGTCGAGTGAGCAAGGAAGAGTGAGAGAGACAGAGTGAGCGAGACAGAGCGAGAGAGACAGAGCGGAAGGGTTGATACAGTATAAAATCTGAGGGATTCTGGGAGAATAAGTATTATTAAACAAAAAAGAGTTCCCTACAGGTTTATCACTCTCTCTCTCTTTCTCTCCTTCACCCATATTATTTAACCCACTAGGGAGCTTCATTCTGGGCTCCCAGACACCTGTCAGAGCCCACTGATAGATGGAGACTTTAAATGGTTAACCTAGTCTCCTCTAGTCTGTGTGAAGAGTGAGAGTGAGATCACATGAGAATAATAATGATGTAAGGCCCAGCATAAAATCAAACTGTCAGACTGGATATCAGATTAAACTGTTCATTCTGCTGTATTACTAACATGGTTATAATCATTTCACTTAAGTGAAACTGTGTGCTCTTAGTAGTTATATAATGTGCCGTTGACAACATTAGGCCTAACTACACTACATTACCAAAAGTATGTGGACACCTGCTCCTCATTCCAAAATCATGGGCAATAATATGGAGTTGGTCCCCCCTTTGCTGCTATAACAGCCTCCACTCTTCTGGGAAGGCTTTCCACTAGATGTTGGAACATTACTACAAGGACTTGCTTCCATTCAGCAACATGAGCATTAGTGAGGTCGGGTACTGATGTTGGGTGATTAGGCCTGGCTCGCAGTCGGAGTTCGAATTCATCCCAAAGGTGTTCATTGGGGTCGAGGTCAGAGCTCTGTGCAGGCCAGTCAAGTTCTTCCACACCGATCTCGACAAACCATTTCTATATGCACCTCGCTTTGTGTACTGGGGCATTGTCCTGCTGAAACAGGAAAAGGCCTTCCCCAAACTGTTGCCACAAAGTTGGAAGCACAAAATCATTGAGAATGTCATTGTATGCTGTAGTGTTAAGATTTCCCTTCACTGGAACTAAGAGGCCTAGCCCGAACCATAAAAAAAAACCCAAACAATTATTCCTCCTCCACCAAACTTTACAGTCGGCACTATGCATTCGGGTAGGTAGCGTTTTCCTGGCATCCGTCAAACCCAAATTCATCCGTTTGACTGCCAGTTGGTGAAGCGTGATGCATAACGTGTTTCCACTGCTTCATAGTCCAAAGGTGGAGAGCTTTACACCGCTCCAGCCGCAGCTGCTCGACCATGGAAATCAATTTCATGAAGTTCTTGTGCTGACGTTACTTCCAGCGGCAGTTTGGAACTTGGTAGTGAGTGTTGCAACAATGCAATTATCTATTTAGATTGCATGGCTGTGTGCTCGATTTTTTTACAGGTGTGGCTGAAATAGCCAAATCCACATACTTTTGTATAAATAGTGTATTTTATTAACTCAACTTAAGCCAAACATTCTCGCTCAGAGTATCAACAAAATGTGACTTTCAAGAGATAAAGACCGACATAATAACTAATGTTTATTGTTTACTGGTTCATGATATTAATGCACTGCAGGCTGATCTAGCAGCAGCAGCAGCATCTGCCAGGGAACAGGGTCAAATTAGCTGTCTAAACAAACAGACTTTTAATGGGTCAGAGAAGTCAAGAGAATCTTCAGAGAGATCAGATCACAAACCCTGCAGCTTCCTGTCTGGCGGGCACTGCAACAGAGGAACACAAAACAGCCATTCACATGAAAGAGACAGAAGAGAGGGGGAGGTACACACAAATAGAGCCGGATTCCTCAACCCGTGCCAAAAAGTGTTACTGTGTCTTGGTATATGTGTGTGTGTGTGTGTGTGTGTGTGTGTGTGTGTTTTGCTCCTCTCTAACAAAGTAGGGTCCTGAAGATAGATAACAGCAAACACGATGGCAGCGTTTAAAGTGCCACTCCAGTCTCCTTTTTACCTCATTTAACACAACTTACTTAAAAAAAGGCACATCTCAATAGGTGGTCCAGGTAGGTTAGGGTTAGGCTGTATCACAAGTGGCCATGATTGAGAGTCCCATAGGGCGGCGCACAATTGGCCTAGCGTCGTCCGAGTTTGGCCTGTGTAGGGCGTCATTCTTAAATAACTTACCTAGTTAGATAAAGGTTAAATAAAAAAAAGAGGTCATGACAGAGCACAAGTGGGGAGAGGGCGATGTTCCTCAGGCAAGGGGGATGCCGATGACCTCACAGATTCGTAGCTAGCGACACACTAGAGTTCATTGCCCCACTGCACACATGCTAATCCAATCTCCTCAGTATTTCCTAACACACTACCCAGAAGAAGAGGGCCTTCAAGGAGGGGGACAGGGACAAATTGAAATGCGTCCAGAGGGAGCTGAAGTTGCAGATTGCTGAGGGGAAGACAGGGTATAAGGAGAAGATGGAGGACAAGCTGAGGCAGAGCCAGGTGAGAGAGGTGTGGAATGGTATGAGAAATATCACTGGCTTCAAAAAGTCAAACAGTGGGCAGACGGAGGGGACCCAGGACAGAGCCAATGAGCTGAACCAATTATTTAACAGGTTCGATACTGGCCCTGTCCACCTTCCCTCCAGCTCCCCAGGCCACACACCCTCACGGCTGTCCCACCCCCACTTTGCTCACAACACCTCCATTGAGACAATCAGCGACCGCCTCCCTACCTCCGCCCCCCCCTGGACTGATCTGCAACACCCACCCCGAAACATTGGGGTGGATGATGTAATCTACCTACCTTCTGCAGAGGGCCTACTCTCACTTGGACAACACAGGTTGCACTGTGAGGGTTATGTTTTTTGACTTCTCCAGTGCCTTCAACACCATTCAGCCCTGCTACTGGGTGAGAAGAGGATGAAAGTGGAAGCACGGGCAGTAAGCAACACAGCGGCCCCCCAGGGAACAGCCCGGGGCCCCCCAGGGAACGGTCCTGTCCCCCTTCCTGTTTACCCTGTACACCTCAGACTTCAGATATAACTCTGAAACATCCCACCTACAGAAGTTCTCGGATGACTCCGCAATTGTAGGGTGCATCAGTGGTGGGCAAGAGGAGGAGTACAGGAGCACAATCAATGACTTTGTGTTGTGGTGTGAGCAGAACCTTCAGCTCAACATCAGCAAAACAAAGGAGATGGTAGTGGACTTCAGGAGAACCAAGGCCCAACTGACTGCAGTCCCTATACAGGGGATGGATGTGGAAATGGTTGGGTCATACAACTTCCTGGGAACTGGCTGGAATGGGCTGGTAACACCGGGGTCCTGTACAAAAAGGGACAGAGCCGACTCTACTTTCTGAGGAGGCTCAGGTTCCTTCAACGTGTGCAGTAAACTACTGAATACTTTCTACCAGAATGGGTCTTTTTTGCAGTGGTTTGCTGGGGCACCAACATAAAGGCTGGTGATGTTTCTCGGGTAAATAAGCTGATCAGGAAGGCTAGCTCTGTTCTGGGGATTACCCTTGACACTAGAGGAGGTGGCGGAGAGACGGATCCTGGCCAAACTGCTGTCCATCATGGACAACGTCACCCACCCTCTGCATGCCATGGTTATGATGCAGAGGAGCACTTTTAGTCACAGACTGATCCCACCACGGTGTGCCAGAGAGCGTTACAGGATGTACAGTTGTTAAATCATATCACATGCAATATTGTAAGTAATTCTTGGACTGAACGTACGTAGTCATTCACTCAGGAATGCATATTAGGATCCTGTCAGTTGTATCTTTTTTCATTGCTTTTAGTATATCGAATGTGCAATACGTGCATTAATCTGTAATTAAACCCTGCACTAAGGACTGTTATTACTATTACCCTAAATGATATCATACGCACATTTAGCTATTTAAGTATTTCTCTTCCTGTACATTTAACGTAACCATGCAAATATTCACTTACCTGTTCATTTAACCAGACTGTATATTAAGTAAACTATTATTACCCTCACTTATATCATACGCACATTTAGCTATTTAAGTATTTCTCTGCCATCGACCTGTATAGTATAGTTAACCATGCAAATATTCCTTATTTATCTATATCAACTCGCAACATTTTTTTTCACCTAACACTCTGTAACAATGTATAGTGTACATCTTCAGCCATTCACCCATTCTATGCAATGTCTTTTTATAGCTTTTTGCACTCCAGACTTCTTGTATTTTTATACTTTTTCACACTGCCGCATGTATCATGTATGTGTCTTTTGTGTATTTTCATTCTGGCATTTTGCACCTGCCCTGTGTTTTTTCGTAGCTGCTTGACAAAAATATTTCCCCTTGGGGATCAATAAAGTACCTATCTATCTATCTACAGTTGAAGTCAGAAGTTTACATACACGTTCGCCAAATACATTTGCTCAGTTTTTCACAATTTCTGACATTTAATCCTATTAAGAATTCCCAGTTTTAGGTCAGTTAGGATCACCACTTTATTTTAAGAATGTGAAATGTCAGAATAATAGTAGTGAGAATGATTCATTTCAGCTTTTATTTCTTTCATCAAATTCCCAGTGGGTCAGAAGTTTACATACACTCAATTAGTATTTTGTAACATTGCCTTTAAATTGTTTAACTTGGGTCAAACGTTTTGGGTAGCCTTCCACAAGCTTCCCACAATAAGTTGGGTGAATGTTGGCTCATTCCAAGACACTTATTCAGTTCTGCCCACAAATCTTCTATAGGATTGAGGTCAGGGCTTTGTGAATACCTTCATTTTGTTGTCCTTAAGTAATTTTGCCACAAATTTGTAAGTATGATTGGGGTCATTGTCCATTTGGAAGACCCATTTGCGACCAAACTTTAACTTCCTGACTGATGTCTTGAGATGTTGCTTCAATATATCCACATAATTTTCCTTCCTCATGATGCCATCTATTTTGTGAAGTGCACAAGTCCCTGCTGCAGCAAAGCACCCCCACAACATGATGCTGCTACCCCCGTGCTTCACGGTTGGGATGGCGTTCTTCGGCTTGCAAGCCTCCCCCTTTCTCCTCCAAACATAACGATAGTCATTATGGCCAAACAGTTCTATTTTTGTTTCATCAGACCAGAGGACATTTCTCCAAAAAGTACGATCTTTGTCCCCATGTGCAGTTGCAAAGCGTAATCTGTCTTTTTTATGGCGTTTTGGAGCAGTGGCTTCTTCCTTGCTGAGCGGCCTTTCAGATTATGTCGATATAGGACTCGTTTTACTGTGGATATAGATACTTTGTACCCGTTTCCTCCAGCATATTCACAAGGTCCTTTGCTGTTGTTCTGGGATTGATTTGCATTTTTCGCACCAAAGTATGTTAATCTCTAGGAGACAGAACGAGTCTCCTTCCTGAGCGGTATAAAGGCTGCGTGGTCCCATGGTGTTTATACTTGCGTACTATTGTTTGTACAGATGAACATGGTACCTTCAGGCGTTTGGAAATTGTTCCCAAGGATGAACCAGACTTGACGAGGTCTACAATTTTTTTTTCTGAGGTTTTTTGGCTGATTTATTTAGATTTTCCCATGATGTCAAGCAAAGAGGCACTGAGTTTGAAGGTAGGCCTTGAAATACATCCACAGGTACACCTCCAATTGACTCAAATTATGTCAATTAGCCTATCAGAAGCTTCTAAAGCCATGACATCATTTTCTGGAATTTTCCAAGCTGTTTAAAGGCACAGTCAACTTAGTGTATGTAAACTTCTGACAGACTGTAATTGTGATATAGTGAATTATAAGTGAAATAATCTGTCTGTAAACAATTGTTGGAAGAATTACTTGTGTCATGCACGAAGTAGATGTCCTAACCGACTTGCCAAAACTATAGTTTGTTAACATGAAATCTGTGGAGTGGTTGAAAATAGAGTTTTAATGACTTCAACCTAAGTGTATGTAAACTTCTGACTTCAACTGTATCTATCCATCTATCTAACATAGAACTACAAACTAGTAGCTCACTACAACAACATGAACACAGTACCCTATATAGACCTACACTACAACGTGAACACAGTACCCCATATAGACCAACATGAACACAGTACCCCATATAGACCAACACTACAACTACGTGAACACAGTACCCTATATAGACCAACACTACAACAACATGAACACAGTACCCTATATAGACCAACACTACAACATGAACATAGTACCCTATACAGATCAACACTACGTGAACACAGTACCCTATATAGACCAACATGAACACAGTACCCCATATAGACCAACACTACAACAACATGAACACAGTACCCTATATAGACCAAAACTACAACATGAGAACAGTACCCTATGTAGACCAACATTACAGCATGGACACAGTACCCTATATAGACCAACACTACACTACAACATGCTACAACATGGTATGGATATGGGCTACTTAGTGGCACGTTTGTATTTCATATGGCCGTGGTTATTGAGTTGAGGCACACTAGCTTGCCATAGATAATCACTCTAGGCCAGTCGATCCATCTCCAGGCCTGGTATAAAAAGGAATCTCTGGGCATGTTAACAGGCTAACAGAGTCTGTATACATCTACTAGGTTTCAGCGCTTAATCCTGCCACCAATGTTTAGAAAACACTAGAACCACATCGATGACTGGCTGACGTGCCGCTTCCTCTAAAGGCATCCGCATGCTTCCCAGCCAAAACAGTTTGGAGTTTTGTGACATTTTAGTTTGTTTTGGACTTCGGTGAAGGATTTTTCGGCTGTTTGGGCACAAACATTTTTTTCTGGAGACAAGTCGGTAGCCAAAGTCTACGCCCCTTCGACAGTGATTGGTCAACAGTAAGGATTCTTCAATAAAGTCTTTGTTGTCATTCAACGAGAGATTACTCATTTTCATGTAAATGTTTTCATTGTGAAATACTGCACAAACATCTTAGTTAAATTGATGGCAGATTTCTTGAGATATCTTAGATTAATTCTGACTATTTTGAGGAAGTGTATACTGGCTATGGAGTCTCAAAATGGACTAACAGTACTATTGCCGCTTTCTTCTCGTTTTTTAAGCAAATGTATTTTAATAAGGGAGTATGCGAGCACACTCGTTAGGCGCCAGCCGAACTGAAGCATACTGACGCATTAACCCTCCTTCTCTCTCTTTGGTTGTTTAGACTGGGTCCAGACAAATGGGGACAATGAATGCTAGCAGAGGATGGAGGTCAAGACGGACGGGCTGAGGAATGGAAGCTCGGCGGTAACATGAACTCTTGATGACTGGCTTTGGAAAAATAAACTCTGAGATTAAGATGAATCGCCCTAATCTGCTCGGAGGCGGAGTGGCCTGGAATTGGGACGGATAGGGTGTGAGAGACGAAGAGACGGGTAGGGGAACAAGCTGTGGGGTTTCTACAGTCCTTACAGAGGAGGGGTAGTGTATGTGAGAGAGTGGTTGATTTTGCTAGTGTTTCCACATCGAGCCTAAAATTACCATTAGCAAGAGTGTGATTAGGAGTGGAAAATGTTGGGCTAATACTGCAGCTGCTTCAGTACAGTCAGCATTTATATAGTGTTCATTGTTGATTGGCTGGACTTTGACTGGGAGTGTTCTGATGCAGAGGTTAAATGTATGACGTCATCTGCGTCTGATTATGATTAGGTGACAGCCAAATCTGATTGGCTAATAGCTGTTCAGACAAAGCCTCCTAATGTAGAATGAGAAAAACATCCAGTTCCTGAATGGAGAAGCAGACCAAAATACTTATTTTGGGTAAGGGGGTAAGGGTGTAGTGAGGGGGGGGTAAGGTGTTGTAGTGGTAGAAGGTGACCCGCCTGAGTTGAGGTCCCGTCCAGGGTTGAAGGCTCGACTGTTGACTGTGGGGGACAGCCTGTCACAGCAGATGGTCTTGGAAACGTTGGTGTTGAAGTTACCATCAAACCTGAATAAAGATAAAGACAACATGTTTACAACAGAACTAATTGGATGTATATTTCAATTATCCACCATAGAAGTAATATCGCTCAGAAAGAGATAAGGCAGGAGGGAGCTAAAAAGAAAGAAAGAGAGGACTGAATCTGAAATGCATAGTGTGCTGATGCAAACTGCAGCAACCATCTCAATGATGCCCATGCTGTGTGGAATATAGACTTTTCTCATCCTCCCAGGGATGCACCTCATTCATAGGTGGGGTACAAGTAGTGTATGTGGTGTCCTCTGGTGGGTGTCTGGTTGCTATAAGCCCAGTAGATTCCCCATCACACGGGGTTAGCAGCCCCCTGGTCACTCCATGCTGTCATAGCAGCTAGTCTTATCCATCCTAGCATTGTTTTCAGGCTGCCTCAGGTACTCTAACGAAGAGCTGATAGAGGGATGGGGAGAGGAGAGTAGAGGAGGGGGGCGTCTCAGGGGAGCAGATGCTCCACACTGCACCATGGCCAGGTCGCTTTGATCCAGTACTCCCCCCTCAGCTCCACCACCCACTTACCATCTCCACTAAGCCCCCTCCCCCTGCTGGCTCACATGCCAACACAACCAACCACCAGTAACGTGTGATTCCCTGTCGCTCGCTCGCTCACACACACACACACACACACACTTCTGTCATCCTCTCTCTCGCCTCCCCATCCAGAGCTTGAGAGAGTGTGTTTGATTGACAGCTGCACTGATGTACCAGCTGCTTTGAACTTTATTTTTTATGATTTAACCTTTATTTAACTAGGCAAGTCAGTTAAGAACAAATTCTTATTTACAATGACGGCCTACCAAAAGGCAAAAGACCTCCTTGCGGGGATGGGGGCTGGATTAAAAATAAAAATAAATAAAATGTAAAATATAGGACCCAACACACATCACGACGAGACAAAACAACACTACCTAAAGCGATACCTAAGACAACAACATAGCAACATATGACAACACAGCATGGTAGCAACATAACATGACAACATGGTAGCAGCACAAAACATGGTACCAACATTATTGGGCACAAACAGCAAAGGGCAAGAAGGTAGAGATGACAATACATCACGCAAAGCAGCCACAACTGTCAGTAAGAGTGTCCATGATTGAGTCTTTGAATGAAGAGATCGAGATAAAACTGTCTAGTTTGAGTGTTTCTTGCAGCTCGTTCCAGTCGCTAGCTGCTAGATGTAATTCTATCAGGCTACAGTCATTATTATTCTCCTCCAACACACTTTACATGTGGGGGCTGAGAAAATGTTCCAGATAAAAAATGTATTTGCAAGCGCTGTGAATTCGACATCAAAACCAGGAGAATGAGAGCGGTGCAGGAGCGAGAGAGAGAGAGAGAGATGAAGGGGGAGAGGAGAGAAAGAGAGAGGGGGGGGGGGGAGAGGGAGGAGAGAGTAGAGAGAGAAAAACCTTTCAGCCTTGATTTGTATTCAACATGTAAATGAGGGTCTTGAAAAACATCCCAGGTTTTAAAAGGGGTAGAAAATAAATATATATATAACAACCCCTGAAGCTGCTTTAAGAGGGAGCATTTCCTTATACCCAAACCACATACTGCTCTTCCATTACTTGAAGCTTTAGCTAGCTTATGACGAGGCCTCCTGAGATCTCCTGATATGGACAGAAGCATGTGGCGTGACAGTGAGAGAGAGAGCTACCATCAGCCCATTTTCAAGCCTTTTAGGTCAGTTTCTTTCCTCATCCCTCTCTCATCTCTCTCTCTCTCTAACTCATGATCAAACAGAGGATTCATTAGCTCACTCACGTGGCAAATGTAAAAAACAGCTGACCCCACATTCCTGATCCCAGCTCAGACCAGAGCCCAGCTCAGACCAGAGCCCAGCTCAGACCAGAGCCCAGCTCAGACCAGAGCCCAGCTGTCTCTCATGGAGACCAGTCCAGGAACAACACACACCACAACCGGAGGAGAGAGGCTCAACAGTCACCAGTGGGAGAGAAAAGGAATACAAACTCATTTTTAAAATGGAAGACCCCTTGACTTCTTCCACATTTTGTTACGTTACAGCCTTATTCTAAAATTTATTAAATTGTTTTTTTCCCTAATCAATCTACACACAATACCCATACTGACAAAGCAAAAACAGGTTTTTAGAAGTTTATTTACGGAGTTGTAGACTGTTAGTGTGTGCACTTGTGACAGATTAGTGTGACCTTGACCACATGTGAACAGGAAGTTGACCATAGAACATGTAGTCACACAAAGTAGCTATTTGATTTTTGAGATAGCGCCTCTAGTGGGGAGTTTCTCCCATTTCTTCTCTGCAGATCCTCTCAAGCTCTAAGGTTGAATGGGGAGCGTCGCTGCACAGCTATTTTCAGCTCTCTCCAGAGATGTTAGATCGGGTTCAAGTCCCGGCTCTGGCTGGGCCACTTAAGGACATTCAGAGACTTGTCCCGAAGCCACTTCTGCGTTGTTTTGGCTACGTACTAAGGGTCGTTGTCCTGTTGGAAGGTGAACCTTCATCCCAGTCTGAGGTCCTGGAGCAGGTTTTCATTAAGGATCTTTCTGTACCTTGCTCTGTTCATCCTCCCTCGATCCTGAATAGTCTCCCAGTCCCTGCCGCTGAAAAACATCCCCACAGCATGATGCTGCCACCATCATGATTCACAGTATGGTGCCAGCTTTCCTCCAGACGTGACACTTGGCATTCAGGCCAAAGAGTTCAATCTTGCTTTTATCAGACCAGAGCAACACTACTATACTACCACACTGGAGACTGTAGCAACACTACTATACCACCACACTGGAGACTGTAGCAACACTACTACACCACCACACTGGAGACTGTAGCAACACTACTATACCACCACACTGGAGACTGTAGCAACACTACTATACCACCACACTGGAGACTGTAGCAACACTACTATACCACCACACTGGAGACTGTAGCAACACTACTATACCACCACACTGGAGACTGTAGCAACACTACTATACCACCACACTGGAGACTGTAGCCAGACAAAAACATCAGAAGTGATTGGGTGGAATGCAACACAGGTTTTCCTCCAGCCTCCATCTAGTCAGCCTGGGAATACCCATTATAAAACCCCTGTATAAAACCCTGGTCATTATCTAAACACGGAACTATCCAGCTAAACACATGCTCTTATCTCCACCCGCCTGCCTGGCTGGCTGGCATTTGTTTTCCCGAGGTAGCTGTAGTCACAGAGAAACCTATATATTATGTTCAATTTAATGCTGTAGCTAGAGCCTTCCGTCTGTCTGTGTAGGGGGTGTCTGTGTATGTGTTCTGTCTGGCACTGTGAGTAGAGCTGCGGTAGTAGTGACAGTTATGGCAGCATACATTCTGCTAGCTTACACTGGAGGCGGTCAAATGAGACATGTCTGCAATGCCACACACCCTACATCTAAATTAATGGCTTTATGATGAATTATCAGACGTGCCAATTGCTATCATCATCTGCAACTGAAAATAAGTCGTAAATTAAACTGACCTAGCTGATACCAACTTATCTAACTGCCCTGTTCAAAGGGGGAGACACTCTAGACCCAAACTGTTAGACCTATATCCATCCTGCCCTGCCTTTCAAAAGTCTTTGAAAGCCAAGTTAACAGATCACTGACCACTTCGAATCCCACCGTACCTTCTCTGCTATGCAATCTGGTTTCCGAGCTGGTCATGGGTGCACCTCAGCTACGCTCAGGGTACTAAACGATATCATAACCGCCATCAATAAAAGACAGTACTGTGCAGCCGTCTTCAACGACCTGGCCAAGGCTTTCGACTCTGTCAATCATTGCATTCTTATTGGCAGACTCAACAGCCTTGGTTTCTCAAGTGACTGCCTTGCCTGGTTCTCCAACTACTTCTCAGATAGAGTTCAGTGTGTCAATTAGGAGGGCCTATTGTCCGATCCTCTGGCAGTCTCTATGGGGGTGCCACAGGGTTCAATTCTTGGGCCAACTCTATTCTCTATATGTATCAACGATGTCGCTCTCGCTGCTGGTGACTCTCTGATCCATCTCTACGCAGACGACACCATTCTCTATACATCTGGCCCTTCTTTGGACACTGTATTAACTAACCTTCAAACAAGCTTCAATGCCATACAACACTCCTTCCGTGGCTCCAACTGCTCTTAAATGCTAGTAAAACTAAATGCATGCTCTTCAATCGAACACTGCCCGCACCCGGCCACCGGACTATCATCACTACTCTCGACGGGTCTGACTTAGAATACGTGGACAGCTACAAATACCTAGGTGTCTGGTTAGACTGTAAACTCTCCTTCCAGACTCACATTAATCATCTCCAATCCTAAATTAAATCTAGAATATTTCGCAACAAAGCCTCCTTCACTCATGCTGCCAAACATGCCCTTGTAAAACTGACCATCCTACCGATCCTTGACTTTGGCGATGTCATTTACATAATAGCCTCCAACACTCTACTCACAATTAATACAACATGCCCAAAAAAGTGCGTCCTCCGAAACACGGCCCTGCCAAGCCTCACTGCTTCTTGACACACTGCTTGCTTAACCCGGAAGCCAGCCACACCAATGTGTCGGAGGAAACAACATACAACTGCCGACCGCGTTAGCGTGCATATGCCCGGCCCGCCACAGGATTCGCTAGAGCGCGATGGGACAAGGACATCCCGTCCGGCCAAACCCTCCCCTAACCCGGACGACACTGGGCCAATTGTGCGTCGCCTCATGGGTGTCCCGGTCGCGGCTGGCTGCGACGCAGCCCGGGATCGAACCCGGATCTGTAGTGACGCCTCAAGCACTGCAGTGCCTTAGACCGCTGGGCCACTCGGGAGGCGAATTGCGTTGTGGTTTGAGGAGAACACTTAGGCAACATTTTGTCAAGGCGGAGACGAGTTTCTAAGACGCTCGGTACAAGGCGGAGATGAGTGGCCGAGACAGAGGCGTGCGTGGACAACAATGTATGCATCAATTCAGGCTACCAGTGTAGGCCTAATGACAATAACAGAATGGCATTACAATACACATTTAGGTGTTTGTAACAGATGTCTCTTTCCATTCATCAAATTGCAGGTGCATTGTTGGGGAGCGCCTTTGTTGAGTGATAGTTTGACAATCAGATGAAAACATCATGACTGGTTGTGTTTAGGCCACATTAAAAGACATAGGCGGCATGTCCGTAAGGCTAGAGGAAGCTAAGCTTTCCCTAAAGTGAACTGAATTAAATTGCCAAAATTATATAGCCTAATTAGTTTACTACTGTCTATACAGAAATAAATACAATCATTCATAAAAAGGCCACTACACCAGAAAGCACAATTTGGCCACAGAGGATCATTAGCTTAAAAAATAAAAAGCTGTGGAATGTTTTAAATTGCAAAGCCTAATTTGGGCAGCGTACGCTGCAGATACCAAATAGATCATCGTTGAGTTGCGACCCAGCCAGGCTATTGCTGTAAAGAGATGACAATGAAAAGACTCCAATCTGTCTTTTAGCTATTTTAACTTAGGCTACTGTTCGCTCATTTATCTTATTGGCACCAGCAGAGAACATCGGCCATATACCGGTGAGAGTACATATTCACTGTCGTTATCATTGGGTCAGTGCCACTTCTGTTTTTGGACAATAATTTCCTTCTCCACGTTAGTTGGACGTAAAATTGTATGTGTCTCCCGTTTTCGTAGGTCCATTAATTTGTGCGACTACAGAGCTGTGTGTCAGAACGGGCAGTTAGCAACACAGGGGCCCCCCAGGGTACGGTCCTGTCCCCCTTCCTGTTCACCCTCTACACCTCAGACTTCAGATATAACTCTGAGACATGCCACCTACAGAAGTTCTCAGATGACTCTGCTATTGTAGGGTGCATCAGGGTTGGGCAGGAGGAGGAGTACAGGAGCACAATCAGTGACTTTGTGTTGTGGTGTGAGCAGAACCACCTTCAGCTCAACATCAGCAAAACTAAGGAGATGGTGGTGGACTTCAGGAGAACCAAGGCACAACTGACTGCAGTCCCTATAAAGGGGATGGATGTGGAAATGGTTGAGTCATACAAGTTCTTGGGTGTCCATATGGACAACAGACTGGAATGGGCTGGTAACACCGGGGCCCTGTACAAAAAGGGCCAGAGCCGACTCTACTTTCTGAGGAGGCTCAGGTCCTTCAACGTGTGCAGTAAACTACTGCATACCTTCTACCAGTCTGTGGTGGCCAGTGCCATCTTTTTTGCAGTGGTGTGCTGGGGAGCAAACATCAAAGCCGGTGATGCTTCTCGGGTAAATAAGCTGATCAGGAAGGCTAGCTCTGTCCTGGGGATGAGCCTTGACACTCTAGAGGAGGTGGCGGAGAGACGGATCCTGGCCAAACTGCTGGCCATCATGGACAACGTCACCCACCCTCTGCACGCTATGGTTATGACGCAGAGGAGCTCTTTCAGTCACAGACTGATCCCACCACGGTGTGCCAGAGAGCGCTACAGGAGGTCCTTCCTGCCGGCGGCTATGAGACTATATAATGCCTCACCGGGGTGCCGTGCCGTCGGCAACATAGATCTGGAACTGTTGGGGTGCTAGGACCTAGTTTAACAATTATGCATCCATCCGTGAGTAACTCTGTTCCGTCAGCACTCATCCACTCAGGACCTACTTATTCATACAGGTCTGTATATACATACCCATGTACAGTTGTTATATTATATCACATGCAATATTGTAAGTAATTATTGGACCTAGGCATTCACTCAGGAATGCATATTAGTATCCTGCCAGTTGCACCTTTTCTCATTGCTTTTAGTATATCAAATGTGCAATAAGTGCAGTTGTCTGTAATTAAACCCTGCGCACTAAGGACTGTATTTTAAGGGAATTACTATTATTACCCCAATGATATCATACACACATTTAGCTATTAAAGTATCTCTTCCTGTCATTTACCTGTACAGTTTGTGTAAACATGCAAGTATTCACTCATCTGTAAATATAACTGTATACCTAACTGTACAGCTAATTTAACCATGCAAAATTTTCACTTACCTGTTCATTTACCCAGTCTGTCTATTAAGTAAACTATTATTACCCTCGCTCATATCATACGCATTAGCTACTGAAGTATTTCTCTGCCATCAACCTGTATAGTATAGTTAACCATCCAACATCCACCAATGTATAGTGTACATATTCAGCCAACCACTCATACTATGCAATGTCCTTTTATAGCTTTTTTTTGCACTCCAGGTATCCTGTATTTCTATACTTTTTCATACTGCCGCTCTATGTATCATGTACCGTGTATCTGTCTTTTGTGTACTTTCGTTGTGGCATTTTGCACCTGCCCTGTGTTTTTGTTGTAGCTGCTTGATAATGAAATTTCCCCCCCGGGGGATCAATAAAGTACCTATCTATCTATCTATCTATCTATCTATATGGATCAGACAACATTTTATTATTGATCTGTTTGTCAGTGTCAGCAGAGTAGGCTACCCTGTCATTTTTGCAGTATACATTTTTTTTTTGCATGCGTGTACTTGGGTGACCCATATCGGTAAGAAATGAAAACTACTTTCACCTCTGGACATCCTGCTAACCACCTGACACCAGGAGCAGGCAGCAGCTGACTCGAAGCCCATTGAAAGACACCCTGACCTAGGGACGCTTGTGCCCAACACCAGCCTCTCTGGAGGTTCCAGCACAACTAGAGTCTGAGAACAGGCCTCGTTCAAAGTCCTGCCGTGGCTTTGCACTGGCACAGATCAAATGTTTGGATCTTTAACTTTGCTGGCTGGGACTGTGTGACCCTGGGGAGAGAAAAAGTTATTCCACACTCCTCCAAACGGTCATTCTCCTAAATTGACTTTCTCAAAGTAGGAGCTGTCAAGCCTTTCCCCAGTGGGATCCTTTGAAGTTGTGGGAGCAATGCACTGCTATTAGACTGACAGGCAGCCCTCAGAAGTGAGCCTGAATTTTGATTAACCCTTCTCACCTCCCTCCACGCCACGTTTCCAACATCTTATATAACCTTCTACTCAGTCAGTATATCCACCCCAGCTCTCCCTTTCTCTACTCCAGAATAATTACATAAAGTGTGTGCGTGTGTGAGAAAAGCCTGGCCAACTAAATTGTGATTAAATCCTCCAAGTATTATACAGGACTGGAGCCATGCTGACTGTGGGAGGAGCAGAGACCCTGGAACTCCAGATTAGACAGAACATACACCATCAACACTACATTAGGTCTGAGAGAGAGAGGGAGGGAGAAACAGAAAAATAGGAAGATAGAGATGAGAGAGGCCTTGAAGATAGATGGAGAGAGAAGTAGAAAAATATAGGAAGAGAGAGGGAGTATGTTTACATGCACACTGATCATTCCATATTAAACTGATTATGGCAGTTGGCCGAGTATGGAAATTGTCATGTAAACACGTTACTCTACTCATCGGCGTAGGATCTAAATCGAAGTACGCATACGCCGATTAAATTACCTGGTTTTAATTGTTAGGACATGTAAACAGCTTAATCAGCATTCCAGCTGTGTATTTGATCTGCAAATGTGTCAGCACCGTTAGCGCAAGCCTCCCTCTATATGCGCAAGTGAAGTGAGTTTGGAAAAACAAAGTATGCCTTGAAAAATAGTTTTCACATCCAAACTAACCAAAAAAAAAGAACATGAAAGCTGTTGTAGAATGTTTATTTTGATTATAGATCACCAAGTAACCTGCTTTCAGATGTGTCCATGTAAACAAGATCATAAGGGAAATCGTTCTTCTTGCAAAGCATGTAAACGTTTTAAACTATTATATTAATCTGACAATCCACAATAATCGTATTATTGTGTGCATGTAACCGTGCTCAGTGAGGGATGTAGACAGCTGGTGCTGTAGAGATTAAGGTTGAAAGCAGCGCTCTCTCTGTCGTTTGAGGTGTGTTTGCTCCTGCTGTAGCGGGGGATTGGTAGAAAGAGCATGGACTTCAGAGAAAGTTCCTCCCTGACCCCACTCTGAGCCTACTAACCACACAGCTAGGCCTTCAAACAACTCCATTACCCATAATCCCCCACATCTGTCTGGGAGATTAAAATGGGGGCAGAGCAGACCAGTGGAGCTCACCACCACTACTGCTGATCATGCATGTGGATATAATTGAATTTGCCAATTTTGCACACATGGAGATACAGTGCCTTCGGAAAGTATTCAGACCCCTTGACTTTTTCCACATTTTGTTAGGTTACAGCCTTATTCTAAAACTGTTAAAACTGAACTTCTTTCTCATCAACCTACACACAACACCCCCTAAGGACGAAGCAAAATTTTACATATTTTTTACATAAAAACCCCCCGGAAATATTACATTTACATATGTATTTAGACCCTTTAGTCAGTACTTTGTTGAAGCACCTTTGGCAGCGATTACAGCCTTGAGTCTTCTTGGGTATGACGCTACAAGCCTGGCACACCTGTATTTGGGGAGTTTCTCCCATTCTTCTCTGCAGATCCTCTCGAGCTCTGTCAGGTTGGATGGGGAGCGTTGCTGCACAGCTATTTTCAGGTCCAGCGTATTTTCAGGTCTCTCCAGAGATGTTAGATCGGGTTCAAGTCCGAACTCTGGCTGGGCCACTCAAGGACATTGAGACTTGTCCCGAAGCCACTCTTGCGTTGTCTTGGCTGTGTGCTTAGGGTCGTTGTCCTGTTGGATGGTGAACCTTCGCCCCAGTCTGAGGTCCTGAGCGCTCTGGAGCAGGTTTTCATCAAGGATCTCAGTACTTTGCTCGGTTCATCTTTCCTAACTAGCCTCCCTGTCCCTGCTGCTGAAAACCGTCCCCACAGCATGATGCTGCCACCACCATGCTTCACCGTAGGGATGGTGCCAGGTTTCCAGACGTGACGCTTGGCATTCAGGCCAAAGAGGTCAATCTTGGCTTCATCAGACCAGAGAATCTTGATTCTCATGGTCGGAGAGTCCTTTAGGTGCCTTTTGGCATCTCCAAGCAGCTGCCTTTTAATGTGGCTTCCATCTGGCTACTCTACCATAAAGGCCTGATTGGTAGAGTGTTGCAGAGATGGTTGTCCTTCTTTAAAGGTTCTCCCATCTCCACAGAAGAACTCTAGAGCTCTGTCAGAGTGACCATCGGGTTCTTGGTCACCTCCCTGACCAAGGCCCTTCTCCCCTGATTGCTCAGTTTGGCCGAGCGGCCAGCTCTAGGAAAAGACTTGGTTCTAAACTTTGTCCATTTAAGAATGATGGAGGCCACTGTGTTCTTGGGGACCTTCAATGCTGCAGAAATGTTTTGGTATCCTTCCCCAGATCTGTGCCTCAACACTATTCTGTCTTGGAGCTCTACGGACAATTCCTTTGACCGCATGGCTTGGTTTTTGCTGTGACATGCACTGTCAACTATGGGACCTTTTGTCAAATAATGTCCAATCATTTGAATTTACCACAGGTGGACTCCAATCAAGTTGTAGAAACATCACAAGGATGACTAATGGAAACAGGATGGGAGTCAACTTATGTTAACTGTTTTAAATTTTGTATAAATTTGATTTCTAAAAACCTGTTTTTGCTTTGTCATTACTGGGTATTGTCTGTAAATTGATTATTTATTTTTTATTTTCCATTTTAGAATTAGGCTGTAACGTAACAAAATTTGGAAAAAGTCAAGGGGTCTGAATACTTTCCGAAGGCACTGTATGCTTTCCTAGAAAGGATCAAAACACATTTAAACACAGGAAAGGGGTAAGGGGTTTGTGGGGTGTGTGTGGATCAGGTTTAGGGGTTTAATACTCACTCAACCATGGAGGGGGGGATGGTGCAGCAGTCCTGGATGGCGGTCAGAGGAGAGGTCAGGTGGGCTGTGTAGGATGCCTCCACTACCTGCTTGTTCCTGTTCACCACATCCAAGTAGCGGTTAAACTTCTCACGGATCTTCTTTGCAAGCTACAACCAAACACACTCACAGTCAGATATATTTTGTATGACATCGTACATAAGGTCCTCCTCACCGTGGTGGAACTACCTATGGAAAACACTACAACAAACACACACAGTCAGATATATTTTGTATGGCATCGTACATAAGGTCCTCCTCACCATGGTGGAAATACCTACGGAAAACACTACAACAAACACACACAGTCAGATATATTTTGTATGGCATCGTACATAAGGTCCTCCTCACCATGGTGGAAATACCTACGGAAAACACTACAACAAACACACACAGTCAGATATATTCTGTATGATATCGTTACCTACAGAAAACTCTACAGCACACACACACACTCAGAAGATGATTAAGATTATACTTCGATTCCTAAAGTCAATTAGTTGAGCACCTTTTCACTTTTTATTAAAGCTGGGTTGAAACACGTATGGGTAGTACTGAGCGATTAGTGCTTTTTGAGTTCGGTATGGTTTGATTATCAAAAAATAATAATGGTTTGTGATTTCGGTTTACATTTTTTTTGTTTTTATTAAATGCAGTGTGTATTATGTGGGTTGAATGCTGTAACACAATTAATAAAAAGTCCCATGATGGTAGTGACATTAGTTTACTTTAATAAAATATTTCAGTTGTTGTGTATATTACATTTGTTTTATTTGATGACTATATCTCTATAGAGTCGCCTAGTTAGAACCTACGGGACCGTCGCTACTCACACCTACATGCATTCAAACACATAGGCTACATAGCCTGCATACAATAAAACAGATTAGAAATGAACACAAACAAGCACTACAAACTCAAACTCATAACATACAGCAGGCTTTAGGCCTATACAGTAACAAGGCTGAGGTGGCAGGTGTTAAGAGTGTTGGACCAGTAATCGAAAAGTCACTGGTTTGAATCCCTGAGCTGACTAGGTGAAAAATCTGTCGATGTGCCTAATTGAGCCTATAAGTTGCTCTGGATAACAGCGTCTGCTAAAAGACTAAAGTCAAGTCACTACTTTCAATTACTGCCTGGAAAAAAACAGAACCACGACTACGGCAACCAGTCTCCATGTCTGTCCACATTCCATAATGAGCCATGCCTGCCAACACAGCCCTGGCCCAGGCCAGGAACAGAGAAATGTGCTCTGACCCATTGACCGCAATACCCCTAATCAGCCAGCTGCTATTCCTATTAATCAGACAGCCGCTACTCCCATTCGTGCTTTATAGAGACCCAGCAGTGTCACCCTGAATTACACAGCCACACTATACATAGTATCTGTCCCAAATGGCTCCCTATATAGCGCACTACTTTTGACCACGGCCCATAAGACTAAGGTCAAAAGTAGTGCACTATGTAGGTAATAGGGTGCCATTTGGGAACCATCCATACGGTACACCCCCTCAGACAGGGTCGGTCTAGCACACTCGCACAGCAATTATCTCCAATGTGGACTCTATTGTGTGTGTGTGTGTGTGTGTGTGTGTGTGTGTGTGTGTGTGTGTGTGTGTGTGTGTGTGTGTGTGTGTGTGTGACAACAGCACAGTGGGGGTAAATAGAGAAATACCCATTAATGAGTGCAGAGAAACTAGAAACCCAAGACCTGCAAAGCACAGGTTTAGGGGCTTACTATTTTTCCATAGAAAAAAAACACTCTTCCTCCCCTCCCTGATCACCCGCCCTCTCTTTACCCACAAATCACAACCACTCACTCCCCCCACCTCTATCCCCTTCACTATAACACATATTGGGCTCTGTGGTTGCTGTAGCTCTTGCCAGCCAGCCTCAGACCATGCAGTTGTATTGTGTGGTTCTGGTTCAGTGTGGTTAGGGAATAGAATAGGGATGGGTTAGGGAGGAGAACTGTGACCCGTGTCAGTACCAGACTGGGAGAATGTTAGAGAATAAAGAGCCCATCAAGGTCATTCCATGGAGCTGAGTAGAAACAGAGAAACCCTTCCATTAGCTTTAGCTGGCCTTTACTTTAAATGTCACTGTTAGACCACTGATACACCATCTGACACACACACACACACACACACACACACACACACACACACACACACACACACACTTGAAACAGACAGACACCTGAGACAGACAGACAACTATGCATCCATCCATAGGCTAGCTGCCCATTGTCTGCCAGCTGTCTCTCTCTGCTAATTCTATCTCCCCAGAGGAGCAAACAGCAGACTTCATCTTATGTCCCCAGAGGAGCAAACAGCAGACTTCATCTTATCTCCCTAGAGGATCAAACAGCAGGCTCCATCTTATCTCCCTAGAGGATCAAACAGCAGACTTCATCTTATCTCCCCAGAGGAGCAAACAGCAGACTTCATCTTATCTCCCCAGAGGAGCAAACAGCAGACTCCATCTTATCTCCACAGAGGAGCAAACATCAGACTCCATCTTATCTCCCCAGAGGATCAAACAGCAGACGTAAAGCTGAGGAGATCTAATAGGAGACCTCTACTCTGTCTCAGTCGAAGTTGGCTCTTCAAAGACGCCCCACTTCATTGTGGTTCCAGATTAATATACTGTAAAAACACCACCTAAACCAAATAACCATCTACAATCATGTTCATTACACTTTACCTATCATTTTGGGATGAGAGGAGTGGGCCAGCCCATATCATTACTTAGTGACAGATGTCCCTCTTTCCTCTCCCCGCTCCTATGCAAGCTGGGTAATGAGAGGGAGAGAAGACGATAGTGAAGGGGAGCCAGGGTGCCAGTCTCAAAGCCAGGCTCCTTCTCTCTGCCCGTCTCTCTGTCAGTCTTTTGTCTTTGGGCTTCCTCCCCACTGTGGATTCAGCTCTAATTGGTGTCGTTTTGGCTGCCATGGTGCCAACATGCCATCTCCCTCCTACCCAAGGAGAATCATGCCAGCGATGCCAAGTCTGGTCTTGGTAATGCTTAATTGGCCTGAGTCTTAGGGATCGCACACACTGCACCGAACGTTGATCTGTCGTTCTTTTTGCGCGGTGTGTTTAAGGGACCACTACTGGTAGGCGTTTGGCTGCCGACATTTGTCCGTTTCTACATATAGAATTGGTTTGCACTTGGTATGCAACTTTGAGTTCCGGCACTCTGTTCAGAGGTGCCAAGTACTCTCGGCCGGCAATCACTACCGGTGTATCCGTGCATTTAGGGGCGAGCAATTTCTACAGAGACACTACTGTATATTTTTTCATGAATTCTAAGAGCATCATTCTTTGCTGAAAAAATGTTTGCTTAAAATCTCCAAACGGACAGTAGAGAAACTATTATCAATCAAGGTACTCGATCTACTGGCAGGCCGTGTTACCATGGTTTCTGGAACCTTTCAAATAAAAACATACTGGAACGAAATGTGGGCATCGAAGCATAGACTACAGTTTTCTATGTCCACAAAAAAGTACCTATACAGCCGATAAGCATTATTGGACACTACCAGCTATTAAACTAATGACCAGGATTAGATGAATGAGAGCAGTTGCTGTGGTGCAGAAACAGAGTAAAATAATGATAAAATTACTTATTGATTAAACTGATCCAGAGCCAACTACTGTACTATACTGAGCCAGTGAAAATGGAAACTGCCAGTCTACCAAACCAAACAGTGAAAACATCACAGACCACTGCAGCGCAGGAATGGGCATGGGCAGTTGTCTACTACTCTACACAGTGCCAGCTTATTAGCTCTGCCCACTGTGCCCGGGGCCAGAGGAACACACTAACATATTACTGTACTCTTAACACACTGGGCTGGCTGGGCAGTGGGCTTTGCGCCTTTCTTAATTACTCCTGAAGGGATAAATAAAGTTGAATTTACTTTTTTTTTTTTTTTTTTACAGATCTAGCTAGGATTCTAATGTAGCCTCTTCATTACCAACCATGGGAGATGACATGTATTCAGTCTTTAATACTGCATTACAGTTCAGGTAGAGACCAGTTTTTATTTCAGCATCACCTTGTTAGAGGGTAGCCTTACTGCACGGACACTGTGTAGTGGAGGGGAGGATGGAGGGGAGGATGGAGGGGAGGATGGAGGAGAGGAGTGAAAAACAGAAAAAAACAGAAAAAAAAGCTAATGAGACTGCAGCTGTAGAATTGTAATAAGTCCTCTTTCCCTCTGATGATGGCTGTGTGTGTGTTTACTGCGGCACAGACAATCACAAGTACACACACTCAGCACACACACACACACAGGAAGGAGCACCCAGAGTGACTCACCTGCTGTACTTCGGTCTCTCTGTTTGAGGTCTTCTCTGTGTACACAAACGAGTTGAAGATTCTCTGCAGAGTGAGGAGAGAAAAACAGGGTTAGTATGCAGTAGAAGGACTTGCTGCTTAAAAACTAAATCACGTAAGGCCCAAACTCGCTTCATACCGATACACATGGATTTATTCTGATTGCTTAATTTCAGAGGTTTTCTTTTGCTGTGACTTGAATGTCTCGCTTCATTACCAGTAATTTGCTGACAGGTCTTGTTAGGTCGTGTTATTTAATTTACTACACCCTTTCAGTGTAAACGTAAATGACTAAAACCACATATGAAGTATATATTTAAATAAGATCATCAAGTATAACCAAAATATAAACTAGACAGTCAGGGAGAATCAAATTCTAAACATGTCATGGGGCCCCCATTGACGTTATAATGTTTGAGTCACTCAGATAGCATAAGAACATGGCATAAGAAATTTTGTTTTATAACATTTTATTTTTTCAGTCCCATGACAAAATGTGTAGACAAAATGTATAGAATTGCAGGAAACTAGCTTTAAACGTGTAAACGTTTCTCTCTGAAATTAGCCCCCAAAAATATTTGGTCTTTATGGCCAAGAGGAGTGTCTTTAAAGGTTTTGGTCAGACACGGCATTGGCCACACCCATATTCTAAAGTATTAAACTACAAACATGGCAGGGAGAATAAGAGAGGACCTTGTATGACCTCAACACTAACAAACTCTACAAGCCCTCAAGAAAACGTTTAACACGTGCACTGGTATGGTATGCTATGCACACTCACACACAAACCACCCAAACATCTGGCCCAGCAGTTAGTGCCAGGTACAAAAACACTGAGGCACGCAAAAAAAAATGTATAAAAAATAAAGGTTAACTAAATGTTGACTTAATGTGTCAGGTGTTTAAGCTTCTCTACTGCCATGTTCCGCACGCACGCACGCCCTGTCCACACCCATTGTAGGACACATTCCAGAGCAGAGGGGCACCAACTACCCAGCATGCCTCACTCCACTCCGCCCGCCTCACTAACCCAGAGTTCACTCCACTTTATTGCGTTGACGTGGTGATCCCCCCTACCCCTCCAATAGAGTTAGCTGTCAAAACAAGCAGTGATTCATGGGACCTCCCACAATCAAGAGGAGACTTGTCACGCTGATCTGGGTTCCTAAATATCAACGGAGAAGGAAAACCTGGAAAGCTGTCTGTCATGGGGATCAGGTACAGTATATAGGCTTTTCTGAGCTGGTTTCATTCTCTACTGTAGTTAAAAAGAGGTAGGCTCAGTTCCACACTGGCAGGCATGTGTTAGTTAAACATGGGAAACAAACACAGACACACACACAGCCAACATGCTGCACATTTTACCCACATGGTTATTTGGAACTGAACCTCCACCACGGCCAGCGTTAGCTGGTCTTCCCTCAGTCCAGGCTGTTTGATTTTGGACGTGGCGCGGTGGCTTTCACAGCTAAGGCCTGGGCAGGAAGGAATGCCTCCACCTGTAACCCAATACGGCTCACCCTGGCTGGGCCACCGGAGCTCCCCTGACCCAGAGAGTCCATTGGGAGACAGACTACAGGCACACCCACACTTCAGAATCCTACCACGGTATGATTTTGATATTTGAAGCCAATTCAAGTATAAACAAATTAATGGGACAAAGTTGTATATAGGTAGTTGGCGTGACGACCCTTATTTTGTCTTATTTACCGAAGCTTAGGGTGGGCTCTTGAATGACCAAAGCCACCCACGGCCTAATTTGCCCAAATGGACTTGACAATCATAAATCACATGGATGCCAAATAACTACATCCTGGTCCTCGCAGTGGCCCTCTAGCCTGGTCCTCGCAGTGGCGCTCTAGCCTGGTCCTCGCAGTGGCGCTCTAGCCTGGTCCTCGCAGTGGCCCTCTAGCCTGGTCCTCGCAGTGGCCCTCTAGCCTGGTCCTCGCAGTGGCCCTCTAGCCTGGTCCTCGCAGTGGCCCTCTAGCCTGGTCCTCTTTGAGATGCAGTAAACCACCAAAGAACCCATTTTCTTTTCAAGTGACTCTCTTCTTAATGAACATCCAGTATAAAAACAGCTGGCACACAACAAAGCAAGAAAATAGAGATTCATCTTAAATCCTTCAGGCTGGGGATGGGCAACGGACAAAGGCTACGAATAATTTTTCATTAGAAGGGTGTGACCAGGGGAGGTTGAGGTGGGATGGGGGAAATAACCCTAAATTAAGCCATCTTCAAAAGCCAGCCCGGAGCCTTCAGTCACAGTTAAATTAAGGATTGGACTGGTGAGTGAGGGAGTGGGTTGGGGGGGGCAGTCAGATATCCACTGGATTTAATCCTCTTTTTAGAGCTAACTGATAAGTGGACCAGCCCACGGTTAGGGATGCCCTGTCTGTCAAATCAAAGTTTATTGGTCGCATACACAGATTTGCAGATGTTATCGCAGGTGCAGCGAAATGCTTGCTTCTAGCTCCAACAGTGCAGTAATATTTAGCAATACAATAACCCAAAAATATATATACAGTACCAGTCAAATGTTGGACACACCTGCTCATTCAAGGGTTTTTCTTTATTTTTACTATTTTCTACATTGTAGAATAATAGTGAAGACATCAAAACTATGAAACAACAATCATGTAGTAACCAAAAAAGTGTTAAACAAATCAAAATATATATTTTATATTTGAGATTCAAAGTATCCACACTTTGCCTTGATGACAGCTTTGCACAATCTTGCTTTACACTGTCTGTGATTTATTTAGAATTCAAGGCACACTTAACCAGCATGGCTACCACAGCATTTTGCAGCGATAGGCAATTCCATCTGGTTTGCACTTAGTGGGACTATAATTTGTTTTTTAACAGGACAATGACCCAACACACCTCCAGGATTTGTAAGGGCTATTTGACCAAGAAGGAGAGTGATGGAGTGCTGCATCAGATGACCTGGTCTCCACAATCACCCGACCTCAACCCAATTTACTTGCCTAGTTAAATAAAGGTTAAATAAACAAATAAATACAAACATTGAGAATGTTTGGTAGTTGGACCGCAGAGTGAAGGAAAAGCAGCCAACAAATGCTCAGCATATGTGGGAACTCCTTCAAGACCATTGGAAAAGCATTCTTCATGAAGCTGGTTGAGAAAATGTGCAAAGCTGTCATCAAGGCAAAGGGTGGCTACTTTGAAGAATACCAAAAAATATATATTCAGTCGTATGCAAAAGTTTGGGCACCCCTCTGAGGCTGCATAATAATTTACTTGTCACAGAAAATGATCACAGTGGCATGCCATTCATTTTCTAATAAAAGCTGAGTACTGGGGTATTGTCCAGACTAAGATTTTTAGTGTAGCAATATTAAGTTGTATGAAATTAAATCAGATGTGAAAAATAGGCTATGCAAACATTTGGGCACCCTTGTCATTCTGTTGATTTGAATACCTGTAACTACTTAGCACTGATTAATTGGAACACACAATTAGTTTGGTGAGCTCATTAAGCCTTGAACTTCATAGACAAGTGCATCCAATCCTGAGAAAAGGCATTTAAGGTGGCCAATTGCAAGTTGTTGTTCTCGTTGACTCTCCTCTGAAAACTGGCAACATGGGGGCCTCAAAACAACTCTCAAATGACCTGAAAACAAAGATTGTTCAACATTATGGTTTAGGGGAAGGCTACAAAAAGCTATCGCAGAGATGTAAGCTGTCAGTGTCCACTGTGAGGAACTGGAACACCACAGGCACTGTTCTTGTTAAGGCCAGAAGTGGCAGGCCAAGTAAAATATCGGAGAGGCAAAGGATGGTGAGAACGGTCAAAAACAGCCCACAGACCACCTCCAAAGACCTACAACATCATCTTGCTGCAGATGGTGTCACTGTGCATCGTTCAACAATTCAGCGCACTTTGCACAAGGAGAAGCTGTACGGGAGAGTGATGCGGAAGAAGCCTTTTCTGCACACACGCCACAAACGCACATTTGGACAAGCCAGCTTCATTTTGGAATAAGGTGCTGTGGACTGATGAAACAAAGATTGAGTTATTTGGTCATAACAAGGGGTGTTATGCATTTTAGCAAAAGGAGGCTCTACTAAATATTGATGTGATTTTTCTGTTGGGGTGCCCAAATTTATGCACCTAATTCGTTTTGATGCATATTGCACATTTTCTGTTAATCCAATAAACCTCATTTCACTACTGAAATATTACTGTGTCCATCAGTTATTTGATAGATAATGAAATTGCTGAACCAAACACCCAATTATTTATAAATGGAAATCATGGAAATTGTCAGGGGTGCCCAAACTTTTGCATACGACTATTTTTTATGCCCCTTTCTTATTTCAATATGCCTTGTCTGTTGCTGTTTAGGTTAGCTATTATTGTTTTATTTCACTGTAGAGCCCCCAGTCCCGCTCAACATGCCTCTGATAGCTCCTTTGTCTCACCCGCCACACACGCGGAGACCTCACCTGGCTTAACTGGTGTCTCCAGAGATGCTACCTCTCTCTTCAGTACCCAACGCCTAGGTTTACCTCCACTGAACTCACATCCTACTATACCCTTGTCTATACATTATGCCCTCAATCTATTCCACCACGCCCAGAAATCTGCTCCTTTTATTCTATGTACCCAACGTACTAGACGACCAGTTCTTAAAGCCCTTAGCCGAACACTTATTCTACTCCTCCTCTGTTCCTCTGGTGACGTAGAGGTAAACCCAGGTCCTGTAGCTCCCAGCATTACACCTGTTCCCCAGGCGCTCTCATTTGTTGACTTCTGTAACCGTAAGAGCCTTGGTTTCCTGCATGTTAACATCAGAAGCCTCCTCCCTAAGTTTGATTTATTCACTGCTTAGCACATTCCGCCAACCCTGATGTCCTAGCTGTGTCTGAATCCTGGCTCAGGAAGGCCACCAAAAATTCAGAAATTTCCATCCCCAACTACAATATTTCCCGTCAAGATAGAACTGCCAAAGGAGATGGAGTTGCAATCTACTGCAGAGATAACCTGCAGAGTTCTGTCATACTGTCCAGGTCTGTGCCCAAACAGTTTGAGCTTCTACTCTTAAAAAATCCACCTTTCCAGAAATAAGTCTCTCACTGTTGCTGCCTGTTACAGACCCCCCTCAGCCCCCAGCTGTGCCCTGGACACCATATGTAAATTGTTTGCCCCCCATCTATCTTCAGAGTTTGTACTGTTAGGTGATTTAAACTGGGATATGCTTAACCCCCCGGCTGTTCTTCAATCTAAGATAGATGCCCTCAATCTCACACAAATTATCAAGGAACCTACCAGGTACAACCCTAAATCCGTAAACATGGGTACTATCATAGATATCATTCTGACCAACTTGCCCTCCAAATAAACCTCCTCTGTTTTCAACCAGGATCTCAGCGATCACTGCCTCATTGCCTGCGTTCGTAATGGATCCGCGGTCAAACGACCACCCCTTATCACTGTCAAACGCTCCCTAAAACACTTCTGCGAGCAGGCCTTTCTAATCGATCTGGCCCGGGTATCCTGGAAGGATATTGACCTCATCCCATCAGTAGATGATGCCTGGTTGTTCTTTAAAAGTGCTTTCCTCGCCATCCTAAATAAGCATGCCCCTTTCAAAAAACTTAGAACTAAGAACAGATATAGCCCTTGGTTCACCCCAGACTTGACTGCACTAGACCAACACAAAAACATCCTGTGGCGCACTGCATTAGCATCGAATAGCCCCCGCGATATGCAACTATTCAGGAAAGTCAGGAACAAATACACACAGTCAGTTAGAAAAGCAAATGCCAGCTTTTTCAAACAGAAATTTGCATCCTGTAGTACTAATTCCAAAAAGTTCTGGGACACTGTAAAGTCCATGGAGAATAAGAGCATCTCCTCCCAGTTGCCCGCTGCATTGAGGCTAGGAAACACTGTTACCACCGATAAGTCCACGATTATCGAACATTTCAATAAGCATTTTGCTACGGCTGGCCATGCTTTCCACCTGGCTAACCCTACCCCGGCCAACAGCTCTGTACCCCTCGCAGCAACTTGCCCAAGCCCCCCCCCGCTTCTCCTTCACCCAAATCCAGACAGCTGATGTTCTGAAAGAGCTGCTAAATCTGGACCTCTACAAATCTGCTGGGCTAGACAATCTGGACCCTCTCTTTCTAAAATTATCAGCCAAAATTGTTGCAACACCTATCACTAGCCTGTTCAACCTCTCTTGCGTATTGTCTGAGATCCCTAGAGATTGGAAAGCTGCCGCGGTCATCCCCCTCTTCAAAGGGGGAGACACTCTAGACCCAAACTGTTATAGACCTATATGCCTTTCTAAAGTCTTCGAAAGCCAAGTTAACAAACAGATAACTGACCACTTCGAATCCCACCGTACCTTCTCTGCTATGCAATCTGGTTTCCGAGCTGGTCATGGGTGCACCTCAGCTACGCTCAAGGTACTAAACGATATCATAACCGCCATCGATAGAAGACAGTACTGTGCAGCCGTCTTCATCGACCTGGCCAAGGCTTTCGACTCTGTCAATCACTGCATTCTTATTGGCAGACTCAACAGCCTTGGTTTCTCAAGTGACTGCCTTGTCTGGTTCTCCAACTACTTTGCAGACAGAGTTCAGTGTGTCAAATCGGAGGGCCTATTGTCCGGTCCTCTGGCAGTTTCTATGGGGGTGCCACAGGGTTCAATTCTTGGGCCAACCCTTTTCTCTATATACATCAACGATGTTGCTCTCGCTGCTGGTGACTCTCTGATCCATCTCTACGCAGACGACACCATTCTGTATACATCTGGCCCCTCTTTGGACACTGTGTTAACTAACCTTCAAAGAAGCTTCAATGCCATACAACACTCCTTCCGTGGCCTCCAACTGCTCTTAAATGCTAGTAAAACTAAATGCATGCTTTTCTATCGAACGCTGCCCGCACCAGCCCACTGGACTATCATCACTACTCTCGACGGGTCTGACTTAGAATACGTGGACTCCTACAAATACCTAGGCGTCTGGTTAGACTGTAAACTCAACTTCCAGACTCACATTAACCATCTCCAATCTAAAATTAAATCTAGAATCGGCTTCCTATTTCGCAACAAAGCCTCCTTCATTCATGCTGCCAAACATGCCCTTGTAAAACTGACTAGCCTACCGATCCTTGACTTCGGCGATGTCATTTACAAAATAGCCTCCAACACTCTGCTCAGCAAATTGGATGTAATCTATCACAGTGCCATCTGTTTTGTTACCAAAGCCCCATATACTACCCACCACTGCGACCTGTATGCTCTCGTTGGCTGGCCCTAATTACATATTCATCGCCAAAACCACTGGCTCCAGGTCATCTATAAGTCTTTATTAGGTAAATCCCCGCCTTATCTCAGCTCGCTGGTCACCATGCAACACCCACCCGTAGCATGCGCTCCAGCAGGTATATCTCACTGGTCACCCCCAAACTTCTCCTTTGGCCGCCATTCCTTCCAGTTCTCTGCTGCCAATGACTGGAACGAATTGCAAAAAAAAAAACTTTGAATGGCTCATCAAAATTTTATTTTATTTTTATGTTCAGTATATCGTGATATTATATTGTGATATGAATTTTAGTTCTTATCACCCACCCTTAGTATATGTGAGTATAGGGTAGGGGTGGGAGCCAAGGGGACGGCAGGAGAGACGGGAGCCAAGAGGATGGCAGGAGAGACGGGAGCCAAGCAGGGTACAAACAGTAGCAGATGAAAGGACAAACAGAGGCTTTAGGAAGCTGAGATAGGTGGAGGGAGCTGCTGTACACTGCTGCTCTCCTCTCTCCCCCTCTCTCCCTCCCTCCCTCCCTCCCTCCCTCCTCATTCTCAGAGCTGCTCCGCTCATTGCACTACAAAGGGCTGGAGCCGGGAGTGAGGCATCCTAGCTCTGCCTCTGATGTGAGGATTTTTTCAGAACTCTATACCCCCCCCCTTCTTCAATGTTTCTGACAGCTACAAAGTAGGGCTGAGCCATGCACCTGGGGAACACCACTCTGTTTTAGCAACAAATATAAAATCGCATCTCCCCCAAAAACTAAGACATGCCTTTCCCTCAGCAACACACCAACAACCAGAATTCAAATCTAAACTCTACCCCACCAATCAATGACTGGCAAACTACTCACTACTATCCGCCATTTTGATTCTGGGATTGATTTCCATATTGCAGTGTGTTGTTACTTGGAGCATTCTACCCCTCATCTCTCTGCAGATATCTTGGGAGTGTTGGAGACACCAAAGGGTAATGCAAGCTTGAGGAAAAAAACTATCCATATTAATACTTCTTCCACAATGGCACATTGAAAACTCAGAGAAACAAATGCTAGCTACTTAATACTTCTCCATTTAAATTCAGCAACAGACACAGAGACGGTTCTCTAATTAAATGGCTTGGGATCCCTGCCGGTCAGCCAATGCCTGCTGTATTTAGAACGAGACTGCATCTCTAAATCTACACCTCCACTCCTCTCCATTCAGTGAGAGGCTCTCAGGACAGTGTGTGTGTGTGCGCGCGCGCGTGTACACCTGCATGTTTCTGTGTGTGCGTGCAGAGCGAGTGAAAACAAATGCAATTAGTTCCACATTTGTTTCTGTTTTGATTAAACTATGCCTCAGTTGTCATGGTATTCAGAATCAACCACAGTAGATGAGACTCGTCTGTTTACTGGAACATTAAAATCTAAAACTCCATTTAGTTTCTTAAAAACATAGTTAAGTACAGAAACACTGGAGTAGGTCTGCTAGGGTAATGATTCAAGTCCATTGCTATGGTAACCTGTTTGTGGCATGGCCTAAACATTGAAGCCCCATAAAACGTACCATGCCATATCAAGGCCTCAGACACAAAGAACCACTCACTCCGCTCCGACTGGACACATGATGGCTTCTCAGCATGGAGATAGCCTTATAAACAGCAGGAAGAGTGGTAAAATTGAGATCGCATTGAATAGTAATCCCATGAAGGCACTCCCAAAATACTAAATGTCTCCTTAAAATGCAATAACATAACCAAGCTACATCACACCCATACATGGCTAGTTGTGGTGGGCTGGAGAGTAGCTCTTCCCCTTGAGAGAGACTGGTGTCTGGAACATTCTTTCTATCCAACCATTGTTGGTCCCTCTACACATACACCTGTGTTTAGTGAAGATGAGGGTACCAAAAAACAAAACAAAAGAGGGCTCAGGCATCAAAACCTAAAATAACAGGCGTGTAGCCTAGACCTAGCCCGCCCTCTAGGCCTGCTCTCTACTTTGGTGAACTCTGGATGGGCCGCCCTTCTCCCTGCCTGCCCCTCGAGGGAGAGAGGCCTGTCAGAGTGTGTGGTTCAGTAATAACAAAACCCCCTTTTGTGCAAGCAGGGGCGAAGCCCTAGAGAGGCCGGGTCACCCAGCACACAGAGGAGATCCCCTACACTGATCCAAGACCTGTCCCAGGCTCCCAGATCCACAGTTTCCTCCTCCCCTCACTGCGATGCTCCAGTAGACATTATATAATGCTTTTCACATGTGAGGGAGAGTGGGGGATGGATGGATGGATGGATGGATGGATGGAGAGAGAGAGGAGGGGGGAGAACAATGACAACAGTGGAGGCCGGTGTTTTATTACAAACTCTCGATCAACATCTCTCTCTCCCTTTCTCTCTCCACGTCTCTGCAGCTACACATGCTTATGATAAAAATTATTTAAACCAAAAACAGGGATTCTATCAACAAGAAAAAAATGTATCCTCAAGGCAAACTGTACTAGTAACTTTATCATATTTTATTTGGTGGCAATTGAATTTCAACTGAAAATTATCTAATGTAAATTCAAATCCACAAGTTCTTTCAAGATTTGGGGATGTGTCTAATGAGGCGAATAAGCTATAAGTCTTTAGGAATGGAGAAAAACTGAATTCCTTAACAACTGGAATCCTTCCCTACCCTTTACTACATACCTATGCAGAGAATGAGAGAAAGAGAGAGAGAAAAAGGAGAGAGAAGGGAGAGAGAGAATGATCAGTAAACATGGAAGGGGAATGCCAACTACTGCCCCATAATAATTGTCAGAATAGCAGTGGAATGTATAGCGGTCGTTTTACAGGCTCCTGACCAATTCATGTCCAAAAGCTGATCTTAATTTTTTTTTGTAAATCATGTTTTTCCTCCATCGTTTCCTATGACTGAAGACAGCTTTTGGACATAAGAACAGTGATCACTAACCTCGATTAGGATGCAGATTTCTACTTCAACGAGTCAGCGGTGCAGGACGTACTGCTGACCCCGGACCAGGGCCTAATCCCCGACACTTGGAAGGAAAGGCGATACAGAGGCCGACCTGCGGGTACCCTGTTGAAACTACGGCGAAAAGTAAATAATCTACCTCTACAGTCTCTTATATTGGCGAATGTACAATCACTGGAGAACAAACTAGACAGTACTCAGATCATGCACTGACAAGCTGGCAAGTGTCTTCACTGACATTTCCAACCTCTACCTGACCCAGTCTGTAATACCTACATGTTTCAAGCAGACCACCATAGTCCCTGTGCCAAAGAAAGCCAAGGTAACCTGTCTGAATGATTATCACCCCGTAGCACTCACATCTGTAGCCATGAAATGCTTTGAAAGGCTGATCATGGCTCACATCAACACCATCATCCCAAATCGCACACCACCCCAACAGATCCACAGATGACACAATATTGCATTCCACACAGTCCTTTCCTACTTAGACAAAAGGAACACCTATGTGAGAATGCTGTTCATTGACCACAGGTCAGCATTCAACACCATAGTGCCCTCCAAGCTTATTACTAAGCTAAGGACGCTGGGACTGAACACCTCCCTCTGCAACTAGATCCTGGACTTCCTGACGGGACACCCACAGGTGATGAGGCTAGGCAACAACACATTCACCACGATGACCCTAAATATGAGGGCCTCTCAGGTGTGCGTGCTTAGTCCCCTACTGTACTCCCTGTTCACCAACGACTGCGTGGCCGCGCGCGACTCCAATACCATCATTAAGTTTGCCGACGACAACGGTGGTAGGCCTGAACACCAACGTCAATGAGACAGCCTATAGGGAGGAGGTCAGAGACCTGGAAGTGCAGTTCCAGGACAACAACCTTTCCCTAAACGCCTAGTTAAATAAAAGGTTAAATAATTTAAAAAATGTTTAATTAAAACATCAACATGACAAAGGAGCTGATCGTGGACTACAGGAAACGGAGGACCGAGCATGCCCCCATTCACGTCGACGGGCTGTAGTGGAGCGGTTCGAGAGTTTCAAGTTCCTCGGTGTCCACATCACTAAGGATCCATCCATGTCCAAACACACCAACACACTTGTGAACAGGGCACAACAACACCTCTTCCTCCTCAGGAGGCTGAAAATATTTGTCAAGCGCCCTCAGATCCTCAAAAAGATATACAGCTGCACCATTGAGAGCATCTTGACAGGCTGCATCACCACTTGGTATGGCAACTGCTTGGCATATACCTGCAAGGTGCTGGAGAGGGTAATGTGGATGGCCCAGTACATCGCTGGGACCGATTGCCCTGCCATTCAGGACCTCTATACCAGAATGTTCTCTCTGTTACCGCATGGCAAGCGGTACCGATGCACCAAGTCTGGGACCAAAAAGAACCCTGAATAGGTTCTACCCCCAATCACAAAAATGTGATTTGACTAGCTAACTAAAATTCACTTTAAAAACTGTCAGTCTGGACGTCCTATACGGGGCGGCAGGTAGCCTAGTGGTTAGAGTGTTGGGCCTGTAACTGAAAGGTTGCCAGATCGAATCCCCGAGCTGACAAGGTAAAATCTGTCGTTCTGCCCCTGAACAAGGCAGTTAACCCACTGTTCCTAGGCCGTCATTGTAAATAAGAATTTGTTCTTAACTGACTTGCCTAGTAAAATAAAGGTTAAATAAAAAAAATAAAAATAAAAAAATACACACACACCAATGAGATGAACCAGGTACGTCTCGGATTCTTGTCCAAAAATAGCACATTGTGATTGTCGTCAGGCTGCTTTGCTGCAGAGGCTGACGGGAGAGTGAAAGCAGTGGCACCTGTGTCTGGTCTCTTCCTTTTGAAGGTGTTAGAAATTGCAAGGTGAACGTTGCCTCTGCACCAGTGCAGAATTCTGAGCTTCAAAGTGAAAAGTACTGCTCGCAATAGGGCGACAAGTGAAAAGGAGAATGGAAAAAGAGAGAAAGAAGAGAGAGTTCACATCTCCGTCTGACATTCCCTGTGCTCATCAATCTCTCTGAATGGATCATAAAGCCCCGCTCCCTTGCTTCATGCACCACAGACAGATCTCCAGGCCGGGCTGCCCTAGTGTCCATCCAACTACTGTGTTACCACAAAATCTGGAGCTTTGGGTGGAGGGGGAACAAATCAAACCCAGAGAACAGAAATGCTGTCGACTGTATTTTACGATATTACTTTCTATAACGGTATTTGAATGTTTGGTTTGTTAAAATGTGATACGCTGTGTGCAACATCCATTTGTATGGTTTACTTCGCTTCTTGAGTAATACCTCTTGCTCTCTCTCCATGCAGCTTTCCACACAGACCTAGCCCCGCACCCTGTCACTCAAGGAGCGCATTTGTTGTTTCTCGACCACAAAACACTTGCGTTCAGTCTGCATGGTCAACGCAGCACATGCAACAATGTTTATGACAATGATGCCGTTTTCACTTTGCTTCTTGATATAAATCCAGTAGCGTTCTAGAATTACACTATTAGTTTGTGTTTCTTACATCTGCAAACAGCTAGTTTGTCTTTTCTTAGCAAGTTAGGCCTAAATCTTGTTAGCCGCTAATGCTAATCGCTAGCTAATAAATGTACAGAGTCAGAGCAAAAGTAATCAGCTATACAGCCTGATAACACCAGTGATGGTGTAGACCTAAATCAGCATGTTGTTAATGCAAAAGTAACTTCTAAATCAAAGAGGAACACGCGAAGCAAGAATATGAGAGAAAACATTCAATGTAGCCAAAGATTATAGGGTCCCCTAGGAAAACCTTAAACACTTTGGTTCCTACCGTCACAATAACTCCTGCCTGGCATTTTCATTCGCTGTCATGTCAAACCACACTGTATTCAAAGTGCCCACTATTATATTCTAACTATAGAATTAGAATAATGATTATATTTACATTATTCCAACAGTTCAACCAAGTATTTTGCCTTAAATTGCAAGTCAAATCGGAATTGCAACATTTGCTTGTCCATAATAATAATAATAATAAACTTTATTTATATAGCACCCATCACAGAAAGAATCACAGAGTGCTTTACAAGTAGCAAGTATACCATTTAAAAAACATCATACTAACATAAAAACATAAAACATAAAAGCACAATCAATTAAAAGCTTGTCTAAATAGTAGTGTCTTCAGCTGCTTTTTAAAAGAAACAATAGAATCGGCCACACGCAACGACAAGGGCAGGGCATTCCACAATTTTGGAGCAGTCGCCTGGAAGGAACGATCTCCCCTAGTTTTAAGGCGGGTTTTAGGTACCATCAGGAGATTCTGACCTGAGGAGCGAAGAATACGAGACGAAGAGTAAGGGGTCAACATGTCAGTGATGTATTGAGGCGTCTGTCCATGTAGTGCTTTAAAAGTTAAAATTAAAATTTTAAAATCAATTCTGTATTTTACTGGTAGCCAGTGGAGAGTAAATAAAATAGGAGTAATGTGTGCCCTTCTGTTTGTTCCTGTTAAAAGCCTGGCTGCGGCATTTTGAACCAGTTGAAGACGCCTCAGAGAACAATTGTTAAAACAAGTAAAAAGAGAATTACAATAATCTAACCGTGAAGAAATAAAAGCATGAATGATCATCTCCATGTTAGTTTTGGGCAGTATTGTTCTTAATTTAGAGATATTTCTCAATTGATAAAAACAGTTTCTGACCAGCTGTCTAGAATGACCATCCAGGGACATCGATTGGTCAAACAGAACACCAAGGTTTCTTAGGCTCGTCTGGACAGAGGAGTCCAAGGAACAGAGGTGTTGTTTAATTTGCGATATTTTTTGTTCTGGAGCAATGATCATAGTTTCAGTCTTTTTTGTATTCAGTTGTAGAAAATTGTTATATAACCAAGACTTAATGCATGATAGACATTCCAATAAATCCGTTAATTTTTCAAACTCAGAATCATTAAAAGAGCAGTACAACTGAATGTCATCATTAAAAGAGCAGTACAACTGAATGTCATCAGCATAAAAGTGATAAGACACATTTTTAAAATTTCTGATTATAACATGCAGCCCTACGTGACCGTGTGGAAATTATCTCAAATGAGTGAAGGAAATGCATAAATTGATGCAAAAGCTGAAAATGATTGTGTTGAAGGTGAATTGAACAGTATAAAACAAATCAGAAGGGAGAAAGACCCATTGAAATAACTTAGAATGTATGTGTTGCCACCATAGGGTCACACACTACTCATAAAGCAAATTTAGAACTTGTATTATTCAAAAACATAAAATACCATCTAATTTGTTTTAAATATATGATATGTTGGCCATATCGCCCAGCCCTAAGGTGGATGTTGGGTTGACCGGGGTGGGTGTAGGCCTGGGGAAGAAGAGGGGTAGATATGGGGTTGTATTGTAAACAGGAGCCGAGGGGTGGAGAAGTGGAGGGATTCTACCTCAGCCTCTGGTGATTTTCCACCCTTCCCAATGGAAATCGACATTTGAGGGGGCAGCAGAGCAGTCCTAGCCCTCCTCCTGTAACCAAGGACAAAAGACATCAACCAATCCAACTGTAACAGACCTGAACGATAAACGGAAACGGAGTGAGTGAAACAGTGCCTTTGTCTAAATGTCAGAGATAGGAGTCATCATGGCAGCCATTGGATGGAATCTTAAGAGTCTGGATGGAATCTAAAGAGAGCTTTTGCAATCAAGCAGAGCACACCTGGGGATAGTCTCCATTGCATACTCCTTGCATCTTCTCTCCTCCTTCTCAAAATCAATTGGAGGAGGTCAGAGGGGAGGGACCTCTGGCTTTCTCTTCCAATGGATTATGAGAAGGAGGCGAGGAGAGAGGAAGCAAGGAGTATGCAATTGAGATTCTCCCCTGCCCAGTACAACACCAGCCTCAGTCAGACCGCATTGAATGTTTATGACAGCAGTCAGGGGCCCTGTCAGAGCCAGGCTAAATCAGATGCATCAGATGAGGTAGAGGCCTTCCCTTTAGTCCTTCAGCAATCCACAGGGTTAGGATGAATGGAGAAGTCAAAGGGAGTTAAGCTTATCTATAGTATCAGATCATAAACCCTAGTGGTTTGGAAAAAGAGAGGAAATTCTCAGATACAGTTTTATATATACAGTCCATTAAGTCTCGAGTTTGGTATATAATACAGTCAGTGATCTATATAATACAGTCAGCGATCTGGAATGAGAGGCAGTGCTCTCAAGGAGGGCACATGACACAGCTGCTGAGGTTAGAGGTCAGAGGCTTCTGTAATGACTGGGGTCATCCTCTGTTAAAGTCCGCTTTTACTAGACAGCCTACAGGTGAAACCGTTACAATAGAAGTTCAAAATCATTGAAAGTTGAGGCCAAAACAACCTCCCACTGCATGGAGATGGCGGTAACAATCTTGAAATGCACAGATGAGACTGCTTGGCAATTTTTACGAGGAGCGTTGCATAATATTTTCAAGGATATTGGAAGGCCAAGAATTGTAAATAAGGCGTGTCTGCTGTTAGTAAAACAGAGCTAAAAGACGCCATACTATGCTAGTGTGTGCATTTCACATGATGCTTTTCTGCAGAGCAGCTTTTAGGGTGCCTTGAAGTGTGTTTTTGTGATTGATAAGATGTGTTTCAGCACTAAGCCTGACCAAGTGAATGTGTTTGACATCATAGGTCACCCTCGACCCCTGCCCTGACCTCAGCACCTCCTGGCCCTGACTAACCTATACCCTCTCTATCCCGCGAGGCCCACAGATGATCAGGGCCTGCAAAGCTAGGGTGCCCTGCGCCCAGTGTCTGACCCCCACCTCCTGGAGAAGAGACTCTAGCTAGGTCCCATGCCAGCCAGCCAGCGGCCCTGGCAGCGCCAACCAGAGTCACACCATGGTGACACACCAAGGCATTTCACTGTAAAGAGAGTATGTCTGAGAGGAGAGAATGTGTGTTAGAGAGATAGAGGTGAATGAGGTGTCTTAAGATGGATGGAGGGAAAGAGACTGAGGAGGAATGAGAGACAGAAAGGGAGCAGAAATGGCATCTATCCATCCTGCTATACGGCCTATGTGGGAAATGTAACTTTTCAACATATTTTTCGAGCAAGTAAGCGATTTTTCCACATAAAGAGTCATTCAGATCAAAACATCCCAGAGAGGCAATCACACGGTGTCTGAAGGCTTGTTAACGGCCCAGCTCAAACCAACTCACAGGCCAAAGCTAACAGAACTCTCCTTCCATATCAACAACCGCTAAAGATCTGCCTTTCTACTTCAGAAGAAGCTAGCACAGTTCTGACCTGTGAGTGAGTGAGTGAGTGAGTGAGTGAGTGAGTGAGTGAGTGAGTGAGTGAGTGAGTGAGTGAGTGAGTGAGTGAGTGAGTGAGTGAGTGAGTGAGTGAGTGAGTGAGTGAGTGAGTGAGTGAGTGAGTGAGTGCGAAAGGGATGAGCAGTAGTGCTTGGGTGGTCCTACTCCTCCAATTACAGTGTGAGATAATGTCTGGCAGTAGTTTCAGGGGCCTTTGTTCTTTAAGACTCCCTCACGCACTGTGAGGCCAGTTATGGAGTTATGGCCACTGATGATTACGAGAAGAGTTGATCCACCCTACAGAGGAGCATTGGCTGCTTCGTCTTAGGCTGGCATTGCAAACACTAAACCTACTGTGACTTAGCCTGCAAGACATTCCCCATCCATAGATTAGCATAGTATATAACTTTTCTTGGCCTCACTTAGTACAAGCTTGCATACTGTAGCAATTCCTGACCTACGATAGCTAGCATAGTATTTCCTGGCCTACAATAGCCTAGCATAGTATTTCCTGGCCTACGATAGCTTAGCATAGCATTTCCTGGCCTACAATAGCCTAGCATAGTATTTCCTGGCCTACAATAGCCTAGCATAGTATTTCCTGGTCTGGCCCTGATGGATGCTAGGCTATTGTAGTTTGACTTTAGCCTAGTGTAGCCTAGCTAGCACACTGTCAAGACATGATTAACTCTTCATAAGATTTGTGTTGGCTAGCGAGGGTGCTGAGGGGAAAGGAGATGGACTGTGGTGAGCAAGGAAGGAAAACATCAGCCCAGTCTAGGCAAATAAAGGAAAAGCACACATCACACACACACACACACACACACACTCTCCTCATTCCAACTCTGTGACGTCTGACCTGTTCATGATGGAGTCACTGGGCTGTGACTGCTGTTGGCGATACACAGTGAAACACACACTCTCAAAACACACACACTGGCAGATTAATGAATTAGAGCTTCAGAGATGCTTTATGAGTGGCGAGCCGCCGACCCCCGTACGCGGCAGGAAACCACAATGCCAAAAAACACATATAACACTCAATGAACGAACGCATACGCACAATCTCAGAGAGAGGGAGAGAGAAGTGGGGCAGAGAGAGCAAGCCTGTGCTTATTATTCTGTTCATGCAGGAAACATATGACATCTAGTCTCATGTATGAATACTCCATATGTCTTTCCCTCACACTGCAATGAACCAAAACACCAGAATAGAGGCCACACACTCCCCAGCCCATCTGCAATCCAACAGCTCCACTCTATCTCTGCTAATGTTCGTGTTGTCAGTCAGTCCAGATAACATGACCCAGTCCTCGGCAGACAGAGTTCTGAGCTTAGAGACACTGATAGCCAAACACAGCTGCTATGTGCGTGTCCTCTCTTCCCCATCACACTACTCTCTGTCTCCCAATTAGTGAGATGTGTTTTCACTCTCCTTTCTAAAAAAGAAAAGAGCAGCATCCCTACTTTCATCCTTTCATCTGCTCAACAACCTTGTGCTGCAGCGAGACGAGGGGTCAGAGTTCAGACATCAACCAGGATCACTTCCTGATTCATCTCCACAACCAGTGATCCAACAGAGAATGCAAGCCAGGGCACAGTCCAGGGTCTCACACACACACGTGTGCAGTGAGGCACACAACATGGAACACAATTAGGGATAGAGAGAAAGAAAAACAGGATGGAGAGAGAGAGAGAGAGCGAGCGAGAGAAAGGTACAGGATGGAGAGAGAGAGGGAGTGCGAGAGAAAGGTACAGGATGGAGAGAGAGAGGGAGAGCAAGAGAAAGGTACAGGATGGAGAGAGAGAGGGAGAGCGAGAGAAAGGTACATGATGGAGAGAGAGAGAGAGAGAGAGAGAGAGAGAGAGAGAGAAAGGTAAGATTGTAAGATTCTCTCCTCTCCTGTTTACCAATGTTTTAGAGCCTCTTGCGACAATGATAAGAACAGATCCAGAAATTATGGGTGTACATAGAGGAGGAAAAGAACACAAGCTGCTTATGTATGCAGATGATATTCTACTGCTGGTCTTTGATCCTCTTCAGTCTGTACCACCATTACTTACTTGTATTGAATCATATTCTAGTATGTCAGCTTACATAATTAATTGGAATAAGTCGGAAGCAATGCCAATTAATGCCATATGTTACTCTGGAACCGTTACCCCATTTAATTTCAAATGGGTTCCTACTGGGATTAAATATTTGGGTATTAAGTTGAGCTCAAATTTGGAGGAAGTGATGGGACTAAATTAAGCCACTACTAGTCAAGATTAAGACCAATTTAGAGAAATGGGGAAAGATCGATGTGATTAAAATGGTTGTAGTCCCACAATTTAATTATATCTCTGAAATGTTACCTATGAATAGTCCAGACTGGTATTTTAAACAATATGACAAATTAACTAAATACTTTCTGTGGGAGGCTTGGCTTTACCAGATGTTAAATTGTACAATTTAGCATTTGAAATGGCCAAATTGGCGAAGAATTGGAGTAAAAGGGATGCTGGCTTGGATTGGATAACAATAGAACAGGAACTAAGTTATCCTTTCACTCTTGTTGATACTCTGTCACAGTCTTACAGGGGAGAGGTCAGTCGAAACTCCCAACCCAATCTTGTTACACTCAAAAAGATGTGTGGACAATAGTACACAAGATATGTGGAATTTCACATCTAAAACAAGGATACTCATCATTGTGGCACAATCCTAGGCTACAGATAGGAAATAAGTCTGTGTACTGGAAACAGTGGCTAATGAAAGGAATTCATACTATAGGTGATCTGTACAATGAAGATGTATTAATGTCATACTCAAATTTGGTACAAAAATATTTACAATTGAGAGAATGTTTGTTAACCGGCTATCAACGAAATCCAGGAAAGAACCCAATAGCAGAGTATTTAGAACTACCCAAACATAAAGCAGCCATTTTTTACTCAATATTTAGTAATCTGCAGAGTAAAGACTGTAAAAACCTCAGAACAATATGGCAAATTGACTTAGTGTGAAATTGAGGGTGATACCTGGTTGAAGATCTTGTCCCGCTCAGGGAGGAACATAAGAGAAGCCAGGGGGAAACTTACTCAATATAAGATACTACACAGGTTTTATTGGACCCCAACAAGGCTTCATAAGATGGGACTGACCAACAACTCTCTGTGTTGTAAATGCCAAAAAGACACTGGGACATTTTTACACACAATATGGGAATGTACATTAGTGCTACCTTTCTGGAAGGATGTTTAGAAATATCTGAAGGAATGGTTGGGGTTAACAATTCCAGTTTCACCAAGAATATGTGTCTTGGGCGATAGAACAGAGTTACCTAATGTAACAAATGAGGAATTTGCACTGATCACTGTTGGTATCGTTACAGCAGCTAGAGTAATCCTTAGATTACAGCTAGAGTAATCCTTAGATTACAGATAGAGTAGGAGTGGGCTCTGAAACAGTGGATAGAATCAATGTTGGAGGTAGCATCTTATGAACAAATGCTTGCTAGGATCTATCTAGAAACATACAATCGCTGTAAAACCATATGCTATTTTGTCTACTTAATCTACATATACTGTTGTAGGATAAAATCCATTACCTTTCCTGCTGCTGGATCAGCTGACCTGTGCATGGCAGCAGAGAGGAAGAGGCGAAGCCAGAGGTTTCACTCTCGCCAAAATATGTCCAAAATAAGCCTAATGCTTTTCTATGGGATTATTTTGAACCTCCTCTTGTCGCCTGCCTTCCACACTTTGGGACAAAGACTCCCATTGTTAAGTCGGAGGCATGAGCATCTCGTCATTATATACAGATTTCTGGTGGCATTAATGAGGTGCAGAAGAGGTGGATTTGGCGCACCCGCACTTGCTCAAAAACAATATAAAATATTTTTTACAGATGGGCATGTAACTTTTTATTTTGATATGTACTGAATGTACAGTATCTTTAGTCTCTCCGCTAGTGAGAGAAATCTTTCAGTGAACACCTTTCCTTTACTTAGGCTGCCGAACACCATCCGAGTCACTTCCACTATAAACACTTTGGGCCTGTGGACACTGAAAACACTCACACAACACACACACACATACCTTCACTGATAGCTCAGATACCTCCTTTGTCATAACTAACAGGGGAGAGAGCCCTCCTCCATTCAGATGGAAAACTACAACACCAGAGAACAAGTTTCATTCCCTGGAGGCAAAATTCCTACCAATTTATCTTCAACCACACAAGTTCCCGTATAAATACATCCAACAGCACTTTATAAATTCCACTGGCAATACTCTTGATGAAAAGGTGAGATAGTTATTTTAGAAAGCACTAGTCTATGCAACACTGCTAGTCTAACAGACGACTTTGTTCTTCTGTGCAATGAGAAGTATTTGCTGTTATGAATGGCTGTGAGGATAGGAGTTTGACTAACTGAGCTGACCTCTAATGACCCCTGACCCCGGCACAGAGGGCCGTGTGAGAGAGGTGGCCTGATGAAGAGGACTCATTTAGGACAAGCCTTATTATTCATCCAGAGTCAGAAAACGGACCGCTCTGTGCCACGCTGGGTATTGTTGTGTTGAAACCGGACCGCTCTGTGCCACGCTGGGTATTGTTGTGTTGAAACCGGACCGCTCTGTGCCACGCTGGGTATTGTTGTGTTGAAAACGGACCACTCTGTGCCACGCTGGGTATTGTTGTGTTGAAAACGGACCGCTCTGTGCCACTCTGGGTATTATTGTGTGGGGGCTTTGGTTCGTCCAACAGTATCTCCACTGCTACGTCCCTTCCCTCCACCTAGAGACCCTTTAACACCTGCTCAGTCACAGCCTGGGGATACGTTTGCATGGTTGCACTTATCACACTTACTATAATGTAATGTCATATTCTTTCGCAAAATTCACAAAAAAAAAAACGCTACCAAACTTGGAGGGACATAGATTTGTTTGGGATTTGCTCATCTTAACTCAAGGGGAAAAACTTAAACTGTGAATAAGAACACCACAAAACATTTACCAGCTGAATCTGTGAGCAAGAGAACGATTGCGAGAAACAGAAAGCGACTGAAAAGCAACTTGGTCTCGTAACAGTAGGGGCTCCCCTCATTGGGAATGCAAAGCAGGAGATGAAGAGATGAGGGGGAAATCACAGAAGATACTCATACTATGCAATGCCTTTTATAGCTTTTTGCACTCCAGCCTTCTTGTATTTTTATACTTTTTCATACTGCCGCACTATGCATCATGTATCTGTCTTTTGTGTATTTAGTTCTGGCATTTTGTACCTGCCCTGTGTTTTTCATAGCTGCTTGACAAAGAAATTCCCCCCCCGGGGATCAATAAAGTATCTAAGATAAACACAGGGCTGGAGAAGTAGGAAGGGTAGCCAATGATTTCCTACTTCCCTCAGTAGTCTGCCTCTCCCCCGCCCCCCAATGTCCCTCCCCCTCCCTCCCTCTCCCCAATATGTCCCTTCCCTTTCATTTTTTGGGAGTTCAGTTCATCTTCTCCCAGTCCTTTGTGCTGAGTGAAGGGCAGGTGCGGAGAGGTCTCTGCCCTGCTATCCTGGGCAGGCCTGCAGGGATCTATACACAGTGTTCCCAGAGACACGCACACACATAAAGAGTGTGTGTGTGTATGTGCGTGCGCGCTGAACTGATTAAATAAGGCCAGCTAATTACAGATCCTGTTTAATAATAAATCCATTTGAGAGGAAACTAAGGCCCATTGGTCTCTCATTGGGGAACAAGGGGGTTCAGCCACTCAATTAAACACAGAATGGCTCCCTGGGTTTGAACATTTCTTGCTACTGGTCACACAACTTTAGTTTCTGGAGACACTGGTCACTTGACATCCACAGAACCATCTTTGATGGTACTGATCAGAGGAGGGAATTTCAAGGAAGTGAGGAGGCAAACAAATCAAATACAATTTTATTTGTCATATGCGCCAAATACAACAGGTGTAGACCTTACCGTGAAATGCTTACTTACAAGCCCTTAACGAACAATGCATTTCATGAAATAGAGATAATAAAATATTTACTAAAATATACTAAAGTAAAAATAAATGGAATAAAAAGTAACACAATAAAATGACATAACAATAACGAGGCTATATACAGGGGGTACCGGTACCGAGTCAATGTGCGGGGGTACAGGTTAGTTGAGGTCATTTGTAAAGTGACTATGCATAGATAATAAACATGCAAGTTGCAGCAGTGTAAAAACAAAGGGGAGGGGGGTCAATGTAAATAGTCTGGGTGGCCATTTCATTAGTTGTTCAGGAGTCTTATGGCTTGGGGGTAGAAGTTGTTTAGAAGCCATTTGGAACTAGACTTGGCACTCCGATGCCGCTTGCCGTGCGGTAGCAGAGAGAACAGTCTATGACTTGGGTGACTGGAGTCTTTGACCATTTTTTGGGCCTTTGACACCGACTAGTATATAGGTCCTGGATGTAAGGAAGCTTGGCCCCAGTGATGTACTGGGCTGTACACCCTAAACAGCCTTTTCTATGACTAAGGAAAAACTTAAATATAGCCCAATGTTTTTATATTTAGATGAGATAGGCCTAGTTGCAGAGGAATATTCCCTCCTGATGGTTAACTCCAGCATGGCATCCAAGGGGCAGCCCTAACCCTAACCCAGGGGCAACCCTAACCCTAACCCAGGGGCAACCCTAACCCAGGGGCAACCCTAACCCTAACCCAGGGGCAACCCTAACCCTAACCCAGGGGTAGCCCTAACCCAGGGGCAGCCATAACCCAGGGGCAGCCATAACCCAGGGGCAGCCATAACCCAGGGGTAGCCCTAACCCAGGGGTAGCCCTAACCCAGGGGTAGCCCTAACCCAGGGGTAGCCCTAACCCAGGGACAGGTTGATACAATATACCAAGAGGGTGGAAGAGAAAGAGCAAGAGGATAAGAGCAACAGAGGGCGAGAGAGGTAGCATGCTTAAAAACAATGAAAACAGCTTTGGTTAAAGAACATACAGAAAAGCCTTTAGCAAAAAGGGTATGTGGGAAAAACCATCAGAAGGGGAATAGATCAATTATCTAGTCTACCACGCTGTAGTGTACCAACTGTTTTAAACCCAACAGCTGTACCAGGCCAGCCAGCCCATGAGGGATGGGAAGGGAAGGAGATCATAACTCACTACTGTCCAGAGGCGATACAAGATATGGTGTCTCAAATGGCACCCTATTCCCTTTATACTGCACTACGTTTGACCTTGTCCAAAGTAATGGACTATAAAGGGAATAGGGTGCCATTTGGGACACATCCGTAGTCTAGAGACTGGACCATCCTCCATCTAGAACAATGCTGTTCACCGTATCGTTCATTCCTGGCCTTGGCCGGGCCAGGGGAGGTGGGGTGTGGGCAAGGCCAGGGGAGGGGGTAAAAGAGGCAGAAACAAGGGGACTTGAGTACCACATTGCCTGGAGCAAGGCCAAAAGACACAAGCAGCCCACATGTAATGGAAATGTGGCCATGGCTAGACTCCTTCAGCATTGGAATAAAGGGAGCATACTGCTCCAGAGCTGAGCTATTTCACTAGATCCTTATGGACAAGTCCAACATTATTACACACATCTTAAAGTGTTCCAATAAGCAAACGAGACTGGTTTCTGGTCCTAAAACAGACAGGATCATTTCACTTCATTACGAATAGAGATTTATTTTTATTTTTTTATTAATAAACCATGTGGAATTGCAAAGTAAACAACTGCTTAAAAAAATGTATAGTCATGTGTATCAACTCAAAAATAAATCAAAATAGAATTTGAGAGAAGACAGACTTCTGTACAATGAGAGAGCACATAATCCGAAAGAGGCAGATCATGATTTAATCTGAGTTCAGAACGCAAAGCACAAAGTTATGGGATACATGTGTGGCTAACTCTGAGATATCCTCAACATCTTTACTCCTAGACTTCTGGAACACCCCATAACAATGTTCTAGAACCATTCCGGAACAGAACAAATAACACAGCATTAAAGGAGGCGAGGTCAGTGGGAGTTCAGGCCTCATAACAAAAGATTAGCAGCTCCTCCTGTCAGAGAAACATGTGCTGAGGAGTGGTGGGGGAGAGCAGGCCTATAGCCGGGGGGCCAGGAGGGGAGTGATTTTTAATAACTTCACTCAGAGGCCCACCACAGAGACCCAGCCACTCCAGAGAGCCCCTCTCCCCAGCCTCAACACACCAGCAAGGCTGAGTGTGATGGATGGAGGGCCAGGGCCGTTAACCGTCTGGCTGATTTCATAGAGGCCTTCTCAATAGGCTCCTCGTCGTGAGAGATGGGTCCCACCTAGACACTGTCTGTGAAGAGACGAGAACCAAGTCGACACATTCACCACAGGACTAGGCTACAGCTGTGAGCTGTCGTTTTTGAGGGAATATTCCACATAGTCTACTACATTACAAATTGGAAGAAATGTGTTTGTTTTTTCCTCATTAGAACATGTACACACAGAGATAGGTGTTCCTAATAACTAGCTAAACTCAACAGGGCTTCACAAGTAACCTATACCTTTGAAGCTGCTCTGCAGAGAAACATCAGAAATTCAGATTGTTGCATTTGTATTATCTTCTCTTATAGACTGTCTGTTGACCAATAGGATGGGAGAAAGGAAGAGAGTGGAGAGAGATGTGTCAAGAGAGGTCTAACTGAGCTCATCTAGTCCTAAGTAAAACCATGATAAGAAAGAGCAGCCAGGGGGAAGGAACCAGTCTCATACCCTCTCAACAACTGTTGGACTTGGACGGACCCAATCCCTGAAAATCAGGACCTATTCCTGTGGATCCTTCAAAAGGTTCTGCGTTCCCCCCCAAACCTTTTTTACCATCATTATTCAATTAGGAGGCATGGACAGGACTCTGGACGAGCCAACCCCAAAACAAACCGCAAGCCCCACAACCCCCCGCTTCTCCTTTCCTGTGATTAAAGGAAGTAGCCCCACTTTTCAGATGACGGCAGAGGGATTGAGTGAGAATCAACCCCTAAAAATCTATATATTGACATTTCCTTTATAAATAATCGGGGGATATAGAAGGCAAATACATGCTCTCAGGGAAAACTGTACCACTGTGCTTACACAGAGAGTGAGTGACGAGCATCTGACTTCTCTTAGCTGAGGCTATAAATGCATTCCCTATGCTCCACTTAGGCATAGCGAACTAACTGTTTCTAAAGGCTATATAGACCTGGGTTGGTGTGTCTCAACAGTTGAGAGAATACACACCAGTGAATAAAATATCAAATACACCCTCTGTGTTTAACTCCACTGCAAATTAGGTTAAAAATTATGTCTCTAAAATTAGAACAATTTCAACCATTGAATGTTGTCTTAAAAATGCTTTCCGGACAGGGCTCTACAGTGCTACCATTTGGTCACATATGCTCCTAAATATTTGACTGTACTATGTGGAATTCTAATTTGGGAGCACCAATGCCCCTTGGAAAAAAATTATATTTTGTTATTGCTAGCAATTCGTATCGTTAATATCTAGAATATTTTTCATGTCTTTATGTGCTACTACATTTTTCAACTTAGGAGCACATGTAAGAAATGTCAGCGTAGAGCCCTGCAGTGATAGTCCTACTCACTCAGCATCAAGGCTCATCTCCTCTCCACAGAAGCACTTGATTATCCACGCATTAAGTTACAAACGCGATTGAGAACATAGGGTTTGTCTATGCAACCAGGCTCCCTTGATAATTGAATAAGTCACTGACAGATTGTATCAATTTGACCCATTGACTCAAGAGACCATGACAGGGCAGTGGCACACATCAAATTACAAACAAGACCAGATTTGGAGTGAGGACAATGTGAGGTTTGGTTGATTATAGAAAGACCAACAAAAATGGTTGAAAATGTTATCATGGTAAGAAACGACATAATGCAAACACGATGCATGTTGTATACTCTTTAAATGCATGTTGTATACTTCCTCCAGTACAATTCACTGTGGACTCAGGATGGGTCAGAGCACTTTAGTATAATGACAGTATGGACATATTCCCAGCCTTTATTTATTATTATTTTTTGTCATTTAGCAGATGAAGAGCGACTTACAGGAGCAATTAGGGGCAAGTGCCTTGCTCAAGGGCATATCGACAGATGTTTCACCTTGTCGGCTCGGGATTGAAACCAGCAACCTTTCGGTTACTGGCCCAATGCTCTTATTCACTAGGCTACCTCCATGGAGCAACAGGCCCAGACCAGGGCAATGTCTGACTGACACACACACACCGGTGTTAGGGCAGGGAGATCAGCTGCCACTACACTTATTTACATGGGCAGATGACTGTTTAATCTGGATACAGTACGCCTAACTTCGTGGTCAAAGAGGTCTGACTAAACACATAGCTTTATATCAATGCAATGCCTGAATTAAATCTGAAATGAGCCAAAAGCCCAGTTACATTTTCACAACCGATGTTCTTCACAGGAAAAAAAAGATCCGATGTTCTTCACATGAAAAAAAGATCCCGATGAGTTTCACAGGAGAAAAAAAAAAAATCCCGATGTCCTTCACAGGAAAAAAAGATCCCAATTTCCTTCACAGGAAAAAAAGATCCCGATATCCTTCACAGGGAAAAAAATCCCGATGTCCTTCACAGGGAAAAGAAAAGAGAAAGGCGACAAAGAAGGCTCCAGGGATCAGAGCAGGCCTGAAAGCCAGGTCACAGTGGTAGGATGAAGGGTAGGGGGAAGATGAAATACCATTTGGACCGGCCCCATACTGACTAGCACTGTGAACCCTGCCTCTGATGTGTGAAGCAACCCCCTCCACCATCACACAACTACCACAGCAACGTTTGCCGTTTGTTGGTCTGGCCAGACTCCCTTTTAAATTATCACGACAAACAGTGTTCCGAAAATGAATCGGAAGAATTAAAATATGACAACTGTGTGCATTGAGCGGTTTTCTACAACGCACCCACAAAGACAACAAGATGTCACTGTAAAAGGAAGGCACTAATTATTTAATCAATCATTTAAAATGTTCAGCTATTAAAAACAACCGAGATCATTTGTAATATCCACATAGCACTAAGACGAATTGTAAAATCATGGCAGTTTTATTCAAAATAACAGCAAATCTCATTTCAATATTCTCAAAAACAAATACTTTTGTTACCCCAATGAGAGGATGTGAATTAAGTGTGTTTAGTTCAAAGATCCCCCCTTTCTCCCCTCCCCCACACACACTAATTGGGGTAATTCATAAATGTAACAGAAATTGCCACTATAAACGTTATAAATGTTACACCATAAGGCTTATATAAAGGTCATGAGAAGATACTGCGTCTAATCAACGCTGAAATGTTGCAGGTACACAGTGTTATCAGAATAATTTATCCTCTAACATCCCTCCTCTCTAGGTGATGCAGTGACAACACACCAGCTATCTTAAGGTGCTAACCTACTACGAAAAAGGTATCGAAGTGCCTTGAAAAGAGTGTTTCCCTTGTCACACTGCAACATTTTGTCATCCGCATACGACTTCAAAGAGAGCGCCTTTCAAGAATGGCTGCTACTGAGCCAATCAACGGCAAATATATAGCGAGAGGAGCTGAAAGGAACGTGGTTGTTGTAATTGATTTAGTTTAACAAAACGTGTTAAATGTCTGACCACAAAGTTACACTAGTACCGGACTGCAACATTGTGGCATAATTAGACAACTGTAGCCTAGTGATTGGAGATTGCAACTGAACCAATTCATGATTACAAGTCAATGCGCAATTAGATAATATCAAAAATAATTGTCGAATGTTAAAATCTAAACATAACATTTGAACAGTTTTGTTACCTGCATGTTGAAGACTCCAAGCTCCTGCGAGGACAGTTTTTTCATTCGTACGGCTAAAACTTGTGCCTCCTCCAAGATCGAAAACTCATTTTCGGCACCACAGAACCCACAACATAGAAGCGACAAGACTGCCATAAAGCTCCAAGAAACAGCCATGAAGTTATACCAGTGGAGTCTCGAGTGCTTACTCCAATTAGTGTAGGGAGTTTGTGTTAAAATCACGGATCCTTCTCCCCCTACACGGCTCGCCATGATGGCTGGGGTAGTTTAATAGTAAACTGGGAATTCGCTTTGCAGCCCTGGGGAAAAACTTCAAGGGAACTACTTCGCAACGTCGTCGCTAAACCTGGATCTACTTTGAGGACTAACTCCCTCGATTTTAAACGGCGACATCAATGCATCTTTCGGGAATCCATGGAGGCAGGAAAATAAAATCCGTAAAAGCACCTATAGCTGATGTTTTTTCGTTGGATCTTGCTTCCTCCGCACCAACTCCAGCAAAGTGTGAGCCAGAGAATCACAATGGGGGTGAGTAGGAGCAGCGGGAGAAAAACAACGGCATGGCGCTTGAGGTGGGAATGGATTGGGATTTGATTTGGAGAACAATCTTACATAACAACCAGTGGAGGCTGCTGAAGGAAGGACGGCTCATAATAATGGATGTAACGGAGTCAATGGAGTGGTATCAAACAAGTGGTTTCCATGTGGTTGATGACATTCCATTGACCCCATTCCAACCATTATTATGAGCCAGCCTCCACTGATAACAACTAGGCTACTGTAAAACAATATGCTCACAGAGGCTCTGCAAATAGCTACTATAGGCTGCAAAAGCAACATATGCCTGGTATTTTATAAAGTCAACAAAGCTCTAACTGAAACCATAGTATATAGACAAACTGGGGATTGCAGTTTTTATTACCTTTTTCATCAAGCCAATAGAAATCACATAATGTAAAGCACTTTCTTTCAACAATCACATTTTGCATTAACACATAGGCCAAGTGGTTATCCTTGCCATATGGTACAACTGCACCATCCGCAACTGCAGGGATCTCCAGAGGGTGCCCTTACCAAAAAAGATTACAGTTTTGAAACTGCAGTCGACTGTGGTATTTTGGACACAGTAGTTACACTGCAAACTTTACTGCTGTAAAAAGAGACAGTGTTATTTTGGACATGTATTTGCCACATACTGCAGTTATACTGCCCTCTGACTGCAATCTTTTTTTGTATGGGTGGCGCGGTCAGCCCAACGCATCACCGGGGGCACACTGCCTGCCCTCCAGGACAACTACAGCACCCAGTGTCACAGGAAGGCCAAGAAGATCTTCAAGGACTTCAGCCACCCAAGCCATGGCCTGTTCATCCCGCTACCATCTAGAAGGCAGGGACAGTACAGGTGCATCAAATCTGTGACAGAAACAGCTTCTATCTCCAGGCCATCAAACTGTTAAACAGTCACCACTAGCCTTAGTCACTGTTCTAGCCGGCTACCACCTGGTCCTCTACCCTGCACCTTAGAGACTACTGCCCTATGTACATAGTCATTGAACACTGATCATTTTAATAATGTTTATATACTAATTTATATTTATATACTGTATTGTAGTCATGGCTAATCCTATATAACTACTGCTGTACACACCTTTTTTTATTCATATACTATCCACACTGTCTATACACCATTATATGTATATTTATATTCTGGTCTCTGACATTGCTCGTTTAGGATATTTCTTAATTTCTTTATATTTTTTCAGATTATGTGTGTATTGTTTTTATTTATTTTTATTACATTTTACATTTACATCTTCGTAATTTAGCAGACACTCTTATCAAGAGCGACTTACAATTAGTTAATTAATCTTAAAATAGCTAGTCGTAGTAAGTACATGCTGCGGCATGAGGAAGAGCAGCTCCGTCTTGTCGAAGTTGAGCTTGAGGTGGTGGGCCGACATAAAAGTTGAGATATCTGCCAGGTACACAAAGATGCATGTCGCCACCTGGGTGTTAGAAGGGGGAAGGAGAAAAGTATTTGAGTGTCATCCGCATAGCAATGATAGGAGAGACCATGTGAGGATATGACAGAGCTAAGTGACTTGGTGTATAGAGAGAAGAGGAGAGGGCCTAGAACCGAGCCCTGGGGGACACCAGTAGTGAGAGAACATGGTGCAAACACAGATCCTCTACACGTCACCTGTTAGGAGCAGTGTGCCAGGTAGGATGCAATCCAAGAGTGTGCAAAGTCTGAGATGCCCAGCCCTGAGAGGGTGGAGAGGAGGATCTGATGGTTCACGGTGTCGAAGGCAGCCGATAGATCTAGGAGGATAGAACAGAGGAGAGAGAGTCAGCTTTGGCAGAGCGGAGAGCCTCTGCGACACAAAGAGCATTCTCAGTTGAGTGACCCTTCTTGAAGCCTGACTGGTTAGGGTGAAGAAGATCATTCTGAGAGAGATAGTGAGAGAGTTGGTAAGAGACAGCACGCTCATGTTATTTGGAAATAAAATAAAAAAGGCATACCGGTCTGTAGTTTTTGACATCAGAGGGGTATTACTGCACAGCTAGAAACACATGCATTTCGCTGCACCTGTGATAAAATCTTTAAATATGTGTATTGACCAATATAATTTGATTGGAGTTTCTCACTTGTGAAATTGAAATTAACCAATAAAACCAGGACCGGAGTCTCCCATAGAAAAACTGTCTTCAGAGAAGTCCATATATCAAATCAAATTAATGTTATTTATCACATGCGCTGAATACAACTGGTGTAGACCTTACTGTGAAATACTTACTTACCAACCTTTCCCAACAAATTATAATAAAAAAATAAAATAGTAACTAACACTAGAGTAATAAAATAAAATACACAAGAATGGAGTTATATACAGGGAGTACCAGTACCAGATCAATGTGCATAGGTATGAGGTACTTGAGGTAGATACAGTTGAAGTCGGAGGTTTACATACACCTTAGACAAATACATTCAAACTCAGTTTTTCACAATTCCTGACATTTAATCCTAGTAAAAATTCCCTGTCTTATGTCAGTTAGGATCACCACTTTATTTTAAGAATGTGAAATTACAGAATAATAGGAGAGAGAATTATTTATTTCAGCTTTTATTTCTTTCATCACATTCCCAGTGGGTCAGAAGTTAACATACACTCAATTAGTATTTGATAGCATTACCTTTAAATTGTTTAACTTGGGTCAAACGTTTCGAGTAGCCTTCCACAAGCTTCCCACAATAAGTTGGGTGAATTTTGGCCCATTCCTCCTGACAGAACTGGTGTAACTGAGTCAGGTTTGTAGGCCTCCTTGCTCGCACATGCGTTTTCAGTTCTGCCCACACATTTTCTATAGGATTGAGGTCAGGGCTTTGTGATGGCCACTCCAACACCTTGACTTTGTTGTCCTTAAGCCATTTTGCCACAACTTTGGAAGTATGCTTGTCCATTTGCGACCAAGCTTTAACTTCCTGACTAATGTCTTGAGATGTTGCTTCAATATATCCACATAATTTTCCTTCCTCATGATGTCATCTATTTTGTGAAGTGCACCAGTCCCTGCTGCAGCAAAGCACCCCCACAACATGATTCTGCCACCCCCTTGCTTCACGGTTGGGATGGTGATCTTCGGCTTGCAAGTCTCCCCATTTTTCCTCCAAACATAACAATGGTCATTATGGCCAAACAGTTCTATTTTTGTTTCATCAGAGGACATTTCTCCAAAAAGTACGATCTTTGTCCCCATGTGCAGTTCAAACCGTAGTCTGGTTTTTTTATGGCGGTTCTGGAGCAGTGGCTTCTTCCGTCGATATAGGACTTGTTTTACTGTGGACATAGATACTAGAACATTCTACTGCAAACCTTTGGAAATGTCTTCTCAACAATGAAGCCATGTCTCTATTGCTCTCGAGTTGGTGACTATCAGAATTCTTCAAATCTTTCATCTCCTCCCTTGGCCTTTATCTTTCCTCTGTCAGATAAAAAGTGTCACCCAGGACTGACGGATACTCTTTCTGTAGGTTTCTAACATGTTACTCATACTGTATATAGCTGCCATCTGTGGTCACTTTAAGGAGGTGAGGTAGGGAGGGAAGGAATCCTTTTAGGATCTGGATATAGTCTGGGACTTGTCTCTCCCTTTCCCAGCGGTCTCATTAGTGTTTGCCTGTCCCAGAGAGGGAGAGCGGGAGAGAGGGAGAGAAGTCCCAGATCCAGCCCCAGCCTCCCAGCCCCAGTCCTCAGAGCCTGCTGTGGGAGGGCCAGGGGAGTCAGCAGGCGGGCAGATGGAGAGAAGTCAGAGCACAGATACGAAGCATGAATGGGACATCTGTTTATATCCTTGGCCTGGGAATCTGTCAGATTTGATCATTGTCGTGAGATGCTTTTAGACACTTCCAAACATAAGGATGTTTGCAGAAGAAGGGACACATACAATAAATGCACAGTGCTTAGTAACACATACTGTATTGTGTTGTAAACTGGCATTTCAATTTCCATTTCACAGTAAAACAAAAAAATTCCTCTCCTCTCTACATGTGTCCAGGCCACAGTGAGGCAGAGGTGACCTCATCTGAGCTCAAATGTCAGGGAAAGGTGCTGATGAGAGGATTATAACATAGAAACAGACCGCTCTCTGCTTCATACCTGGGGAGAGCGCTACAGCTGCCTTCTCAATATGTGTGTGTTTGAGTGTGTACGTGTGCGTATGTGCATGACTGTGTCTGTGTGTCTGTGTCCTGGTTACAGTGTTGTGTGTGTGTGTGTGTGTGTGAATGAGGTAGGGGAGCTGGCAGAACACTCATTGTAGATTTCCTCCAGTGTTATCCCACCCAAGCTGTGAGCCTGAGCCATGTCAATAAGAGCTAGGCAGGTTGTCACACCCAAAGGCAAAACAAAAGTGGAAACAGATAGTATCTTATGTGGAAAAACAGCCCATCCAGTCAGTAGCTTTGGGGCACAACATCGGGAGTCTGTGTATTGGTTGGACTCCCTGAGTGCATCGTTCTGGTTGTTGGCGACGGAAAATAACCCTACCACAACAGCCCCCCAAAAAAGTTTCATGTCAACGAAAGCATACACTTCCATTCAAAAGTCTGGGGTCACTTAGAAGTGTGCTTGTTTTTGAAAGAAAAGCTATTTTTTGGTCCATTAAAATAACATAAAATTGATCCGAAATACAGTGTAGACATTTTTTATGTTGTAAATGACTATTGTAGCTGGAAACTGCAGATTTTTTATGGAATATCTACATAGGCGTACAGAGGCCCATTATCAGCAACCATCACTCCTGTGTTCCAATGGCACGTTGTGTTAGCTAATCCAAGTTTATCATTTTAAAAGGCTAATTGATCATTAGAAAACCCTTTTGCAATTATGTTAGCACAGCTGAAAACTGTTGATTAAACTGCTGATTAAAGAAGCAAAGAAACTGGCCTTCTTTAGACTAGTTGAGTATCTGCAGCATCAGCTTTTTTGTGGGTTCGATTACAGGCTCAAAATGGCCAGAAACAAAGCACTTTCTTCTGAAACTCGTCAGTCTATTCTTGTTCTGAGAAACGTAGGCTATTCCATGCAAGAAACTGCCAAGAAACTGAAGATCTCGTACAACGCTGTGTACTATTCCCTTCACAGAACAGCGCAAACTGGCTCTAACCAGAATAGAGAGAGGAGTGGGAGGCCCTGGTGCATAACTGAGTGTCTAGTTTGAGAAACAGACGCCTCACAAGTCCTCAACTGGCAGCTTCATTAAATAGTACCCGCTGGAGTTCCGGTTAGCATAGCGAGTGAGTGAGACTTGTCTGGGAGCGCTGTAGCACTATTTGCTTTTTTTGCTTTACATTCGATCATCTATCACAGCATCTAGTTTAGTTGTTCTGTGTATACGTGTAGTTTAGTTACCTTTTCGTGTCGATTTTCACTTTTTATGAAGCCCAAGCGTGCAACGAAAGCTGTTCCTATAATGGCGGGTGTTGCATCATCTGACTCAGGCGTGGCCTCTGCATCCCTGTCTCTGGCGGTTACCCGGGCTGATCTCCAAGAGTTCCGTATAGCTCTGCTCGCAGATCTACCCGCCCTCATTGCTGCCCAAGTGCAGTCAGCTATCAATGCCACACTGAAGCAGGCTATTGACGCGGCCCTAGCGCCGATAACCTCCACTTTGGAAAATATCTGGGTCGCTGCGGAGACACAGGGCCGGCGTATTTCGGACCTCGAGCAGGGGCTATCCGACTACAGTGACCGGCTCGTTGCACTGGGGGAAACGGTCGCGTGCCTGGATGCTGCTAACAGTCATCTGGCGGACAAAATTGAAGATCTCGAGTCCAGATCGCGCCGCAGTAACCTGCGTGTAATCGGCATCCCTTAGAGGCAGGAGGGCACGAATCCGGTGGCCTTTATGTCCACATTCTTCAAAGGAGGTCCTCGGAGGTGCTGTTGTGCCTACGCCTTTGAAGTTGGACAGAGCGCACCGCCTAGGCCCTCCTCCCGTTGGTGGCTCCGGCAGCATGAGGCCTCGGGTGATGATTGTTAAGTTCCACAATTTCACGGAAAAGGAGGCGATCATCTGAAGGCAGTCCAAGGAGCAGCTGTACTACCGTGGCCAAAGGGTCCACATTTTCCCCGACTTCACAGGAAACAGGAAACGTATGATCTCTGTAATTGCAAACAAAGGTTTCTGTACCAAATATTAAGTTCTGCTTTTCTGATGTATCAAATACTTATGTCATGCAATAAAATGCAAATTAATTACTTAAAAATCATACAGTGTGATTTTCTGGATTTTTGTTTTAGATTCCGTCACTCATAGTTGAAGAGTACCTATGATAAAAATTACAGACTTCTACATGCTTTGTAAGTAGGAAAACCTGCAAATTCGGCAGTGTATCAAATACTTGTTCTCCCCACTGTACGTGCTGTTACTTGTTATAGCGTTTGCATGTGCTTATGTTGGCATTTGGGTGCGGACACCCATGCCTGGGTGTGTGAGTGCACCTATGTGTGTATTGGATGTTGCTGTGTTGACTGTTCTTTTTCTATTTTCTGAATGCATTTTCTCTGGTGAATTTGTTTGCTTTGTGCTGTGGAGTTTCCCAAATTCGCTTCTTGACATGCACGGGAGCTATATAGGGGAGTTACCGCTGTCTCCAAGGGGCAGACTGGGTGTTTGGTGGGGGGGGTTGCATCATCTGACTCAGGCGTGGCCTCTGCATCCCTGTCTCTGGCGGTTACCCGGGCTGATCTCCAAGAGTTCCGTATAGCTCTGCTCGCAGATCTACCCGCCCTCATTGCTGCCCAAGTGCAGTCAGCTATCAATGCCACACTGAAGCAGGCTATTGACGCGGCCCTAGCGCCGATAACCTCCACTTTGGAAAATATCTGGGTCGCTGCGGAGACACAGGGCCGGCGTATTTCGGACCTCGAGCAGGGGCTATCCGACTACAGTGACCGGCTCGTTGCACTGGGGGAAACGGTCGCGTGCCTGGATGCTGCTAACAGTCATCTGGCGGACAAAATTGAAGATCTCGAGTCCAGATCGCGCCGCAGTAACCTGCGTGTAATCGGCATCCCTTAGAGGCAGGAGGGCACGAATCCGGTGGCCTTTATGTCCACATTCTTCAAAGGAGGTCCTCGGAGGTGCTGTTGTGCCTACGCCTTTGAAGTTGGACAGAGCGCACCGCCTAGGCCCTCCTCCCGTTGGTGGCTCCGGCAGCATGAGGCCTCGGGTGATGATTGTTAAGTTCCACAATTTCACGGAAAAGGAGGCGATCATCTGAAGGCAGTCCAAGGAGCAGCTGTACTACCGTGGCCAAAGGGTCCACATTTTCCCCGACTTCACAGGAAACAGGAAACGTATGATCTCTGTAATTGCAAACAAAGGTTTCTGTACCAAATATTAAGTTCTGCTTTTCTGATGTATCAAATACTTATGTCATGCAATAAAATGCAAATTAATTACTTAAAAATCATACAGTGTGATTTTCTGGATTTTTGTTTTAGATTCCGTCACTCATAGTTGAAGAGTACCTATGATAAAAATTACAGACTTCTACATGCTTTGTAAGTAGGAAAACCTGCAAATTCGGCAGTGTATCAAATACTTGTTCTCCCCACTGTACGTGCTGTTACTTGTTATAGCGTTTGCATGTGCTTATGTTGGCATTTGGGTGCGGACACCCATGCCTGGGTGTGTGAGTGCACCTATGTGTGTATTGGATGTTGCTGTGTTGACTGTTCTTTTTCTATTTTCTGAATGCATTTTCTCTGGTGAATTTGTTTGCTTTGTGCTGTGGAGTTTCCCAAATTCGCTTCTTGACATGCACGGGAGCTATATAGGGGAGTTACCGCTGTCTCCAAGGGGCAGACTGGGTGTTTGGTGGGGGGGGTTGGCTTCAGGGTGGGTGGTGTTTATGGGTGTGTGTTGTCCCTTGTCTCTCTATTTTTGTCTGTTTCTCATTTTGTCCCGTTTAGTTTTTTATTTTCTTGATTTGCTTTTAATCGTTTTGTCTTAGTTTTTTTGGCAAATGTTTGACTGCTCCATTTTCCACCCCTTCAATTTTTTTAATGGCTGACACAATTGATACTGGTAATATTGGGGGAGCTACATCCACTCCTATTAAGTTCATATCTTAGAATGTCAAAGCTTTAAACTCTCCAATGAAGAGATCTAGGGTTTTTCCCACCTGAAGAAACTCAAAGCAGATGTGGTTTTCTTACAGGAGACGCATTTGCGCACTAGTGATCACGCAAGGCTGCGGGACCCCAGATATAATCAGGTTTTTCACTCTCATTTTGACTCTAGGGCAAGGGGTGTTGCTATTTTGGTTAGTAGCAGAGTGCAGTTTTCTGAGGCCAATGTGATTGCTGACAGTAATGGAAGATATCTGATCATAACTGGGACTCTCTGGCACACACCGGTGGTGCTGGTTAACGTATACGCTCCGAACTTTGACGACGTAGGCTTTGCTAACCAGTTGCTGGGGAAAATCCTATCTCTAAATACCCATAGATTGATATTTGGGGGTGATCTGAATTGTGTTTCTAATCCGGCTCTGGATCGCTCTAGTCCCAGGAATGCGTCTCCGTCTGCCATGTCTAAAGCTTTCTCAGATTTGATGATTGAGAATGGGTGTACTGATCCATGGAGGTTTCTGAACCCCCAGGCAAGAGAGTACTCCTTCTTCTCTCAGGTGCACCACTCTTTCTCTCGGATTGACTATTTCTTTGTGGATAGTGCACTTCTTCCAAATGTGACATCCTCTGAATATTTACCTATTGTGATTTCTGACCATGGACCCCTTGCCCTGGACATTGTTCTGTCAGAACAGTCTCGTTGTTCGCCCTGTTGGAGATTCAACTCTCTTCTCCTTTCTGACCAAGACTTCTGTGACCTCATTTCAACTTCTATTGATATTTTTTATTTTCCAACCAGATAGGTTCCACATCTCACTCTCTTCTATGGGAGACACTGAAAGCCTATCTAAGGGGGGTAATTATTTCTTACTCTTCTTATGTAAACTAAACCCGTAGGTCCAAAATTGAGGAGCTCTCTGCTGCCATTCTTGACCTCGACCGACAATATGCCTTGGCCCCTTCCCCTGAGCTATATAAGCAGCGCCTAAACCTACAATCTGAATTCAACCTTGTTTCTACTAAGGATGCTGAGTGGTTGCTTTTACACTCACGGGCAACCTATTTTGAACACGGGGACAGGGCCACTCGCTTGCTGGCACACATTGAAACGACGTTCTGCTACGCAGCTTATTCCACAAATGACAGATTCCTCCCAAACGTTGATTTCAAATCCCAAAGGAATTAATGACACCTTTACGTCGTTTTATTCCTCCCTGTACACGTCTGAGTTCCCCTCAGATGATACCAAAATGAAACAATTTCTGGACCTGTTGGACACCCCTACAATTCACACTGACTCTGCGATGCACCTTGATTCCCCTCTCAATCTTGAGGAAGTAGTTCTGTCTATTAAGTCACTGCAGAGCAACAAGGCCCCGGGGCCTGACGGATTTCCCTCTGAGTTTTAAGAAATTCCAGGTCAAGTTAGCACCCTTATTACTATCGGTGTACAACGAGTCGCTGGAACGTGGCTCGCTGCCGCCAACCTTAACGCAGGGGTCCATAGCGCTACTTCTTAAGAAGGGTAAGGACCCCACTTCCTGTTCTTCCTACAGGCCCTTAAGCCTCCTTAATGTTGATGTTAAGGTGCTTGCTAAGCTGTTAGCACAGCGCCTGGAAACGGTGCTACCGGTAATAATATCGGAGGAGCAAACTGGCTTTATCAAGGGACGACAGTCTTTTTTCAACATTCATACTTTGTTCAATGTTATTTATTCCAAGCAAGTCTCTGAGTGTCCCGAGCTGGTAATCTCTCTGGATGCGGAGAAGGCCTTCGACAGAATTGAGTGGGACTATCTCTTTGCAGTCCTGGGAAAATTTGGGTTTGGGGACAAGTTTTGCTCATGCCTACTGTACGCATCCCCTCAGGCCAGTGTCTGCACCAATGACACCCGTTCTGATTATTTTGCTCTGGGACGCGGCACTAGGCAGGGGTGTCCTCTGTCCCCCCTGCTGTTTGCCATTGCAATTCAGCCTCTCTCTGTTGCCTTGTGGGCATCCCCTTTAATTCAGGGTGTTTCACGTGAGGGGGTTGATCACAGGCTGTCATTATATGCAGATGATTTGTTGCTCTATGTCAGTAACCCTGCGGTTTGTCTGCCCTCTATCCTATCTACTCTCGATACCTTTGACTCTTTCTCGGGTTACAAGTTGAATCTCCAGAAGAGCGAATGCTTTCCAGTAAACCCGGCGGTGCTCCAGCTATGACAGTCTGATTTGCCTTTCCAGCTCAGCCGCTCTGGCTTTAAATATCTGGGAATGAACGTGACTCGTTCGTTTGCCTCCCTCTTCTCTGCAAACTTTGCTCCCCTTCTCACGCAGATGAAGTCTGTTTTTCAGAGGTGGGGTAGCTTACCTCTTACACTTATTGGAAGGGTTCATTTTTTCATGTAAAAATGAATAGTCTGCCTAAATTCCTTTATCTTTTTCATTCTATTCCTCTTTTTCTGCCGAGGACCTTTTTTAAGTCAATCGACCAGGCCATCTCCTCATTCATATGGGCAGGCAAGGCACCTAGAGTCAGTAGATCTCTACTTCAGAGATGCAGATTTAGTGGAGGACTGCCTTTACCCAACTTCCTGTACTACTACTGGGCGGCCAATTTTCAGAAATTGCCCTTCTGGCTACATGCTTCAGATTCCCCATGGTGCCATCTTGAGTCCCGCTCCTGCATTAATACCTCTCTCCCTGCCCTGCTGTGCTCTCCTCTCCCGACAACCCCTTCTCGCTATACTGGCAACCCTGTGGTACTCTCCACCCTAAAAATATGGTTTCAGTTTCGACGCCGCTTTAAATTTACCTCTGCATCCACCTTGGGCCCTATCGATAGGAACCATGCATTTCCCCCATCCGTAGTAGATATTGCCTTCTCCCTCTGGTCAAGAAGAGGCATTGGGACCTTCCAGGACATGTATGATGACAGAGGTTTTTTAAGTTTCCCTGACCTTTCCTCTAGGAGTACTTTGCCCCAGGGAAGCCAGGGAATTGAAATTGAAATTTGAACAGTAATCTCTTGTGTGCATTGTTCTTATTGTTACTGAATACTGTCTGTTCAATAAACAAATATATTAAAAATAATAATAATAATAGTACCCGCAAAACCAATCTCAATGTCAACAGTGAAGAGGCGACTCCGGGATGCTGGCCTTCTAGGCAGAGTTGCAAAGAAAAAGCCATATCTCAGACTGGCCAATAAAAGATTAAGATGGGCAAAAGCACACAGACACTGGACAGGGGAAGATTGGAAAAAAGTGTTATGGACAGACGAATCTAAGTTTGAGGTGTTCGGATCACAAAGGAAAACATTTGTGAGACGCAGACCAAATGGAAAGATGCTGGACGAGTGCTTGATGGGGTAAAAGGGATCTTGAAGAAGGAAGGCTATCACTCCATTTTTTTCATGGAAAACAAGGACATTTCTAAGTGAACCCAAACTTTTGAACGTTAGTGTATGTATGTGTGTATGTATGTATGTATGTATGTATGTATGTATGTATGTATGTATGTATGTATGTATGTATGTATGTATGTATGTATGTATGTATGTATGTATGTATGTATGTATGTATGTATGTATGTATGTATGTATGTATGTATGTATGTATGTACAGTGGGGAGAACAAGTATTTGATACACTGACGATTTTGCAGGTTTTCCCACTTACAAAGGATGTAGAAGTCTGTAATTTTATCACAGGTACTCTTCAACTGTGAGTGAAAAAAAAAGATTTTTTTTTTGTTGATACATCAGAAAAGCAGAACTTAATATTTGGTACAGAAACCTTTGTTTGCAATTACAGAGATCATACGTTTCCTGTAGTTCTTGACCAGGTTTGCACACACTGCAGCAGGGATTTTGGCCCACTCCTCCATACAGACCTTCTCCAGATCCTTCAGGTTTCGGGGCTGTCGCTGGCCAATATGGACTTTCAGCTCCCTCCAAAGATTTTCTTTTGGGTTCAGGTCTGGAGACTGGCTAGGCCACTCCAGGACCTTGAGATGCTTCTTACGGAGCCACTCCTTAGTTTCCCTGGCTGTGTGTTTCGGATCGTTGTCATGCTGGAAGACACAGCCACGACCCATCTTCAATGCTCTTACTGAGGGAAGGAGGTTGTTGGCCAAGATCTTGCGATACATGGCCCCATCCATCCTCCCCTCAATACGGTGCAGTCGTCCTGTCCCCTTTGCTGAAAAGCATCCCCAAAGAATGATGTTTCCACCTCCATTCTTCACGGTTGGGATGGTGTTCTTGGGGTTGTACTCATCCTTCTTCTTCCTCCAAACACGGCGAGTGGAGTTTAGACCAAAAAGCTCTATTTTTGTCTCATCAGACCACATGACCTTCTCCCATTCCTCCTCTGGATCATCCAGATGGTCATTGGCAAACTTCAGACGGGCCTGGACATGCGCTGGCTTGAGCAGGGGGACCTTGCGTGCGCTGCAGGATTTTAATCCATGACGGCGTAGTGTGTTACTAATGGTTTTCTTTGAGACTGTGGTCCCAGCTCTCTTCAGGTCATTTACCAGGTCCTGCCGTGTAGTTCTGGGCTGATCCCTCATCTTCCTCATGATCATTGATGCCCCACGAGGTGAGATCTTGCATGGTGCCCCAGACCGAGGGAGATTGACGGTCATCTTGAACTTCTTCCATTTTCTAATAATTGCGCCAACAGTTGTTGCCTTCTCACCAAGCTGCTTGCCTATTGTCCTGTAGCCCATCCCAGCCTTGTGCAGGTCTACAATTTTATCCCTGATGTCCTTACACAGCTCTCTGGTCTTGGCCATTGTGGAGAGGTTGGAGTCTGTTTGATTGAGTGTGTGGACAGGTGTCTTTTATACAGGTAACGAGTTCAAACAGGTGCAGTTAATACAGGTAATGAGTGGAGAACAGGAGGGCTTCTTAAAGAAAAACTAACAGGTCTGTGAGAGCCGGAATTCTTACTGGTTGGTAGGTGATCAAATACTTATGTCATGCAATAAAATGCAAATTAATTATTTAAAAATCATACAATGTGATTTTCTGGATTTTTGTTTTAGATTCCGTCTCTCACAGTTGAAGTGTACCTATGATCAAAATTACAGACCTCTACATGCTTTGTGAGTAGGAAAACCTGCAAAATCGGCAGTGTATCAAATACTTGTTCTCCCCACTGTATGTATGTATGTATGTATGTACGTATGTATGTATAATCTCTAAAAACTCTACTTACCAGACGTAAAGTGAAATGTGTCTCTCACTATCAAATAAATGTCAGAATCCAACTTTTTTCCTAACCATATTCCTGCTGTGTAAACAGTGGTAGATTTTGTAGTAGGAAGTCTCGCGAGAAGTGTGTGGTCTAATGGCAGCCCTCTGTCTAACTTGGCAGGAATATGGTGAGAGAGTAGGTAGAGAGAGAGAAGAGAGAGAGGTCTTGGAGCGCTGTTCAAAGGAGGCCTCTGCTCCATTGTGGATTCTAGTGAATCAGGGATTGCTCCAGTGGATGGATTTGGCCACATTTTACATGAGGTTTCTCACCAGGCCAGGAACCAGACCAAGATCAAGGCAAGGACTTCACAGCTGTAGGCTGCTTGTCAGAGAGGACATTCATTATTGTGGGAGGTAATGCACATATTTATAGTGTTCATTGTGAGTGCATTGTTATTGCTTAAACTCGAAGACAGTTGAAAAACATGTCTGTTTTGACACGTAAGACAGAGTGAATGCAAACACACATACACACACACACACACACACACACACAATCACATACCCTTATGGGACACAGCACAACGAGTTGGGTGTAATTATATGGCATGTGCTGTTATGTGAATGAGTGAGAGTGTGGTTCTCAGTAAAAGATGAGCGGCAGAGGAGTCTTCATTAGACTCAATGCGTCAGCAGACAGACTCTGTCCATAAATCACCACTACTGCAATAATGAATGAGATTAACAAGAGGAGAAGAGCATAGCCACGGGACGTAAGGGTGCTGAGTTGGCTGATAAAAAAACAAAAAATAAATAAATAATAATAATAATAATAGTAATTAAAAAATCACTAAATTGTGAACTGGGCTTTTATTACTCCTGTATGAGTGGAGAAAAATACTAATCAGCAGAGCAGCAGCTACTCTTCCTGGGATCCAAACAGAGATAAAACCTTACATCATACAAAACATTGTGCATTATACAATTTTACATTGCTCCATCATTACACTACAATATTACAATAGACTACTTGAGTTACCTGAGGTAGAAGACAGTTTAATGTAGTCAGGGCTGTATGTAGGACTTGAGTTACCTAAGGTAGAATACAGTTTAATGTAGTCAGGGCTGTATGTAGGACTTGGGGACTGTGAAAAGACCTCTGGTGTCCCTGCTGGACATGGGTGTTTGAAGCGACACTGATAGGGGCTAGGTGTATGATGACCAATCTTCAGTCTTTAAATAGCATGGGTTGTGGAAGTGAGAATTATTTTCATGACGAGGTAATGTGCTTTGTGGCAAAAACAAATGGACATAGAGACAGATGCACAGAACACATACAGACACGCACAGAACACACACACACACACAGAACACATACACACACCACACATGCACATCCTGATTGCTGAGATACAATTAGTACCTTTCTAAATGCTTTAGCATGTGATCATCTCATCTCTCTCCTCTAAACTACATGTAATCCAGTGAATCTGTAACTTGGTGTGGTGTGGCCAAAACGCTGGTGCCATTGCTGTCTGCTCTGGCCTCATTAAACCAGCCTGTATGGGATTTATAAACCCCCTGCCTAATTAGCCAGTACTATCGCTTCAAGGCTGGGGCACATCAAACAGAGTGATACACAGACACACACACACACACATACACACAGACACACACACACACACACACACAAACGCATACACACAAGCACACATCAAACAGAGCACTGTGGAGTAATGGGATTCATCTGTCCTCTGTTGCTGTGTGCTGTTGAGGTCTCTGTGTAATGTCCTCAGCACCAAGCTCACCCAAAGAAGAGATATGAGCAAACACTCACATATGATGACGCACGCACACACGCACGCGCACGCACACACACACACACACACACACACACACACACACACACACACACACACACACACACACACACACACACACACACACACACACACACACACACACACACACACACACACACACACACACACACACTATGTCCCACTAACAAGCTGGAGCTCACAATCATTACCTTTAGAAAGCCCAATGTCCAACCCCTACATTAGCGACACTCCACTGATTGGTAGTTGGAACACACAAAACAGAAATGCCAGCCTGCCTTTGAACTGCTGCTACAGTGAGCAGCAGTGAGCTAGCTACATGCTATGAATAGCAACCAAGTCATAATGTTTGACAGACCATTCAAGTAGCCAGCTTCACTATCCATTAATACATTGGAGTTGTTAGCTACTGACTGTTTATCAATTTGATCAGTTTCAGACAGCAACACACTCCCTAAGTAGTGTGTGAAACACTATTCCTGCTGCCTGGCTGGATGGTGGGTAGCCTATCTACCCAGACGACTGATGAGTCGTTTATTTGGGGAGAAATACTTCATTACACAAGAAGCCAGGGAGGGGGCCTCGTTAAGGGAGAGGGATTTGTCTTATAGGATTATCTCATTTGCATAATTGTAATTATCCTGTGCAGCTACAAAGTCACCTGGTTGGGGAAGATAAATGGCGAGATAGAGAAAAAGAAGGGAGAGAGAGAGAAAGAAGTGAGAGAGGGAAAGTGTCAGGCTGATTAGCACGGGACCCTAGAGCTAAGAATACATTAGCCCAGATCTAGGGACATGAACAGAGATGGACAGGGAATGGCAGGGAAAGCTGCTCTGTTCATCTCTCTCTCTCTCCCTCTCTCTCGCAGGCGTGCGCTCTCTCGCTCTCTCTCTGTTGTTTCTCGGTTTCTCTATTTTTCTGTTTCTCTCCTTCTCCCATAAGGAACGCTAGGAAATGATAACAACAGCAGCGGAGCACGGCTCTCCTCAGAGAGAGACTGAACACTGACCACAGTTGTACATAATCAAAGGGGAGTTTATAGTAGCAGTTAGTCAGAGAGTCTTATAGACCTTCTATTATAGTGCTATCACTGCTTGAACGCTCCATTGTTACGTCCACCAACCCAGCTATAGTGTGGTGCAATTAATATATTGACCATTCTGGATATGCCTCTAATACACCACCCCAGTCTAGACAGAGGTTCCCAGGATAATCCCTAGAGAGATGCTGTGACTGTTAGTAGATAAAGGCTCTGTACAAGCAATGTGTACCATAGCCCACCAAGCTGCAGATCAGTCTAAGCCTAGTTGCATCTCTAGTAATACCTAATTCACATAGGATTTGCGGAATGTTGCCTGAGAAAAATAATTGGGCAATGTTTATACCCACTGGGAAAGAACTGGTTGAATCAACGTTGTTTCCACGTGACTTCAACCCCAAATGTGATGACGTTGAATGTGCGTTGAATGTGATGACGTTAAATGTGGAAAACTGATTGGATTTGAAAAAAGTAATCAACATAAAGGAATTTCGGTTTTTATTCACCCAACTTTTAACCTAATCTAATGATAGGGTGATACTTTGGGTTGATTTCACAATGAATTCAAGTTTGTTGACAACTCAACCAAATGTTAATCAAAACTAGAGGTTGAACTGACGTCTCAAATGTTTACCACATTCTTGTTTGCAAAATGGTTACTAGCTAGGTCTTTTGGTGGAAATAAAAGTTTTGTCTTTGATACCAGCAATACCTTTCACGTATAAAGAAAAGGCAGGAAAAGTTAATGGTATGGTAATGTCTTCGGGAAAAACGTCTTAGTATGAAAGGGATATAAGGAAAGCTATCCCACAACTTAAACAGGATTTGCCAAAACGGCCTTGTATAATACATATTTGAAATTGCGTTAGATACAGTAATCACAGAACTGCCTTGTATATTTAATATCTGAAGTTGTGTTAGCTACAGTAATCACAAAATAAATAGACATTGAGTCAGTCAGTATCTTCTGTGCCATGAGCCATCCTCCTCATCAGCTGGTCTTGGATCAGATTCTAAACACGTCAGACAGAGTCCCACCTCAGCAGACAGGAAAACCTTAGAGGACACCAGAACTTAATGGAGGACAGGCCCAGGATCTTCTCCTGACTCTTGGCCATGGAGTGAGGTGATTGGGGGGACCTTTATTGGCACAATTCAGCTGATGTACATACACTATCATTCAAATGTTTGGGGTCACTTAGAAATGTCCTTGTTTTTGAAAGAAAAGTTTATCATTGTTAATGTTGTAAATGACTATTGTAGCTGGAAACGGCTGATTTTTAATGGACTATTTACATAGGCGTACAGAGGCCCACTATCAGCAACCATCACTCCTGTGTTCGAATGGCATGTTAGCTAATCCAATCCCTTCACAGAACAGCGCAAACTGTCTAACCAGAATAGAAAGAAGAGTGGGAGAGGACAAGTACATTAGAGTGTCTAATTTGAGAAACAGGCGTCCACAAGTCCTCAACTGGCAGGTTTCAAAAACCTCTCAGATGAGAATAGGCTACACATCCTGTGGGGGAAGACGCAGAGAGCTGTGGGTTGCCTGTCATAAGATGAGGGATAGTGTCTGACAGACCAACCAATCTGCACGTCCTCTATGCTTATTGTTATTGTTCAATGTGTGGGTTTTTTGACCATTGATTATTGTTGTTACTGTTGTCCTGTTGACAAAATTGATTATTATTATTTGTATTATGTTAATATTGTAAATCTCCAAAGTAAGCTTTGGCAATATGTACATTGTTACATCATGCCAATAAAGCAAATTGAATTCAAGAGAGAGATAACTCTGAGAAGGAGAGGAGAGTGGGGCATGTGGTGGCAGTCATAAAATTAACCAGGTCATTGACCCCTGACCCTTGACCCCTAGCTGCATTCCAGTCAGAGACCTCCCCCCTATCTTTCAGACAGGTTCCCCTTATTATGCCGAACAACATGTCTGAGTGACAGCCACAGTATCAAAAACAGCAGATTGGTTTGCATACAGTGCTTCATCACTGGTTGGGTTTTCAGTTGGATTTTTAGTTCTTCCATTGAAACCCGTCCATTACGTATCAGGATTATAATTTGCGGCTAGGGAGGGATTGGTCCAAGCCTTGATTTAACCCAGATTTTGGAAGGGGGGGAATCTAACGAGACAGATATAATAAAAAGCCTATATGGGACAACAACCCTTCAACCGCTGATCAGAGAGGGCTGTAGTGCTGCTAACCTCAAAGGGGAAACTGGAGGAGTTGCTGCTTGATGGGTTTTTAATTTTAATCAGCCAGAAATAATGCATACATGGATATGATCTGTGATCTGCTCAGACATTGTTAGAGTGCTGTTGTGGAGGAAGAGAGGATAGAGCAGGGAGGGAAAGTGTCTGACTCAGTCAGAGGGGTTTTAGGAGAAATCTGCGCCCCACAAAAGATCCTCAGTATTACCCTCCATTTTTTATTATTTTTTGGGGGTGGAAAACTAGGAAGAGAAGCGGGCCCAGTTGCCATGACGACGTGATTCTTTGAGGTTCTGGGTCTTTTTTCTTTTTCTTTTCTTATTTTTTTTTTTACAGCCGAATATAACCAGATCTGTTCTGTTCCCCCATTTCCCCCTCTATTTTCCTACATCAGAATTTTCCTTTGAAGACTAAGCCGATTCCCAGTCGAAGACATTGCTATTTCTGGCTGTATTTAAGACTGAGGCTCTAGCTTGGAACAGCGTGCTTTTTTCTGACATCAGGCCTTGTAAGCGTGTGTGTGTGTGTGTGTGTGTGTGTGTGTGTGTGTGCATCGTGTGTGTGTGTATGTGTGTGTGTGTGTGTGTGTGTGTGTGTGTGTGTGCACGCAGACCAACAAACAACAGTCCGATGATTAGCCTGCTATGTTAGCGCTGAAAATGCCTAATGTCTGAATAGTTTGTGCAAATAGAGGTATTAAGATCTCCAAGGTGGAGATAAATTGTGTCATTGGTGTTATCAGCTGAAATGATTCTTCTCAACCAAAAGAGCTTAACAGTGAAGACTGTCAGGAGATGTTCTGTACTCTCTCAGGCCATTTATACCATCCCCTCGCCTGTCATCGCTATATTACCACTTTATCACACAAAATGGTTGACTGATGTAGTCTTTATGTTCATTCCTCCACCATGACACAACTTCATTACTGTAAACAATTAGTGTACTGTGTACAATTAGCTCCTCTCTAAATACCATACATCTTTGAGTACATAAACCATAATCCATGGGCGTTCCTGCTAGATTCCGATGGTGCACACAGAAACTAAAACTACTTCAAAGCACAGGAATTAAATACTTGACCACTTTTCAGCTTTTGAAGTGAACTGGCTGTATCATTTCCTTTCCATGGCAGGTAGGCTGAATAACTGCCCATTATAAGGCTATTCACAATCTACTTATTCCTCTCCTATGCATCCTTTTCTATGATAATGTCAATCCTCCTGAGATACACACCTACATAGAGACACAACATTGAACATCCATACAGCCCCAGCCCCAGCCCTAGCCCCATGTACTATAGATACAGGTCGCAGGGTCCCGGCCCTTCCTTTTGTCCCAGGCCAGGGGGCCCAATGTAGCGAGGAATGTAGGGGCTGAGTGGAACCAGACTTGGGGGTGTGGGCTGGGGTGCGAGCTGGGGAGAGCGAATGGAGTGGTCGACCTCATCCCTGGAGCCCGCAGCACAGCCAGATGGAACACATTAGCCAAGCCTCAGCCTCCATTCCAACACAGAGATGGATGGGTTAGCGCTGTAGACTGGAGACCAGATACTGGGGAAGGGGGACACCAGCCTGCAATGTTAAGTAGAGAGTGGAGTCACACCATCCTCTGGCATGGACACATACATGAGCAGGATAAAATAAAAAAAATCCTTAAATGTCCTCCTTCCTGCTCGTCTGTAAAGAAACTCCACTCTTCTGACACACTTTTGTGTCCCTAAAAAACAGAAAGTAGGAACATTCCACACACACCCATTCCACCGGGAACTCTGTGTCCTAGTAGAAATTATTGTCCTCAGAGTGCTCATTGTACAATACCAATTGTTACCCTCCGTTCACATCGACTTAACTGCAGGTATTCTGAGTTCTCGTTGTTATGGAACGGGACTGACAAAACCTAGAAAAAACACTTTTCCCTTTAAGGATATGATAATGTTTTTGGTTGAAAAAACATATAACCCTGACATTCACGTAACGCAAACATTGAAGCGTATCACCACTAAAAGATCATGTATCCTATTAAGCTACGTTGTTGAATTGTGCCCTTGTATAGGTCATTGGTTCAATAAGATCATAATTTATTACTATTCAGTCCGCATCACGGAGGTTCAGCTTTACATCGTGATTGAAATTGAAAGGCAATGTTCCTGCTTTAGTGGAGACTGCATTTATGGTAAACACTGCATATGTCAGCTCAATCAAAAATATATATTGCGTAATCTGTAACGCTTCAGCTAATATTCATACCCAAAGTCAAGGTAAGTCTCTGAAACACGGGAGGGAGGGAGGGAGGGAGGGAGGGAGGGAGGGAGAGGGAGAGAGAGACCCTAACCCTAGCTTCATGTCCACACTCAGGCTCAAACCTAACGCTAACCCTAACACATTCAATGAGTCACATGCAATGACAAAGCAGGGTTTTTATCCCTCAATCATAAACAGACCCTTTCTTCAGAACAGATGCTCCTCACAGGTCTCACATTATACTGTGTATCAGTCGGCAGCCTAGTGGTTAGAGTGTTGGGCCAGTAACTGAAAGGTCACTCGTTTGAATCCCGAGCCAACAAGGTGAAAAATCTTTCGATGTACACTTGAGCAAGGGACTTAACCCTAATGGCTGAACCTGGTCGTGACCCCAATCTCCGAGGGTGTTTCCGGGGGAGTTGGGATATGAATAAAACATTTCTATTTCACACATGGGTATAATACACACTCAGCAAATTATTATCATTATTATCATTATCATTATTATTATCATCATTATTATTATCATTATTGTTATTGTCTATTATGATATTTTTTTATTATTACCATTATTATCATCATTATTATTATTACCATTGTTATCATCATTATTATTATTACCATTATTATCATCATTATTATTATTACCATTGTCATCATCGTTATTGTCATTATTATTGTTATTATTATTATTGTCATTATTATCATTATCATCATCGTTATTATTATTAACACCGTCGTGCTGGCTCTGATGGATGACACCAGCGACCTCCCTAGTGGCGCAGATGTCTAAGGCACTGCATCTCAGTGCTTGAGGCGTCACTACAGACACTCTGGTTCGATTCCAGGCTGTATCACAACCGGCTGTGGTTGGGAGTCCCATACGGCGGCGCACAATTGGCCCAGCGTTGTAGGCCATCATTTTAAATAAGAAATTCTTAACTGACTTGCCTAGTTAAATAAAGGTTACATTTATAAAAAAATATATATTTATATAGACAGCCTTGTGAAAGTGTGTGACTCTCTGGTCCTGAATGTCACAAAAACACAGGAGATTATCTTTGACCCCAGGTCAGTGGCTGACCGGAGCCAGGCCGTCATTCACAGTGAACACATCCAGCTGGTGGATTTCTATAAATACCTGGGAGTACAGTCGTGGTCAAAAGTTTTGAGAATGACACAATTAAGTATTGGTCTCCACAAAGTTTGCTGCCTCAGTGTTGATGATGACAATTTGCATATACTCCAGAAAGTCATGAAGAGTGATCAGATGAATTGCAATTAATTGCAAAGTCCCTCTTTGCCATGAAAATGAACTTAATCCCCCAAAAACATTTCCACTGCATTTCAGCCCTGCCACAAAAGGACCAGCTGCCATCATGTCAGTAATTGTCTCGTTAACACAGGTGAGAGTGTTGGCTGGAGATCACTCTGTCATGCTGATTGAGTCAGAATAACAGACTGGAAGCTTTAAAAGGAGGGTGGTGCTTGAAATCATTGTTCTTCCTCTGTCAACCATGGTTACCTGCAAGGAAACACATTCCATCATCATTGCTTTGCACAAAAAGGGCTTCACAGGCAAGGATATTGCTGCTGGTAAGATTACACCTAAATCAACCCTTTATCGGATCATCAAGAACTTCATGGAGAGAGGTTCAATTGTTGTGAAGAAGGCGTCAGGGCCCCCAAGAAAGTCCAGCAAGCGCCAGGACCCTCTCCTAAAGTTGATTCAGCTGCGGGATCGGGGCACCACCAGTACAGAGCTTGCTCAAGAATGGCAGCAGGCAGGTGTGAGTGCATATGCACGCACAGTGAGGCAAAGACTTGTGGCCTGGCCTGGTGTCAAGAAGGGCAGCAAAGAAGCCACTTCTCTCCAGGAAAAACATCAGGGACAGACTGATATTCTGCAAAAGGTACAGGGATTGGACTGCTGAGGACTGGGGTAGAGTCATTTTCTCTGATGAATCCTCTTTCCGATTGTTTGGGCCGTCCGGAAAACACCTTGTCCGGAGAAGACAAGGTGAGCGCTACCATCAGTCCTGTGTCATGCCAACAGTAAAGCATCCTCAGACCATTCATGTGTGGGGTTGCTTCTCAGACAAGGAAGTGGGCTCACTCACAATTTTGCCTAAGAACGCAGCCATGAATAAAGAATGGTACCAACACATCCTTCGAGAGCAACTTCTCCCAACCATCCAAGAACAGTTTGGTGACGACCAATGCTTTTTCCAGCATGATGGAGCACCTTGCCATAAGGCAAAAGTGGCTAAGTGGCTCGGGGAACAAAACATCAATATTTTGGGTCCGTGGCCAGGAAACTCCCCAGACCTTAATCCCATTGAGAACTTGTGGTCAATCCTCAAGAGGCAGGTGGACAAACAAAAACCCACAACTTCTGACAAACTCCAAGCATTGATTATGCAAGAATGGCCTGCCATCAGTCAAGATATGGCCCAGAAGTTAATTGACAGAATGCCAGGGCGGATTGCAGAGGTCTTGAAAAAGAAGGGTCAACACTGCAAATATTGACTCTTTGCATAAACTGAAAGCCTTTGACACTTATGGAATACTTGTAATTATACTTCAGTGTACCATAGTAACTACTGACATAAAGATCTAAGAACACTGAAGCAGCAAACTTTGTGGAGACCAATACTTGTGTCATTCTCAAAACTTTTGACCACGACTGTACATGTTGACCATGCCCATGTGGACTATGTGCCCTGACATGGAGTGTCCATGTGGGTGGACTATGTGTCTGCTAAGGTGCAACAGCGCATGTTCTTTCTCCACAGACTGAGATCTTTTAGGGCAAGCTCTGAAATCTCCTGCTCCACTATCCAGAATGTCACGGTACAAACAAAAACCAGGGTGACAAGTCTGCTGAAAACTGCCTCAAAAAACTATCGGCAAGCCCACCAACAAAACCTTTCTGGACAGCTACCACACAAACATGCTGAGGATGTCAAAAAATAGCAGAGGTCCTTCTCCCATGTGCTCCTGCCGGCCAGGAAGCACTATAGACTCTCCGGTGTAAACTGGTCAGGTACAAAAACACTTTTATGCCACACGCACTGACCCCTTATGAACAAATAAGGAGGACATTACGGGCATGGGGAAGGACTCACACATTCGGGAATGTGCAACAGTGAAAAGTGATAAGTGAAATGTAACTAACTGTGTAAAATAATCATGAAATCATGGACATGGAAATTATATGGTTGTGCAATACCATGTGCACAGCTCAGGGACATTGGACATTAAGGTGATGTGTAATTAAGCTATAAGGCAAGAGGGGGTGTGGTATATTGGCCATATACCACAAACCCCTGAAGTGCCTTATTGCTATTATAAACTGTTTACCAACATAATTAGAGCAACATAATCTCAACATAATCTCTCTCTCTCTATCCTTCTCTTTCTCTCTTAGGTTCTGGCTGAGCTGATGTGGCATGTGACATCATCACAAGGCAGAACCCATGTCTGGGCCATGTGTTCTGAGTCTGACCTGTGAAGCTAGAATGGAGAATGGAACGTGGATCTCGCCTCTCTTCCATTCACTCTAACCCTATTGTCCACATTCCTTGTCTTTTTTTCACTGTGCTCATATGAGTTAAGTATGAGTGAAACACTGAATAGGGTGTTGAATGTTTACACTACTGAATGGATTCAACTTGATATGCACAATTTAGGTCCAGCTGACAAGACAACCATATCACACACAAGATTAGCTTATTACTACTTTATTGTAATGACATACAGAAGAACAATTATCTCCAAAAACCATGTACCATAACCAGCACTTGTTTTTCCTGAAATAATAAAATAAACACTGCTGAGCATGAAAAACCAAGCAGCGTTGCATTTCTTGACACACTCAAACTGGTGCGCCTGGCACCTACTACCAGGTGACATAAATAATGGATCATAGCTTTCACCTGGATTCACCTGGTCAGTCTATGTCATGGAAAGTGCATTTTTGTACGCTCAGTGTAAATGCTATTTTTAATTCAGATAGATCCCTTTCCTGCAGTCAAATGAGCAAATCGGCCCCTAGTGGCCTCATGAGTGGAATGTTATTAATATTTTTCAAATTTTCATAATTAATAAACATTATTTTAAAAAACCTGCCAAAAATCCAGTGTTATATTTCAGTCTTCTGCAATGTATATAAAGTGTAATATTGGGAGGCAAACTCAAAATTGAATACATTTCAATTTTATATTTGACATGGGACAGGTGTCTTCTTTTTTTTTTTACCAAGAAACACTCTGTGTGACCCTGATTTAGCCCACTGCAGTAAAAGGTTATTAACTATTTCCATGAGTAACCAGTAACCAAGGAGACGAAGGGGACAGCCAGTAGACTGGGAGGCTAAGTTGAAAATGATGAGCCACTTGAGAGCGTAAAGGGCCCAGTGTTCACTTCCCCTGTCCAAGGTCACCGTATTACAGCCTGGACAGTAATCTCCTTTAACTGGGGGTCAACTGCCTATCAGCCCTCAACAATAACACGTCATGTTCTCTGACAAACAGAGGCTTGTGTGAGGCATCGCAGCCATCACAGAGAGACGAGGAGGAACAGGGCCCCGAGAGATAGGAGTGAAACTTTATACCCCCCTTTTTCTCTCTCTCTCTTCTCTATTCTCTCGCTCCATCCCTCTATCACATCATCCCTTTTATCTCTTAACAAAGCTAAATCAGCTGTCACAGACTGAGGGGTGCTAATCTGAGCACCTTTATCCCATCTGTCTGCCTCTGGGTCAATGGATATTAGCCCCAGGGTAGTAATGTATCCAATGGATCAGATATTAGCCCCAGTGTAGTAATGTATCCAGTACATTACTACACTGGATCAGATAAACAACCCCTCTGGTGTTTCGGACCATGCCAGATCCCTCAGCTGAATCGTTGGTGACTCGCACCATGCCAGATCACTCAGATGAATCCCTCTGCGTTGCAGTACTCTAAGTCTGACTACACACAGAATATTTCCCTCTCTCAAACCTCTGTAACTAACATACACATCCTTCACTCAACCCTTCTTCCTCTCTCTACGTAGTCCTTCCTCTCTCTATGTGCCCCAATGCATAATAATAGCATTTACAGTTGACCGAGGCAGAAATTTGACGAACTGACTTGTTGGAAAGGTGGCATCCTATGACGGTGCCACGTTGAAAGTCACTGAGCTCTTCAGTAAGGTAATTCTACTGCCAATGTTTGTCTATGGGGATTGCGTGGCTGTGTGCTCGATGTTCTACACCTGTCAGCAACGGCTGTGGCTGAAATTGGCGAATCCAGTCATTTGAAAGGGTGTCCACATACTTTTGTATATATAGTGTAGATAATTCTATAGTGTACCTAAACACCACCTCTAACTCCCCTCTTACTGCCTCCCCTCCCTCTGTTGGGACCGTTGTGTTTAGGCTGTTAAACATAGGGTCAAGAGGGTTAACACGGCCCTCCTACTGCTGTAGTGTACAGTACTCCCTCAGGGCCTAGCCTGTCATTGGTAGAGAGGTAGGGGTTGTAGGTCGTCCTTAGGTTACCTGGATCACGTACGCTGCACAATGGAAATGGCCAATGTCCATTGCTGTGGGTGGAGCTTTGAAGGTCAATGAACTTGAATTTGCAGCATTGAATTTGTATACTAGCTGATGGATAAATGACACAAACGTTGGTCTGTGATATTAACAGGATGTCAATCGACATGTAGCGTCTGTTTCTCTTTATGCTAATGATATGTCTCTGACAGAGCAGCCAGAGCCAGTCCTGGAACATTGGAACCCTGGCCTCTCTCTGCTTCTCCTCCTTCCAGACAGAGCCAGTCCTGGAACCCTGACCTCTCTCTGCCTCTCCTCCTTCCAGACAGAGCCAGTCCTAGAACCCTGACCTCTCTCTGATTCTCCTCCTTCCAGACAGAGCCAGTCCTGGAACCCTGACCTCTCTCTGCTTCTCCTCCTTCCAGACAGAGACAGTCCTGGAACCCTGAATTCAATTTGAATTTCAACAATCTTCAAGTTATGGAATTTGAAATTAATTGGAATTAGACTGGACAATTTGAATTGGATTGGAAAAATAAGTAATCTTTGGAATTTCATTGCATAGCAGCTGCCTCTAATTGCGGACCAAAACCAAATAATCAAACAGTCATATCTAGAGAACCCTCTAAACACTAATCCTGTCAGAATAGAGGTGACTAGAGTACTCTCTGAACCCTAATCTTGATAAATGCACTTAGTGTCAATAATGGACTTGAACAATTTCAACTTGTATTTCTACATTTCCAGTATAGCTAGGTTCTAAGTTAAATTTGTGAAATTGTTGGGGATAATATTGAATTGGGTATTAAATTATTGGAATTTACCTAACATTGGAATTGAGAAAAATGTAATTATCTCTTCAAAGACAGACCTGGAATTTGAATTGAATAAATGGAAGTTAACCCTGATAACAACTTTAGGATCAATCCAGTTCCAGTCGGCTTCATTTAATGAGAGCCACTAACAAACACATAACTAGAGAGGACACCCGGCATGGTTTGAATTGATGAATAATGAGCCTTTGACAAAACAAGTAAATTGTTTACTTCAAAACCACACAATACAACAAAAAACGACATCAAAACTGGTCAAAGTGTGCTGCACATACAGTACCAGTCAAAAGTTTGGACACACCTACTCATTCAAGGGTTTTTCTTTATTTTTACTATTTTCTACATTGTAGAATAATAGTGAAGACATCAACACTATGAAATAACACATATGGAATCATGTAGTAACCAAAAAAGTGTTAAACAAAGTAGCCACCCTTTGCCTTGATGACAGCTTTGCACACTTGGTATTTTCACCAGTTTCATGAGGTAGTCACCTGGACTGCATTTCAATTAACAGGTGTGCCTTGTTAAAAGTTAATTTGTGGAATTTCTTTCCTTCTTAATGCGTTTGAGCCAATCAGTTGTGTTGTGACGTGGTAGGGGTGGTATACAGAAGATAGCCCTATTTGGTAAAAGACCAAGTCCATATTATGTCAAGAACAGCTCAAATAAGCAAAGAGAAATGACAGTCCATCATTGATTTAAGACATGAAGGTCAGTCAATCCGGAAAATGTCAAGAACTTTGAATATTTGTTCAAGTGCAGTCGCAAAAACCATCAAGCGCTGGTCGATTTGCCAATAAGAACAAGAGACTTGCTTGGGCCAAGAAACACAAGCAATGGACATTAGACCGGTGGAAATCTGCCCTTTTGTCCGATGAGTCCAAATTTAGGCTCTTAGCAGAAATATTATTGGTTTTTCAACAAGACAATGACCCAACACACCTCCAGGCTGTGTAAGGGCTGTTTGACCAAGAAGGAGAGTGGAGTGCTGCATCAGATGACCTGGCCTCCACAATCACCTGACCTCAACCCAATTGAGATGGTTTGGGATGAGTTGGACCACAGAGTGAAGGAAAAGCAGCCAACAAGTGCTCAGCATATGTGGGAACTCCTTCAAGACTGTTGGAAAAGCATTCCAGGTGAAGCTGGTTGAGAAAATGCCAAGAGTGTGCAAAGCTGTCACACTTTTTTGGTTACTACATGATTCCATATGTTACTACATGATTCCATATGTGTTATTTCAATGTAGAAACAAGTTTAAATAAAGAAAAATCCTTGAATGTGAAGGTGTCCAAACTTTTAACTGGTACTGTATGTTCTGTTGAAAAATAACTAGTTTCAGAGAGCAGTGGTGTAGAAAATAGAAACTTGTCAAGAGCATGTAACATTCAAAAATCAAAAAAGAGAATTCTGGGATTTCTCCAAATGGGAGAAGTGGAAGCTGGGCATAGTCTTAATCAAAAACATTTCCCACATCACACACACACACTTTTTATGAGGTCCAGCTCTCCCTGCCAGGAGTGTGTTCATCTAATCATCTCTCCATATGTTCACCATTACTCTCCTTTTTCCTTGGCAAACACATACACCCTATGGTACACTCACACGCACCCAGATACCACACAAATTCACAAAAGCACACACACACGGACAATGTGAGTAAGGGTATAGTAACAGAACAGCAACCCACTGCCCCAACCTGGTCTCAGAGCATTTTATATGATTCTGTACGTAAATCCGAGAGACTCCTTTTAGTATGATATGGTAAATATTAATTTGTGGATGTCCATCACCCAATTCATATGATATGTTACGAATAACAATTAATATATGGTATCAATATGCAAAACGTATGATATGTTACGAAATCTAGCTAGATGGCTAACATTAGCTAGGCTAGGGGTTAGGGTTAAGTTTAGGAGTTGGGTTAAAGGGTTAAGGTTAGCTAATAGGGTTAAGGCCAGGGTTAGCTAACATGCTAAGTAGATGCAAAGTAGCAAGTAGTTGAAAAGTTGCTAAAATGCTGAAGTTGTCCGTGATGTCCATTTTTTTTTTGCTTTGGTACTATTTTCACAAGTATGTGGTACATTTTCACAGCTCAGTGCAAAACTCCAAACTGGTCACAGTTGTAACGCAACCAGTCTCATTCAAAACCTTTCATTGTGCATTCATTTGGATTGTAAACATCCCTCACCACACAATCATTGATTCAAAAATATAAGTGTCTTGTGAAATGTAATGAGAACATTTGTTTAATCATCAAAACATAATATCTTTTCAATTGAGTAATTTTAACTACCAGTTAATTTAACAGCAAACAATGCAAGATACGTGTTTCATCGTGTAGAAAATACTTACATTACCCAACAGAATTGGCAGAAAATATATAATTTCCATAAAATCTATCCAACGTGTAATCAAAGGTGTGATCAAAGAAGACATCCTCTACAATCATTCATATGCAAAAAAAAACATGTTATTTTTCGGATATAATTGTAACATAGGTGTACTGTCTAATCACATGTAAGAAATTAAATTAAACAAATTAAATGAATTTAAAAAAAAAGACATTAATTTGCATCAAGCCTGTCTTGAGCATTTGGCCATAAATTCTCATACACATCGCAGTGAATGTCCTCATTGTTCATGCACCGCAGGAAAAACCTTTTGTCATGGCGAATCCAAGCTTGACATTGGTTTGCATTGATGTCGTCGCATGCATCCATGGCTCACATGGATGGCGATCGTACACCTACCTCCATGCTAAAAAAATAAAATAGGGTTGAGGAAAGGAGAGTACGGGGGCAGGTATACGGTCACAAATCGGGATGGGCCTGAAACCATGCCTAAATCACCTCTGTATGGTGGAACCGGATATTGTCTACACAATGACATAGGTGATGCCTTCACCTTGACAGGCATGCTCAATTTAATTGAGAAACACAATGAGCTGTGCATCGATTTAGGATCCAAGTAATGGCCTACGTCCTACCACACTATCTTCAGAGAAAGCTGCGCACATGGAGATGTTTTTCCCTCACGTTGTCCAGGCACTTAGACGGTCACCTGTTGGCCGATGAGGTTCCGGCCACGGCGCCGAGTCTTGGCCAGGTTGAAGCCTGCTTCATCAAAAAATATATACTTGTGATGGTTCACAGCAGCATCAAGCACCATCGCCCTCTAAAAATATATTTTTTACAGTATAATTCCAATACGATATTGTGAAGTAGAATGTGCATTAATAGTAACAGTAATACAGTATATAGTGCTGTACCAGAACATACTCGGCCCACAGTTGTTTCACCTGGTCGTTGTTTCTTTCTAAAGGCACCAGGTAACTGTGTTTCATAGATACCTGGTGTCTTTTCAAAAGGCAGGTGATTGTTGGTAGGCTGATGGATGCCACATTGGCAAGGGTGCCATCGTTCTCCTCAATGGCCTGCTTTATTTCGGACAGACGTGTGTCATACCTGGCCCTCACCATTTCCACCACTGCCCACTCCTGCTGGTCGGTCAGCACACGGCCACAGGGTCTTCTGTCATTTCTGAGGGTAGAACAGAGTATACTGTCAACAGATCATACTGTAGGGCCCCCCGAGCAGCGCAGTGGTCTAAGGCACTGCATCGCAGTGAAAGCTGCGTTGCTACAGATGCTGGTTTGAGACCTGTCTGTGTTGCAGCCGGCCCGTTACCGGGAGACCAATGAGGCGACGCACAATTGGCCTAGCGCCGTCTGGGTTACGGGAGGGTTTGACTGGCCTGGGATATCCTTGTCCCATCGCGCTGTAGCGACTCCTGTGCGGGCCGGGCGGTGTTTCCTCCGACACTTTGGTGCAGCTGGCTTCCGGGTTAAGTGACCATTGTGTCAAAAAGCAGTGCAGCTTGGCAGGGTCGTGTTTCGGAGGACGCACAGCTCTCGACCTTCACCTCTCCCGAGTCCGTACGGGAGTTGCAGCGATGGGACAAGACTGTAACTACCAATTGGATATGACACTAACGTGTTTGTGAATTTACATGCATTACAATATGTAATTTACTGTAAATGTAATGGTAAAGCCCACCTCTTTGACGGGACCCATGCCCACCTCTTTGACGGGACCCATGCCCACCTCTTTGACGGGACCCATGCCCACCTCTTTGACGGGACCCATGCCCACCTCTTTGACGGGACCCATGCCCACCTCTTTGACGGGACCCATGCCCACCTCTTTGACGGGACCCATGCCCACCTCTTTGACGGGACCCATGCCCACCTCTTTGACGGGACCCATGCCCACCTCTTTGACGGGACCCATGCCCACCTCTTTGACGGGACCCATGCCCACCTCTTTGACGGGACCCATGCCCACCTCTTTGACGGGACCCATGCCCACCTCTTTGACGGGACCCATGCCCACCTCTTTGACGGGACCCATGCCCACCTCTTTGACGGGACCCATGCCCACCTCTTTGACGGGACCCATGCCCACCTCTTTGACGGGACCCATGCCCACCTCTTTGACGGGACCCATGCCCACCTCTTTGACGGGACCCATGCCCACCTCTTTGACGGGACCCATGCCCACCTCTTTGACGGGACCCATGCCCACCTCTTTGACGGGACCCATGCCCACCTCTTTGACGGGACCCATGCCCACCTCTTTGACGGGACCCATGCCCACCTCTTTGACGGGACCCATGTCCACCTCTTTGACGGGACCCATGCCCACCTCTTTGATGGGACCCTTGTCTACAAGCTCTTTGATTTCTTCCTCTCCCTTGCTGTCCATCCTGCTCCATGTTGAAAGATATTAAGTGTTCACACACCCTTTTATATGGTGACTAACTGTGGTTACCACAATGTGGAATCAATTAGCAATAATGAGTAGTCATTATGTATGGTTATCATGTATCATACATGTGATGCAGATGTTTATACTTTACAAACACACATTTAATTTCTGTAGTTCTCAAAATTCATATATAGTAGACAAACCAGTTTAAGAGTGATAGGTTTACCAAACGGTTAAGTGATTAAACATTAAGTATTGTGAGCATTGCATTGTGAAAGGCAATTACTTTATATGAAAGTTAAAGTACTTCTAGAAGAAACACTGATTAGGTTTGGTGAAAAAGTTACTGTGTGATTTTGTGTGTCATACTTAGTCAATTGAAAATGTGCTTAACGTTTTGAAAAAACAGCCTATATCTGAATTGCACCATTGTGTGGTCAAAGCTGATTTTGAAGAAAATATAGTTTGGGCATTATGGCAACCAATGCTGGAGATACAGATCAAGTAATTACTGCCCCCTTGTGGACCTTTATAGTCAACACAACATTGTCAACCCAGACAGTTCAACATCTATCAACCCAACAAACTACAATCGAATGTCACAATTCTTAGATACTAACATAGGGGTTTCCCAGAAATAAAGATACAATCCAATATGACCAAACAATGTAATTATTTAATAATGATTTTGCCATACAAAACATCTGTGCAAAAATCTTCCGAAAATACAAAGACAAGGCCTCTTGGGAAATCGAATATTATGCATGTAAACCTTTCTGATGAATACACTGAAATCTAAAAATGCTGTTTGAAAAAGAATGTCCTAGAAAAAGATACGGATCTAACATAAAACATTTTCAACAAAATAAAAACAGCACAAGGATTATATTTTGCCCAAGACAAAATAGCCAGTCCCAAGGTTCACAGTCTTGTGTTTAAGTGGTTTCGAACTGGTATATACACACACTTAAATTCATATAACATCAGAGGATACCTGTATAAAACTCCAGATACCTAGGTAGGTAAAACAGCTTTAGAGGAAGAAAGATGTGTAAAAAAAAAAGCTTAACCTAAAGGGACAGTACCTCTCGACACTAACTGACACATCCTAGAAACGTCCAGGAGAGTAGTACCCAAATTAACATGGTCATCATACTTCATCCTAGAAACGTCCAGGAGAGTAGTACCCAAATTAACATGGTCATCATACTTCATCCTAGAAACGTCCAGGAGAGTAGTACCCAAATTAACATGGTTATCATACTTCATCCTAGAAACGTCCAGGAGAGTAGTACCCAAATTAACATGGTCATCATACTTCATCCTAGAAACGTCCAGGAGAGTAGTACCCAAATTAACATGTTCATCATACTTCATCCTAGAAACGTCCAGGAGAGTAGTACCCAAATTAACATGGTCATCATACTTCATCCTAGAAACGTCCAGGAGAGTAGTACCCAAATTAACATGGTCCTCATACTTCATCCTAGAAACGTCCAGGAGAGTAGTACCCAAATTAACATGGTCGTCATACTTCATCCTAGACACGTCCAGGAGAGTAGTACCCAAATTAACATGTTCATCATACTTCATCCTAGAAACGTCCAGGAGAGTAGTACCCAAATTAACATGGGCATCATACTTCATCCTAGAAACGTCCAGGAGAGTAGTACCCAAATTAACATGGTCATCATACTTCATTGACTTTGTAACCTGATAAAACATAAGGATGAGCTTAACATGACAGAGATGTGTATTATTTCAAAGTAAGCATGGAAGGTAAGTTACCGAGGATTGTCCTCTCTCTGTACAGGCAAACAGTGAGTCTTTGTACTAAGTAGTTGCATAGCAACAAACACTTTAAACTGAGGTGAAATATATTGTATTGTAGCTGCTTCTGTGAGCTGTCTGGTAAAATGTGGAAGGATATCAGATTCATACATTTTATCAAAAGATTTTCATAATTAATTCAGCCTATTGTCAGACATTATTATTAGATTGATCGCTTTGAGAAAGAAGTTGTAATGAACACACATGTATCAGTACTATTTCTTCATATCATAAAAAATACAATAAATGGATAGATCAAAGACTGCATAGATATTGCATAGCTGCTAGTAGCAGATCTATTATAAGAGGAGGATGGAGGAGAGACATGGTCACGGATTGGAGAGAGAAGTATGGCAGTTAAAACATTTGTCTGATTCTGTCACTGAAATATGAATTCCACTTCAGTACAGGCGTCATCCAGTTCAACCAACACCACACCCTACTGCAAAACATGGCCCCTCCAGTCCAACAACAACACACCCTGCTGCAGAACATGGCCCCTCCAGTCCAGCCAAACCCACACCCTACAGCAGAACATGGCCCCTCCAGTCCAACAACAACACACCCTACAGCAGAACATGGCCCCTCCAGTCCAAGAACACCACATCCTACTGCAGAACATGGCGTAGCTCCCCCTAAAGTGCTCCAGAAAATCAAGAAGTGCCCGATTCAGAGTTTAGATAAGCCTGTGCAACTCAGACTTTCGGGGAAATCATTCTGATGTCAATGGGAGTCTTGGAAGATTTATGGACGTCAATTCACAATGATGGAAGTTATTCATAATGATGCTGAGTGTCATAGTCATTATATGGACAGGTATGTTATTGTTGACACACATCAGGACAGGGAGCATGGTGTCTATCCAGGCAGGTAGAGTATCTTCACTAAGAGTCTATTCAGGCAGGTAGAGTATCTTCACTAAGAGTCTAATCAGGCAGGTAGAGTATCTTCACTAAGAGTCTATTCAGGCAGGTAGAGTATCTTCACTAAGAGTCTAATCAGGCAGATAGAGTATCTTCACTAAGAGTCTATTCAGGCAGGTAGAGTATCTTCACTAAGAGTATATTCAGGCAGGTAGAGTATCTTCACTAAGAGTATATCCAGGCAGGTAGAGTACCTTCACTAAGAGTATATCCAGGCAGGTAGAGTATCTTCACTAAGAGTCTATTCAGGCAGGTAGAGTATCTTCACTAAGAGTCTATTCAGGCAGGTAGAGTATCTTCACTAAGAGTCTAATCAGGCAGATAGAGTATCTTCACTAAGAGTCTGTTCAGGCAGGTAGAGTATCTTCACTAAGAGTCTATTCAGGCAGGTAGAGTATCTTCACTAAGAGTATATCCAGGCAGGTAGAGTACCTTCACTAAGAGTATATCCAGGCAGTTTGAGTTTCAGAATAGGAGGCAGGCCACGACTGCTAGCTAAAAAATGTTATCTGAATAAAAATCTTTTCATCTCATTCATTCAGGATTTACGTACATGTATTTACAAGTAGAGTACAAAGTTTAAACAATAATTATAATAATTTTCTTCCAAAAACAAACAAAACAGGTAAAAGGAAACCATGCTCAAAATCAAACAGGTGAGATATTATTTAGTACAGGTCTGTAGTGTATTTACAGATCAGCGGTGATGATCGATTCGCTGTACATAAGTCTGTTGGCATCGGACAGCAGCGCGGACGTCTGCGAGGGGTCCATCTGTTGCAAAGCCTTCTGGGACATGTGTCCGTACACCTGCATGGTCCCGCCCCCTGGCAGGGCGGATATCGCCACGCAGTGTGACAGCAGTGGCGTGTTCGCGTCGTGATTGGAGCCCGTGGACGGCACGCTGGCCACATGACCGGTGCTGGTGGAGCCGCTAGCACTGCTGGGAGATCTGCTCTTGGGCGGGGGGAGGTGTTGCACCGCCCTGGGGGGGCCCTGGGCCTGGAAGTGGGCTGCAGGGAAGGCAGCGTAGCCTGGGGGGATGGGGTACCCGTTGACAGGGATGAAGCATTGGTGTTGGTGCTGGTTCTGGGCCATGGGTCCTCCATGAGTCATAGGGGTCCAGCCTGCCATTTGGTGGCCTGGATGACCTGGCGCAGGCATCCCCTGGGCTGGGTAGAGGTAGCCTGCAGCGGCAGCGTAGCGTGGGTTGCTGAGGTTACTGACAGGGCTAGCGCTCAACGAGGTGGTCTGGGTGGTGGCGTTGCCCCCTCCTCCTGATGGGGTACTAGAACTGGCATGGGATGACAGCCCCTCCCAGGCCCGGAGACGACCGTGGATATCCTTAAACCGCGGACGCCTCGCTGGGCCCTCCTGCCAGCACTCTGTCATCAGGCTGAAGACCCTGGGGGGGCAGTCCTCTGGACAGGGCAGCAGCTGGCGTTTCCTTACCATCTCCATGACCTCCTGGTTGCTGAAGCCATAGTAGGGCTGGAGGCCGTAACTGAAGATCTCCCACAGCACCACACCAAAAGCCCAGATGTCTGACTCCGACGTGAACTTCCCATAGGCCATGGACTCAGGAGGCATCCAGCGGATGGGGAGTAAAGCCTTGGGCTGGACCCTGGAATAATAATAATAATACATTTATTTATAAGCATTTTTTTAAACAACAAAGTTACTTTATATACTCAAATCAGCAAGATTAATACAAAACAGCTGGAACATCAAATCACACTAAACATTACAGCAATGATAAACTAACCAGGTGAGTCAACTAAACAAGGAAATATGCATTGAATGCACTGACTGTAAGACGCTCTTTATATGGTTGCTAAATTACTAAAATGTTAAAACGTAAATGTAAACATGCCTGTAGTAGGTGTACAGGGTTAGGGTCAGATCAAAGGTTAGGGTCAGATCAAAGGTTAGGGAGACAGTGAGACATGTACAGTACCTGTAGCAGTCTGAGGTGTACAGGGTTAGGGTCAGGTCTATGGTTAGGGAGACAGTGAGACATGTACAGTATCTGTAGCAGTCTGAGGCGTACAGGGTTAGGGTCAGGTCTATGGTTAGGGAGACAGTGAGACATGTACAGTACCTGTAGCAGTCTGAGTTGTACAGGGTTAGGGTCAGATCAAAGGTTAGGGTCAGGTCTATGGTTAGGGAGACAGTGAGACATGTACAGTACCTGTAGCAGTCTGAGGTGTACAGGGTTAGGGTCAGGTCTATGATTAGGGAGACAGTGAGACATGTACAGTACCTGTAGCAGTCTGAGGTGTACAGGGTTAGGGTCAGGTCTATGATTAGGGAGACAGTGAGACATGTACAGTACCTGTAGCAGTCTGAGGCGTACAGGGTTAGGGTCAGGTCTATGGTTAGGGAGACAGTGAGACATGTACAGTACCTGTAGCAGTCTGAGATGTACAGGGTTAGGGTCAGATCAAAGGTTAGGGTCAGGTCTAGGGTTTGAGAGACAGTGAACCATTTACAGTACCTGTAGCAGTCTGAGGTGTACAGGGTTAGGGTCAGGTCTATGATTAGGGAGACAGTGAGACATGTACAGTACCTGTAGCAGTCTGAGGTGTACAGGGTTAGGGTCAGGTCTATGGTTAGGGAGACAGTGAGACATGTACAGTACATGTAGCAGTCTGAGTTGTACAGGGTTAGGGTCAGATCAAAGGTTAGGGTCAGGCCTATGGTTAGGGAGACAGTGAGACATGTACAGTACCTGTAGCAGTCTGAGGTGTACAGGGTTAGGGTCAGGTCTATGATTAGGGAGACAGTGAGACATGTACAGTATCTGTAGCAGTCTGGGGTGTACAGGGTTAGGGTCAGGTCTATGATTAGGGAGACAGTGAGACATGTACAGTACCTGTAGCAGTCTGAGGTGTACAGGGTTAGGGTCAGGTCTATGATTAGGGAGACAGTGAGACATGTACAGTACCTGTAGCAGTCTGAGGTGTACAGGGTTAGGGTCAGGTCTAGGGTTAGAGAGACAGTGAACCATTTACAGTACCTGTAGTAGTCGGAGGCATAAATCTCTCGGGACAGACCCAGGTCAGATATCTTGACGTGGAGCCGTTCCCCCACTAGGATGTTACGGGCCGCCAGGTCCTTATGGACGAAGGAGTGACTGGCCAGGTACTCCATACCAGCAGCCACCTGGAATAGAGTAAAGTAGAATAGAATAGATAATGTCTATTTTTGTGAGCAACAGAAATTTGTATTTTATCTGTTCTATTTCTTCTTTGACTACTATCTCAAATACATGTTGAGAGGACCAGGGTCAGCCATGGAGCAGCGCCCCTGGATGGAGAGCTGGGTTAAGTGCCTTGCTCAAAGGCCCAACAGTAGTAGATGATACAGTAGTTATGGTAGCTACCTGGATGGCCAGGTGCAGAAAGTCTCCGTGGTCCAGGATGGACTTGACCGTCCCATCCTCATCACTACTACAGCCCACATCAGAGTGAGGAGAGCGCATGATGAGGAACTCATGGAGGTCCCCGTGGTTCAGGAACTCAAACAGCATGCAGACAGGCTGCTCCTGAGTCACTACCCCCAACAGGCACACCACGTTGTGATGGTGCAGCTCAGCCATGACTGATGCCTCCTAGATATAGATAGATAAGTAGATAGGTATTTTAAAATGTCAGAGGGGAAATTTCATGTCAAATGTCAAACAGCAGCAGACAAAAAAACTGACATAACGTCTGAGATGAAAAACAGAATACCAAAAACCATAAATTCCATATAGTATCAGATAGCATCAGAGAGCATCAGATAGCACCAGGGAGCATCAGATAGCATCAGAGAGTATCAGAGAGCATAAGAGAGCATCAGAGAACATCAGATAGCATCGGAGAGCAACATCAGAAGCAGCAATCAAATATAGCATAAATTACTCCCACAACACAGTAACATGAACAATAACATGCCTGTTGGAAGTCCCCCCACTGGCCAGGGCTTGAGTAGTCCTTCAGGGTCTTGATGGCCACCAACTGGGCATGCTCCATACCAGGCATGTACAGGTGGCCCTTGTAGATCTTACCAAATGCACATTCACCTAGCTCCTCCGTGAAACGCACTGCGGATAAGGGGAGCTCCTTGGCCTTACTCTGAGAGAGAGGGATAGAGAAAGATGGAGAGAGGGGGATAGAGAAATTGAGGGTTAGTGAAAAAGAGAGGCGGAGAAAGGGTTACATGCTGAAATTTCCAGTCAGCTTTATAATCATATTCAACACTCATAACTATCTTGGTATGTAGACAGACATTAAAACTTAACAGCTTACAATTGGTGCTCGTTATAATTGTAGGTAGGAAAGGTGCCTAATATAATAGTGTGTAATATTCCCTAGAGACTTCATAATTATCTATTAGTCTCATGCTGTAGCCATTATCTCCTCTCCTCAGCTCAACTGTTCAATAAATCACTTCAGCTCCAGACAGAAAATACAGAAATATACCAACGCCAGCCCAGACTCTGGAATCACTCTCCCAACACAATCTGGCAATGTTCTTCCAACACAAACAACAATAAACCCACAAGTTAGTGCAGATTTCAGAAATCGCAGGTAATCAATTTTCGATGTAATTATTAATGTGGTATAAAATGAGACACATTAATAACAGAAGGTGAACTTTGGTTTGAGGGATGACAGATAACTGTAATTATCAACCCAGCTGGGAACTGAACCGTGAGAACTAGAGGAGAGCCAAGACCCATTTGGCACAAACTGGTTCACTCAACGTTATTTCAACATAATTTATCAACGTATTGTGACGTGGAATCTACGTGGATAATACATTGTTTTGAGGGTGAAATTTCAATATATCTTCAATTGTGCTATTTAGGACTATATAGCATTTTCAAAGTCATCAACAGCTATTGTTTCCATTCAACCCAAAATTCAACTATAAATAGACAATACAAAAGGCCTAGGGTTTCAAGCTCTGGTTGATTTAAAATGTAATGATGATTTGTGATATTGAACTGTGTTTTGTTGTCAACACAACCAAATATCAACATTTGAAAGATATTTACCTTCTGTGCCACTGACTTAGTCTAGCTTTAATTTCAGGTTGTCTTAGAATTTAGGAAACTGTCAATCACACCTCCCTCAAACAAAAAGGTATGGACCGAACTCCAAAACGACTCAACTTGTACATCTAGAGCAGTCTTGCCATCTCACATTTGGAATCGAGTTTGGGGACAATTACATTTAAATTCCAGTCAATTCAGAAAGTAAACCAAATTCCAATTCCACATTTTCCTGGCTGAAAAGCATTGAAAATAATTTGAATTTCAGTGTACTTCCTGAATTGACTTAGAATTAAATGGAATGTTCATCTTCAATCATTAGTCTAATGCACTACAGTAAAGAGGACTTCAGAGAGCTTAGCTCCGGCTAAGTCAGGACAGGATGAGATATAAGGGTGAAGGGAGTAGGAGATGAAAGATTACAGGAACTCCCAAATGAAAAATGAAATTCCTGACGGAGGCCCCAGTCAGCTAAGAGGGGGTTTTAGAAGATGGGAGGGAAGGACTGTTTGGGGGAGTGGGCTGGTGGTGGGGGATGTTACAGTTATGAAAGGGGGACAGATGTTTTTGGTTTCTCCCTCCCTCGGGCCAAACCAGGCTCATCCTCGCCTTGCATCACGCCGGGCCGGGCGGGGCCAATGCTGTCATGAACAACAAACCCTAGGTGACCTGGAGCAATGCCTAGTGGATAGTGGTGGCATTGAGAAGGAGGACAGGAGCGGTGGGGCAGATGTACTTAGGGATGACAGACAGACTCATAGACACTGTATTGTTAGTGGTTGAGTAACAGGGACTTTGACGGGGACACAACACTGGCCTGTCTGACAGAGCCAGTCCCCTACAGCTGTAGCTTTGATTGGCTATAACATCAGGGAGTAGACCTTTGTCTCACATCATAACGCAGCCTGGATAACCTTCTAAACAGGGTGGAAAGAGATATGTCAGAAATAACATTATAAGAATGCAGTGTTGTAATATGATCGGCAGGAGAATATGAATGAACTTATAGGCAAAATACTCATACTATTGTCACACATTACAAAGAGCCCCAGTGAGACAGAGGAGGAAGAGAGAGAGAGAGAGAGCGAGAGAGAGAGAGAGAGAGAGAGAGAGAGAGAGAGAGAGAGAGAGAGAGAGAGAGAGAGAGAGATATAGTGAGAGAGAGAATGAGAGAGAGAGAATGAGAGAGAGAGAGTTAAATAGAGAGAGAGAGAGAGAGAGAGAGAGAGAGAGTGCAAAAGAGAGGAGACTTAGCTACAGAGAGGGGACTTAGCTACAGAGAGGGGACTTAGCTACATATTATACCTTGGGTTTGTAGTTGGTGAGCATGGACATCTCAACGTTCTGTCCCCTGACAGGTTTGGGCTGTCTGGGGGCTGGGGGGCGGGAAGCCTTCTGGTTGTTACGACACAAACAGATGAAGAAGAAGAGGAGGGCGATGGCCAGAGGGATGGCTATGCTCGGGACCAGGATGTACAGAATCTCAATGTTACTGCCCCCACGCGTCTCCTTATAATCTGGATGGGACACAGGGTTAGTGTCAGGGCTGGGCAATCCAAACCCTGTAAACACACTGTAAACACACTGTAAACACACTGTAAACTACTAACACAATGAACTCAGGTGGCATTGTCACTTCCTGTTAAACAGACCATAACATAACACACAACACTTCCTGTTAAACAGACCATAACATAACGCACCACAACTACTGTTAAACAGACCATAACATAACACACAACACTTCCTGTTAAACAGACCATAACATAACGCACAACACTTCCTGTTAAACAGACCATAACATAACGCACCACAACTACTGTTAAACAGACCATAACATAACACACCACAATTACTGTGTCTATTTGACAGGTCGCAGCACTGACTCCCAATAATAATAAAACAGTGAAAAGCATAACTTAGTGTTTATAAAGCCTTATTTCAATAAGCATTTTGCTACGGCTGGCCATGCTTTCCACCTGGCTACCCCTACCCTGGCCAACAGCTCTGTACCCCCCGCAGCAACCTGCCCAAGCCCCCCCTGCTTCTCCTTCACCCAAATCCAGACAGCTGATGTTCTGAAAGAGCTGCTAAATATGGACCCCTACAAATCTGCTGGGCTAGACAATCTGGACCCTCTCTTTCTAAAATTATGATGCAACCCCTATTACTAGCCTGTTCAACCTCTCTTTCATATCGTCTGAGATCCCTAGAGATTGGAAAGCTGCCGCGGTCATCTCCCTCTTCAAAGGGGGAGACACTCTAGACCCAAACTGTTATAGACCTATATCCATCCTGCCCTGCCTTTCTAAAGTCTTCGAAAGCCAAGTTAATAAACAGATAACTGACCACTTCGAATCCCACCATACCTTCTCTGCTATGCAATCTGGTTTCCGAGCTGGTCATGGGTGCACCTCAGCTACGCTCAGGGTACTAAACGATATCATAACCGCCATCGATAGAAGACAGTACTGTGCAGCCGTCTTCATCGACCTGGCCAAGGCTTTCGACTCTGTCAATCACCGCATTCTTATTGGCAGACTCAACAGCCTTGGTTTCTCAAGTGACTGCCTTGCCAGGTTCTCCAACTACTTCTCAGACAGAGTTCAGTGTGTCAAATCGGAGGGCCTATTGTCCGATCCTCTGGCAGTCTCTATGGGGGTGCCACAGGGTTCAATTCTTGGGCCAACCCTTTTCTCTATATACATCAACGATGTCGCTCTCGCTGCTGGTGACTCTCTGATCCATCTCTACGCAGACGACACCATTCTCTATACATCTGGCCCCTCTTTGGACACTGTATTAACTAACCTTCAAACAAGCTTCAATGCCATACAACACTCCTTCCGTGGCCTCCAACTGCTCTTAAATGCTAGTAAAACTAAATGCATGCTTTTCAATCGAACGCTGCCCGCACCCGGCCACCGGACTATCATCACTACTCTCGACGGGTCTGACTTAGAATACGTGGACACCTACAAATACCTAGGCGTCTGGTTAGACTGTAAACTCAACTTCCAGACTCACATTATCTCCAATCCAAAATTAAATCTAGAATCGGCTTCCTATTTCGCAACAAAGCCTCCTTCATTCATGCTGCCAAACATGCCCTTGTAAAACTGACTATCCTACCGATCCTTGACTTCGGCGATGTCATTTACTAAATAGCCTCCAACACTCTACTCAGCAAATTGGATGTAATCTATCACAGTGCCATCCGTTTTGTTACCAAAGCCACATATACTACCCACCACTGTGACCTGTATGCTCTCGTTGGCTGGCCCTCACTACATATTCATTGCCAAACCCACTGGCTCCAGGTCATCTATAAGTCTTTACTAGGTAAATCCCCGCCTTATCTCAACTCGCTGGTCACCATAGCAACACCCACCCGAAGCATGCGCTTGCAGCACAAAGCCAACACCTCCTTTGGCCGCCATTCCTTCCAGTTCTCTGCTGCCAATGACTGGAAAGAATTGCAAAAAACCTTGAAGCTAGGGGTTCTCCCTCACTAACTTTAAGCATCAGCTGTCAGAGCTGCTTATCGATCACTGCACCTGTACATAGCCCATCTGTAAATAGCCCACACTACTACCTCATCCCCATATTTATTATTTTAGCTCATTTTGCACTCCAGTATCTCTATTTCCACATCATCATTTGCACATCTGTCACTCCAGTGTTAATTCTAATTTGTAACTTATTTCGCCACCATGGCCTATTTATTGTCCTACCTTCCTAACCATTTTTCTACTACATTTGCACACTCTGTATATAGATTCTCTATAATGTTATTGACTGTACATATGTTTATTTATAACTGTGTTTTTTTTGTTGCACTGCTTTGTTTGTCTTGGCCAGGTCACAGTTGTAAATGAGAACTTGTTCTCAACTGGCCTACCTGGTTAAATAAAGGTGATATAAAAAAATTAAAAATAATAACCCAGCCTGGAAAACTGCTAACGACATCTCTCACTACAGATAGGGATGTCACTAGTGCTTATAAAACCTTAAACCCACTATATCTCACCACAGATAGGGATGTCACAGAGCTCCATGCGGACCCCCTCGTCTAGTGTGAAACACCATGGTCCCTCCAGCTTGTTGCCGGGGTTACGGCAGTAGGAGTGTCCTCCGCTGAGCTCAGGGTAGCGCAACGCCAGGTAGGTGTGGCTGTGAGGGTACTGGGAGTTCCAGGGTTGGCACTGACGACCTGACTTGGTCTTACTGACCGTCCCGCGGTAGTCTGAACCACTGCTGTTGAAACACTTGTGGTCTGGTCAAACGGAGAAGAACATAAGAACATTGTTAGACATTGTATGTATGAGTGAGAGGGTTTTTACTTTATTGTTGATGGGCTTCACTCTGATATGCAGTTCCATGTTAACAGTTCCAGTATATCAGTCTACTTTTGTTGATGGAACCTATGGGTTCTGACAGAACAACTGTAATAGAAAACAATCACGCTGAACTAGACAGTAAAACATGTCTGTCTCTTGTCGATAGTACCTGCTATGGAGATGTGCAATAGCCTTTCATATCCATCCAAATGATGTAAAACAATTAATTTGATAGAACCCAAAGTCTATGTGCAATATTATAGCTGATCTACCCCCCACCACCGCCCCATAAATAATCAAATAAAAATACAATTCCAGTCTTACTCTTGTTGAAGGGCTCGACCATGGGGATTCCTATCCTCATACAGTTGGCAGCGTCTGGGCTGGTGTGTGCTGCCAGGTCCTCACAGTTAGGTAGCTTCAGTCTCTTCAGGATCATGGGGTTGGAACGGGCGATGATGTACTCGGTCTTACACAGGTCATTCTCTAGAATCTCACACTCATCCTTACAGAGAGCACAGGAGGAGAGGAGAGAGTTGAGAGTCAAACAACACAACAGATATATTTAAATGTTTTGTAATTTTACTCCCTTTTTCATGATCTCCAATTGCGATCTTGTCTCATCGATGCAACTCCCCAAAGGGCTCGGGAGAGGCGAAGGTCGAGTCATGCGTCCTCCGAAACACGACCTGCCAAGCCACGCTGCTTCTGAACACCCGCTCACTTAACCCAGAAGCCAGTTGCCTCAATGTGTCTGAGGAAACACTGTTCAACTGACGACCGAAATCAGCTCGCAGGCGCCCGGAACGCCACAAGAGTGCGATGAGCCAAGTAAAGCCCCCCGGCCAAACCCTAACCCGGACGACACTGGGCCAATTGTGTGGCCGGGATCGAAACCCAGGCTGTAGTGGCGCCACAACACTGCGATGCAGTGCCTTAGACCGCTGCGCCACTTGGGAGGCCCACAACACAACATATTAACACGTTAGCCTACTAGTAAACTAGCTAGGGCCATTTCTCACCAAATAAATGATCTGTTATATCTATTGACAACGCTAGCAATTCTGAATAGATCTAGCTGTAGCTGTAGTTAAAAAATAAATGTCATCAGTCAGGGGCTGTGTCTATTCACTAAGTAGTGCACTACTTTTGACCAGGAACCATAGGGAATAGGGTTCACAGTCAGTGTTTGAGCCTAAATAGATAGGTATAGTGGTAGTTTTGAAGCATGTCATCATACTTTACACAGATCCCTGGGCTTGTCTGCCCCAGAGCTGCGGTCACATGTCGGGAAGGCAAAGTGGCACAGAGACGGGATGGCGAACTGGGAGCAGCGGTCCGACAGGTGGTTGGACGTTCCGATCATGGTGAAGGCGGCTGGATGGGAAAAGTGGGAATGTTAATATATGGGCATCAGAAGTTCTGAAGGTCTGAAGTTTAGAAACTATGGAACCTTTATTTCCCCAGGAAGATCAAGATCAAGTACCATACAGGAATGTCATAACCATGCACACATTGCATACGTCAAAACTTTTGGGGAACATTGTCCGGTTCAGTTAAGACACAGATCCCTCATAGGTCATGTCTGGTCTTGTAGTGAGTATCAGAGCTCTAGTGTGCTGTCAAGTAAAGGACAGCAGCCTGTTTGTCTGTCTGTCTGTATTACAGTGCCTGTATGAGACTGTGGTTTACAGGGAAAGTACAGCTACGTGCTCTATACGATCTCTGGGTTTCTGGGTTGGGACTGACAACCAGAGACAGACAGTGGCAGCTCCACGTCAACTCACTCAACTTTGACCGGCTACATTATGCATAGCCAGAGAGAACACACACAAACACATCCCACACGCACACAAAAAGGCAGGCAGGCATGCACGCACAAAGGCATCAGTTGAGGTAAAGTTGGATTCAGAGACAAGACACAAAGTGTAGATCACGTGTGTTCCATACTGTGTAGATCACGTGTGTTCCATACTGTGTAGATTGTGTGTGCTCCATACTGTGTAGATCACGTGTGTTCCATACTGTGTAGATCATGTGTGCTCCATACTGTGTAGATCGTGTGTTCCATATATGTAGATCACATGTGTTCCTTACTGTGTAGATCACGTGTGTTCCATACTGTGTAGATCACGTGTGTTCCATACTGTGTAGATCACGTGTGTTCCATACTGTGTAGATCACGTGTGTTCCATACTGTGTAGATCACGTGTGTTCCATACTGTGTAGATCACGTGTGTTCCATACTGTGTATATCATGTGTGTTCCATACTGTGTAGATTGTGTGTTCCATACTGTGTAGATTGTGTGTTCCATATGTGTAGATCATGTGTGTTCCATACTGTGTAGATCACGTGTGTTCCATACTGTGTAGATTGTGTGTTCCATACTGTGTAGATTGTGTGTTCCATATGTGTAGATCATGTGTGTTCCATACTGTGTAGATCACGTGTTCCATACTGTGTAGATCACGTGTGTTCCATACTGTGAGGATCACGTGAGGATCACGTGTGTTCCATACTGTGTAGATCGTGTGTGCCATACTGTGTAGATCGTGTGTTCCATACTGTGTAGATCACGTGTGTTCCATACTGTGTAGATCGTGTGTGCCATACTGTGTAGATCGTGTGTTCCATACTGTGTAGATCACGTGTGTTCCATACTGTGACTTTATCATCCTAAACTCCCTCTCACCCCTCTACCAAATATCCTCTCATCATCCTCACTGACAGTAATGACAAGCTACAGACTCAACCAGGGTCAGATGTTATCTAGCACACACACATATACACACACACACACACACACAGGGAGGCAACGTACCTGTGATCTGGGTCTCGATCTCGCCTTGCATCTGCAGCGAGTCAACAAAGATGCTGCGGTTTCCTATGAAGCGAGAACAGGCCACTCCCCTGTAAGGTTGGCAGAATCCCTCCTCATCAAAATCATCACTGTTAGAGAGAGATAGGTGGAGAGAGAGAGGAAGAGAGAGAGGAAGAGATCGAGAGAGAGAGAGAGGAAGATAGAGAGAATGAGTATACATTACAGTTAGAATTATGACCACCAGAGGGCACTACACATTACACTATAATAGGTATGGGGCAGAAACTCTGTCCCTGTCTCTGTCTCTGTCTCTCTGTCTCTCTGTCTCGCTCTCGTTCTCTACATCTCTTCACAGTGGAACAGAGAGTATAGTTTCAGTCCTGTTCTAACATCTATCTAAGTTTCCAGTGTGTCCTTCCCAGAGTAGAGATGTCAACTGTATACAGAGTTCGGACGTTGTTTATGTGAGAAGGATGTCATCATGGACTTTACAATGAAACACATGAGGAGCAGGGGCTTGGGAAATAAGCATGTGTATGTATGTGTGTGTGGACTGTTTAACTATACTTGTGGGGACCCACAAGAAGAGTAAACACAGAAATTTGACCAACTGGGGACATTTTGTTGGTTAAGGGTTAAGGTTAGGTTTTCAGGTTAAGGTTACGGTTAGGGTTAAGGTTAGGGTATGAGTTAGGCTTAGGGGTAAAGGAAAATAGGATTTTGAATGGGACTGAATTGTGTGTCCCCACAACGTTAGTACAAGACTGTGTGCGTGTGTGTGTGCGTGTAGGTGTGTGTGTGTGTGTGTGTGCGTGTGTGTTGTCCTATCTTTGTGAGTGTGGCAGATAAACTCTGACACACACAAGACTCACACGTGTGACTGAAGCCATGCCAGATAGAGACCATATAAGGGCGCATGACTTCATGAGGCACACACATAATTATTATCATATTGTCACAATAAGCTCCTAATACATCCTCCTGCTTCACAACCACATGAACCACCCTGGAACATTATGGCTGATCCTCCTGCTTCACAACCACATGAACCACCCTGGAACATTATGGCTGAGTGGGGAAGATGCCCTGGAGCGGACTCATGTTACTCCAGGGGTACATCCAACCTTGAACACACACACACAGACAGACACACTAACAGAGAACATCTAAGGGTAACCCTATCGGTGTCTGGGCTAGGGTGGGGGCCGAGCACAGCGGGCTGTGAGTCAGGGGTCATTAACTCTGAGGAGAGCATTAAGTCTCAGAGGCCAAGATCACCTCTCTACAATGACCTTTAACCCCTAACCCCACCACATTCCCCCCCCCCCCGTCTGCTGCAGAATGGAATTTACAGACAGAAGTACACACATGCAATCACGCAGGCATGCACACACACGCATGCACGCACATTCACACACATTCACACACGCACACAACACACACACACACACACACACACACACACACACACACACACACACACACACACACACACACACACACACACACACACACACACACACACACAAACAAACAAACACAGTGCTCGGGTCTAAATACTAGAGGTTCCAAGATTCCATAGGAAATACAACAACATTACATTTATAAGTTTAAAACCCTTTGCTGCATTTACAGTTTTTTTGGATTGCTTACACACTAAAATTAAAAGTAGTACACTATTAGCAAAACCTTACACTCAAGAAGCAAAACATCAGCCCACATTTGCACAACTATAAGCACATTGTCAACCTCAGACTTGTTGCAAAACTATACACACAGTGATTTGCAAAACACTAAACACACTTAACATACATTACACACAAAAGTCACTTCCTTGCAATACCAAAGCACTGACTGTCAAATTACCACACCGTCCAACCAATTGGTTCAACACAGTCATCAGGTGTGCAAACACTTGTTTGCTTAATTGTAGACACACCAATCAGGTGTATAAGCACTATAAAAAGCAGCAGGTGAGTTCATCGGTCTTCAAGCACAATGGAAAGAGTCAGAGAAAGAGTAAGACAAGGAGGAGGACGAGGAGGTAGACGAGGAGGAGAACGAGGAGGAGGACAAGGAGGAGGACAAGGAGGACGAGGACGAGGAGGAGGAGGAGGAGGAGGAGGAGGAGGAGGAATCAACAGAGGAAGAGGAAGAGATGGAGGCCATGCTGAAGGTAGAGGTAGAGGAAGAGGAAGAGGAAGAGGAAGACAAGAAGGTGCTCAAAGAGGACCGAATCTGACAAATGAGATCCGCGCAACACTGGTTGACCACGTTGTCAACCACGGCCTGACACTGAGGGAGGCTGGACTGCGAGTACAGCCAAATCTAAGCCGATACACAGTGGCAAGTGTGATAAGAACATTTCGACTGGAAAATAGGTATTGTAGAAATATCATCATATCAAAAACATCTGCACGGTTTCAGTAACTGCTTACAGTACTGTATTCTATGCACTATCAGCATTTCTGTTACCTTTTCCTGTGAAATTACTGTACTATTGTATACTGTTTTTTTTTCTACATAGGATTGAGGGTCAGGAACGACAAGGGGGAAGGCCTCCTATGTTCACAGAACAGCAAGAGAGGGAGATAGTAAACATGGTTTTGGCCAACAATGCTATAACACTCAATCAGCTCCAAGCTAACATTGCCAATAACCACGCCAGTTTCAACGATATCCATCAGGTCTCAACATCAACACTGGCACGCATCCTAAAAAAAAAACATATTCAAATGAAGCAAATTTATCGAGTGCCTTTTGAGCGCAATTCCGAAAGGGTGAAACGACTGCGGCATGATTATGCAGAGGTATGTATTCACTTTAGCAGTGTGATCTTGCATACTGTCTCATAATCTTTTACTGTACTGTAATATGTATACTAGAACTACACTGAACTAAACAATTTTGCCTGACACTGTTCTTCAGGGAGTTTTACGAATGGATGGAGAGGAGATCCAGCATGAGTTCATTTACGTAGATGAGGCTGGGTTCAACCTGACGAGAACACGAAGGAGGGGAAGAAACATCATTGGACACAGGGCTATAGTCATTGTCCCAGGGCAACGTGGGGGTAATATAACACTCTGTGCAGCCATTACACAAAATGGGGTTCTCCACCGCCATGCCCATATGGGCCCTTACAACACAGCACTCATACTTACATTCCTGGACCAATTGCACAACATAACAGCAGCAAATCAAATCGATCACATGCAATACATTGTTGTCTGGGACAATGTGTCTTTCCACCGCTCTGCTCTGGTTCAGAACTGGTTTCAGCAACATCCACATTTCACCGTCCTATATCTTCCGCCATACTCTCCATTCCTCAACCCTATAGAAGAGTTTTTCTCGGCATGGCGGTGGAAGGTATATGATCTCCGTCTCCAGGCTGAGGTACCCCTCATCCAAGCCATGGAGGAGGCCTGTGACCAGATGGAGGTAGCAGCAATGCCAGGATGGATTCGTCATTCAAGACGTTTCTTTCCAAGGTGTCTTGCTAATGACAACATTGCCTGCGATGTTGATGAAATTCTCTGGCCAGATCCAGCTAGGCGAAGAGACAATGTCTAGGGTTTTTTTTACAGAAAACTTACTGTAACAAAATGTCACTTTACGTATT
>CM042393.1:9220575-9265575 GCA_023634145.1 Thymallus thymallus | reverse complement strand
GTAATAGGATGGGACAGAGGGACTTTGTGGGAACATGTGGTAATAGGATGGGACAGAGGGACTTTGTGGGAACATGTGGTAATAGGATGGGACAGAGGGACTTTGTGGGAACATGTGGTAATAGGATGGGACAGAGGGACTTTGTGGGAACATGTGGTAATAGGATGGGACAGAGGGACTTTGTGGGAACATGTGGTAATAGGATGGGACAGAGGGACTTTGTGGGAACATGTGGTAATAGGATGGGACAGAGGGACTTTGTGGGAACATGTGGTAATAGGATGGGACAGAGGGACTTTGTGGGAGCATCAAAACTGAAACTCTATTTAACATCAGACATATCATATTGTCTTTGGTATTAGTTTTCAATGCCTTCACAATCCATTCATTGGACACAAAACATTAGGAACATTAGGCTCTTTCCATGACATAGACCAGGGGTACTCTAGTACTATTTGAGAAAGTCCGGTCACACAAATTTCCTAGGTAGCAACGGTCCGGACGTATAATGTAATTTATCGGCGTAGTAACAAACTCCCACCCAAACTGTTCACATCCCTCTTGTTGGCAGTGGTCTGTATTGATACCATTCTTGGTCCGGAGTTGTGTGTGTTCACTTCGAGTTGTGTGTGTTCATGTGTGTGTTCATGTCGAGTTGTGTGTGTTCATGTCAAGTTGTGTGTGTTCATGTCAAGTTGTGTGTGTTCATGTCGAGTTGTGTGTGTTCATGTCGAGTTGTGTGTGTTCATGTGTGTGTTCATGTCGTGTTGTGTGTGTGTTCATGTTGGGTTGTGTGTGTTCATGTCAAGTTGTGTGTGTTCATGTCGAGTTGTGTGTGTTCATGTCAGGTTGTTCTGAGGGCAAAAGGGGTGCAACTCAATATTAAGACGGGGATCAGTGTAGATATCTTTATATCTCATCGCTAATTCATTCAATTTAAGATGTTATTACCAGACACACACACACACAGAGGAGAGGAAGTGATTAGGAGTGAAGAGACAGGGGAGGGTCCTGATGACATGGATGGATGAGGCCTGGTTCTATCTTGATGTTTCTGGTGGTGTTGACAGACAAGGATATGAGCTGTCACCACTGTGAGGTCACAGGCGTTTACGTCCTGTTTGGAGACGCCTCTGCCTTGTTAGTGTAAGATCTGTTTTCTCTCTATCCACAGGAAGTCTTCTAGAGGAGGATCCTCTCCAAGCCTTTCTTCTTTTCTGCTCTGCTCTCCTTTCCAAACCTCTCCTCTCCAAACCTCCCCTCTCCTCTGCTCTGCTCTCCTTTCCAAACCTCTCCTCTGCTCTGCTCTCCTCTCCAAACCTCTACTCTGCTCTCCTCTCCTTTCCAAACCTCTCTGCTCCTCTGCTCTCCTCTTTAAACCTCTGCTAACCTCTTCTCTCCTCTCCTCTGCTCTCCTCTCCAAACCTCTCCTCTACTCTCCTCTCCAAACCTCTCCTCTACTCTCCAAACCTCTCCTCTACCCTCCTCTCCTTTTCAAACCTCTCCTCTCCAAAACTCTACAAGTCTCTCCAAGCTTCTCCAAGCCCCAAATGAAAGAACCATTGAGAGAGAGAATGGACAGTCAAGACGACTTCTTCTCGAGTGATTGGGTTTCCAACTCAAAACAAAGCTTTTAAGATTTCAGAAGAAGATCGAGACAGAGAAAAACAGGTCTGTTTATCATTATCTTCAACCTTAAAAATGTTTGCGTTCCTCTTTTCTTCATGCAATATGCTTTTTATGTCTGGTGTTTTATTTTTTGGTACCATAAACAATAAAAAAACAAATCTCATGTGTATGGCTGCGGTGTTGTTGTGAGCCGGTCACATTAAACAAGATAAGTCAAAGAAACGTGTGGGCCAAACCCCATGAAGACTTCGGAACTGTATGGGTGGGTTCCTGGGTAATGATACCTCAATGACAATGGAAACAAAATGGCCGCCAGTGGCTGGGGTCGGCTGCGTCTGTGGGTCCCAGTGGCCCGTGACCACATAGAGAACGGATAGAGAGCAGGGCCACTGAGGGACTCCATTAGAATACAATGGAGAAAGGGCCCCTCGTGAGTCCTCATGTTACCCTGACTGGAACAATACAGGCCTCTGTCACAGAGTAGGGGAGCAAGGGACAGAGAGAGAAAATGAGAGAGAGAGGAGAATGACAGAAAATAGATGTCAGTGGAAGTAATGGACATGTCAATCAACATTACAGTAGTCATCACAGCAGGTATGGGAATAGTAGTATGTCAATCAGATCAAGTAAGACTAGTGCTTCCTTATCCCTCCCCTTCTCAGTCCTCAGGGACAGGAAAGGATTAGGACGTGGAGAGAGACAGAGACCCACCCCAATTCCATCACTCTTCACTGTGACCTCTGACCTAGTGACATCACATCCCGGTTGGAGGAAACCTGGAATTCCTTAGCTGAGATTTTAGAAAATATTTTTTTTTGTGGGGAAAGTTTTGAGAGAGTCAGAGGGGAAGTCAAAAGAGCATTAGGGCTCCATACACAAATCGTGTTTACAGACGCTCAGCTTACTGATTTATAAAACACAGGGAGCTGAGGGTCACACTGGTAGGAGTCCGTTACAACTCAGAGAGGGAGGGAGGGAGGGAGAGAGGGAGAGAGAAGGAGAGAGAAGGAGAGAGAAGGAGTGAGAGAGTGAGAGAGAGTGTGTGTGTGTGAGAGAGAGACAGAGAGAGAGAGAAGGGAAAAGAGAGAGGTACAGAGTGGGTTTGTTTTTGTGTCCACTGACCCGTCATGTATACAGATCCCGCAAAAACAAACAGAGCTGGCAGAGAGAAGCAGGGAGGATGTAAGATTGATAACGATGAGAGAGTGGAAGACAAGTAGGGTGGGCTGGAAAGACCCACCCTACCTGTACAATCCCTGAGAGCAGGTGGTGTGGTAGACTAGAGCAGGTGGTGTGGTAGACTAGAGCAGGTGGTGTGGTAGACTAGAGCAGGTGGTGTGGTAGACTAGAGCAGGTGGTGTGGTAGACTAGAACAGGTGGTGTGGTAGACTAGAGCAGGTGGTGTGGTAGACTAGAGCAGGTGGTGTGGTAGACTAGAGCAGGTGGTGTGGTAGACTAGAGCAGGTGGTGTGGTAGACTAGAACAGGTGGTGTGGTAGACTAGAACAGGTGGTGTGGTAGACTAGAACAGGTGGTGTGGTAGACTAGAACAGGTGGTGTGGTAGACTAGAGCAGGTGGTGTGGTAGACTAGAGCAGGTGGTGTGGTAGACTAGAGCAGGTGGTGTGGTAGACTAGAGCGCTAGCCTCTAAAACAAACAGCGTTGTTAGGGCTCATCATGAAGGGCCCTGGGTCTGCCATGCCAAACTAACCGCCTGCTTCTCATTCCAACCCACTCTCCCTGTCCAAAACATCACATAGAAACGGTTGGGGAGTAATAACAGGAAAAGTAGGAAGAAATATAAACAAGAAGGGAAGAAAGGAATCACCGAGGGCAACCAGGTAACCAGGTTAGAATGACAGCTATACATGTCCCTCTATTCAACTGGTTGATTTACACCCCAATGTTAGTAGATCACAGACAGAAGACGTGCACATACAGGAACATGAGAACACATGTTTGGCTCGACAAGGCGGTGACATGGGTACTTAGAGAACAAGAAAACGGATATTAAACATGAAGCGTGACTTCTTTGGGTAGAGGAGTTCATCCTTAACAAGAGCCATTAGCAGTCATTCACTCAAGGCATAGATCACAGGGAAGGAAAAACTGTCGCATCGTATCAGCCTTGGAGCGGTCCGTCTGTACAAATCATCCCCTTTCTGCCAAACTGTCTGTCGGAGAAAGAGAAAGGCCTTTTTCTGGGGTCTAAGACTTTGTAACTGTCTTTCATAAAAAGTTGAGTCTGGGTCCTACAGTAGTTATTTGACCTTAAGGATCGTCTATCGGGGAGAAAGAAAGGTTTGCAAAATGAACAGAATATTAACCATCGTCATTAAAAAGAAAGAAAAGACAGAAACCTAAAAATAGTCCATTAGTAAAGGGTGTCCATGAGTAAAGGGTGTCCATGCAGGGTTGTAAAAGCAGCGTTACTCAGACACAGACATGAGGGGGCTTGTAGGGCTGAGGCTGCTGCTCCAACAGAGTCCAGAGGATACAGTTGGTGATCACCCAATAAAATAATTTTACAGGCCCCTGTCTTCTTAAAGAAAATGGGAGTAAGGCATCATTCACTCTGAAAACAGGGCAGAGAAAGAACCTCTCTTTCATTCATATTTACAGTTACAGCCCTCAGAACGCGTGTCTTCCCTTCTGTGTTGTTCAAATGGAAAACTCTGTTGAAGGCCTTGCAGACTGGCTTTGAACATGGAAAAACTCAAGGGGGGTAAATGGAGTGAGGGAGGGAGAGAGGAGAAAGAGCGAGGGAGTGAGGGAGGAAGGGGGAGGGAGGGAGGGATAGAGGGGAGACTGGGGCTGGCCTGAAGGACACTTTGGGGCCTGAGGTTTAGCTAAGTTAAACAATCTTGGCTGCTCTGCCTGTATGCATCCAGGCTAGAAGCTAGCTTTAGTCTACAGAACACAGCCTGAATTAACACTGATCACGACTGAATACATCTCTGTTTATCAGAACATCTGGAGAAGATAAACCAAACCACAGACATCTACTGTATAAGCTTGATTCATGGGTACGACCTCAATAACCCAGTGATGTCAATGTAGTATAATACAGTAACATGAAGGCATGACAAAGAGAAAAATTAAAAGATGGCAGATGAAATCCTTCCTTTTCTTTCCCCCTCCCTCTCTCTCTCTCTCTCTCCCTCTCTCTCTCTCTCCTCTCTCTGTCCTCTCTCTCTCTCATTTGATCCCTCTAATGAAAAAAAGTGAGTGCCTACATTTCCGTAAGGCAACAGGTAGAGAGTCTTTGTGTTGTGACCTAATAGACCCCAGGAGGGAGCAGGAGCCCACCCACCCACAGATAAGCCGATGCCTAACCCAGAGTCAGTTTAACCACACTCACCTGTGGGTTCACTGTATTCACCATTTACAGTGCAGAGGGTGCCATCTTCACCCTGCTGTTGTTTTGTACCCCTTTAGAGTCAGAGTGCACTGCCTTTGCCCTGCTGTTGTCCTATATGACAAAGAATCCCATTGTGTTCAGACAGACCTGGTGAAAATAACTATTCAACTATTTCCAGATGTTATTTCAAATATGTCCTTATGTTACTGCTACAAAATTAGAGCTACAAAGACATGATGACCATGGAAATCAAGGCTCTTGAGGGAACATACAGTACTCCATGCCACAATCTTTAGTATGGAGAGACTAGACGTCAGCTAGTCGACAGGGCTCTAAATTAGAACCTTCTAGAGGGACCTTCCACTGTGACGGAGTCAGCTAGTCGACACGACTCTAAATTAGAACCTTCTAGAGGGACCTTCCACTGTGACAGAGTCAGCTAGTCGACAGGGCTCAAAATTAGAACCTTCTAGAGGGACCTTCCACTGTGACATTGTCAGCTAGTCGACAGGGCTCTAAATTAGAACCTTCTAGAGGGACCTTCCACTGTGACGGAGTCAGCTAGTCGACAGGACTCTAAATTAGAACCTTCTAGAGGGACCTTCCACTGTGACATAGTTCTGTTACACCACTCTGGGACACATCCAGACTGGCTCTTTACTAGAACCAGTGGAGCTGTTTCATACAATAGCACAAAGGGAAAGTATGGACATATTGTGGCTGAAGTGGATGGAGTTGTGAAATGTGAGTAAGAATAATGTTACAAGCTCAGAGAGAGAGAGCACTATGCTGGAATAGGGAGCCAGAATGAGAGGGTCAAAGCCAGATAAAACCTTTTGTTCATGGTTAACAGAGGTATCGGCTACGTTAGTTTGTGGAGTCTGCGAAATAGGCTTATTCATGAGGGGTGGCTGCCCAGAGGGTTACCCACCTCCCAAATGGCCCTCTATTCAACCACTGGTCTCCTTAACCCTGGGGCTGTCACATACATACACACACACACACACACACACACACACACACACACACAGACACACACACACACACACACACACACACACACACACACACACACACACACACACACACACACACACACACACACACACACACACACACACACACACACACACACACACACACTCCCTCAACCCCTCTGAACCCTCAGTGAGGGAGACCTTACTGCTAGAGAGGCAAGAGCACTGAGTGTGTGTGTGTGAGTGTGAGTGTGTCTGTGAGTGAATGAGTGAGTGAGTGAGTGAGTGAGTGAGTGAGTGAGTGAGTGAGTGAGTGAGTGAGTGAGTGAGTGAGTGAGTGAGTGAGTGAGTGAATGAGTGAGTGAGTGAGTGAGTGTGTGTGTGTGTGTGTGTGTATGTGACAGCCCCAGGGTTAAAGAGACCAGTGGTTGAATAGAGAGCCATTTGGGAGGTGGGTAACCCTGTGGGTATGTGTAGGAGTGGGGGAAAAGTCTAAACCACTGCATCCCCATTGGGAACAGACATGATTTACACAAACCACAAACTTTATCAGCCAGACCTGTGCCAGACCTGCCAGTGGAGACCTCAGACAAACTTCAGACAGACTCCTGCAAGCTTAGCTGGGAACAGGAAACAGGAAGTGCCCTAGCCATGGCCCCTCCCTCCCCTCTCAGATGATCTGTCTGGACCTGGGGTCCCAGAGGTCCTGACCAGGCTGCCCCTCACAATGCCTGAACAATATAGGCCTGTCTACTGGGGGAGAGAGAGGTAATGGAGCGAAAGAAAGTGTGTTTCTAGGGTGACTGAAAGGGTGGAAGAGGGTAAGACAAGAATAACATGCATACTTATAAAAACAGAGGGACAGTTTGTGGGGTGAGAGAGAGACAAAGATAGAGAGACAAAGAGAGAGAGACAGAGAGAGAGAGAGAGAGAGAGAGAGAGAGAGAGAGAGAGAGAGAGAGGTGTTTTAGGGTTGCAGGGTTTGAGGTCAGAGGTCATGACATTCATGGAGGTTTCCGACCTTTATATCCCCTGCCCTGCCTATTTAGCAGAAGTATTTATGTATCTGCTTGGTGGTTAGGTGGCAAAGTATTTAGCATTAGTACTTACCCTGCGTGGTGGTAGGTAGTATAGGGCTCAAGTTTCAAACAGCGCTATGACCATAGAGACTAGGCTGTGTCGAAGGGCCGTCCCCTAGTGGGTCATATTAGGACCCTGATCCCCAATCAATCAACACTTAGTTAGAAAGGATCCATAACAAGGAGGCAATTGAGCCCCTCCGAGGGCTTAGCTGAACATGTACACTACCGTTCAAAAGTTTGGGGTCACTCAGAAATGTCCTTGTTTTTGAAAGAAAGCACATTTTTTGTCCGTTAAAATAACATCAAATTGATCTGAAAAACAGTCTAGACATTGTTAGTGTTGTAAATGACTATTGCAGCTGGAAACGGCTGATTTTTTATGGAATATCTACATAGGCGTACAGAGGCCCATTATCAGCAACCATCACTCCTGTGTTCCAATGGCATGTTGTGCTAGCTAATCCAAGTTCATAATTTTAAAAGGCTAATTGATCATTAGAAAACCTTTTAGCAATTATGTTAGCACAGCTGAAAACTGTTGTGCTGATTAAAGAAGCAATAAAACTGGCCTTCTTTAGACTAGTTGAGTATCTGGAGCATCAGCATTTGTGGGTTCGATTAAAGGCTCAAAACAAAGAACTTTCTTCTGAAACTCGTCAGTCTATTCTTGTTCTGAGAAATGAAGGCTATTCCATGCGAGAAATTGCCAAGAAATTGAAGATCTCATACAACGCTGTGTACTACTCCCTTCACAGAACAGCGCAAACTGTCTCTAACCAGAATAGAGAGGAGTGGGAGGCCCCGGTGCACAACTGAGCAAGAGGACAAGTACATTAGAGTGTCTAGTTTGAGAAACAGATGCCTCACAAGTCCTTAACTGGCAGCTTCATTAAATAGTACCTGGAAAACACCAGTCTTAACGTCAACAGTGAAGAGGCGACTAGGCAGAGTTGCAAAGAAAAAGCCATATCTTCCTCTGGTCAGTGTCTAAGATATGGCTTTTTCTTTGCAACTCTTCCTACAAGGCCAGCATCCCGGAGTCGCTTCTTCACTGTTGACGTTGAGACTGGTGTTCTGCGGGTACTATTTAATTAAGCTACCAGTTGAGGACTTGTGAGGCGTCTGTTTCTCAAACTTGCTCAGTTGTGCACCGGGGCCTCCCACTCCTCTCTCTATTCTGGTTAGAGCCAGTTTGCGCTGTTCTGTGAAGGGAGTAGTACACAGCTTTGTACGAGATCTTCAGTTTCTTGGCAATTTCTCACATGGAATAGCCTTCATTTCTCAAAACAAGAATAGACTGACGAATTTCAGAAGAAAGTTATTTGTTTCTGGCCATTTTGAGCCTGTAATCGAACCCACAAATGCTGATGGTCCAAATGCTCAACTAGTCTAAAGAAGGCCAGTTTTATTGCTTATTTAATCAACACAACAGTTTTCATCTGTGCTAACATAATTGCTAAAGGGTTTTCTAATGATCAATAAGCCTTTTAAAATGTTCAACTTGGATTAGCTAGCACAACGTGCCATTGGAACACAGGAGTGATGGTTGCTGATAATGAGCCTCTGTACGCCTATATAGATATTCCATAAAAAATCTGCTGTTTCCAGCTACAATAGTCATTTACAACATTAACAATGTCTAGACTGTATTTAGGATCAATTTGATGTTATTTTAATGGACAAAAAACAAGGACATTTCTAAGTGACCCCAAACTTTTGAACGGTAGTTTATGTGTGTGGGGAGCGAGTGTGTGTGTGGGAGAGAAAGAGAGAAAGTGTGTGTGTGTGCGTGCATGTGTGTGTGTGTGAATGTGTGTGTGTGCGTGCGGGTGTGTATATTACACTGGAGGAAAACAGTCTGCATGTGAAAAGCTAAGGAAGAAAAAAAAAACAGTGCTTCGAGAAGTCTGTTTTTTCTACCCTCTGAGAGACTACATTCCTCATGAGATTACACCAAAGCTGTGTTCGATTACTCACACTAAGGGCACTAACCGTACTATTTGTGACGAAGTATGCTGATTGGTCATAGTATGGATAGAGTTAGTATGCCAAAAGTTCCCGGATGTTGTACTACATTCGCCAAAATACGAAGTATATACGCAGTGGACACTATTCCTGTGCTTTTAGGGCCCATAATGCAATTCTTCAGAAAATGGGCGTGGCTTCACAACGTTTTCAGATTATAAAAAAATGGCGGATAATATGCAGCTGAAGTCCGACGAGAGCGGATACAAATTCATTGCTTTACCTAATTATTACAAACGTTAAGAAAATGTTGAACAATGTAATAAAGTAATGACTTTTCAAATAAGTTACGCTACACGTTATGCTGGCTGACAATTATCCTTACAAACCACATAGCATATCATTACAGCAGTAGGTACCGGTATGTTAGCTAGCTACCTCGTTAGTTGGCTACTAATACATATAACTTGCCAGCATATTAACTATATGCTATCTAACTAACTACCTAACGTTTATTGACTTGATTATTCACGTCATTATTCAGTGGTGTAGTCGTTCTCAAGTGACATAACTGATGAATTTACCAACGGACAATCTGACAACGCTCTGGATTTAGAAATGCACCCGAAATCGTAAAATATTTAGCTAGTCTTTACGCTAACAAGATAGCAAGAGGTTGCATAGCAACAGCATCAACTTCCGGTAGACAGGCGAAGCTCTAGTACGCTCAACTGAAACGATACCGTTCGTTAACAGTATACTAAAATTAACTAATAGTATACAGTATGTAGTATATACTCATTAAGTATTTAGTATACACTATGTTAGTATGGATATCCGAACACAGCTCAAGAGTCTGAACACACACACACGCTCGCACACACCCAAACACACACACACTCGCACGCACCCAAACATACACACGCACGCACGCACGCACTCACACACACACACACACACACACACACACACACACACACACACACACACACACACACACACACACACACACACACACACACACACACACACACACACACACACACAACATTAATGTAATCATAGGGCATAAATAAAACGCTGTTAGAATACGAACAACTGTAAACCAAAGAGACATGTTACAGTAACCAGGCCCTTGCTGTAGTTAATATAAAACAGTGTATATCAAGGCTGGTGGGTGGCATCAGCTGTAACACACAGGACTGTTGACACTGGCACTGAGGTGTGAATAGGTGTAATGAACACCCAAACTGTAATCAGTATCACTTTAACATTTTACTGACTAACTCATTGACTTTTATATACTATATAAATATCACATAAATCAAAATTTAGGCTATTTCAAAAGGAGCTTTATAATGAAGGTGTATAAGTACCTATTATTGCACTTTGGTGCAATTTTCAACTCTTAGTACAAAACTCAAAACTGATCATCAAAAATGCAGTTGTTTCAAAACTCTAAGCACATTGACTGAGTACAACACAATTACTTACATGACTACAGATGTAGGATCTTAAATTGAGCCAGTTTGCTATAGCAGGAAAATAATTCTGCAGCAACAGGAAATGTGAATTATTATCTGGATTACAATTAATGGACATTTTTTGTAGGGTTTGATAAATGTTTCTTTAGGGCAAATCAAGTCTTACATTTTAAAGTGGTAATTACAAACTTTAGAAGCCTTTTTAAACCTTGTATACACTACAAGTTAGCTTTTTCTGCTGTGCAGGAACATTCTCAGCAACAAAAGAGTGATCAAATTAAGATCCTACATCTTTAAGTACAGTACAACACAAAATCATAGTCACTTTTTCACCAAACTTAATCAGTGTTTCATTGCAATACATGTTCATATAAAGTAATTGCCTTTCACAATGCAATGCTCACATTACTTTTGATATGATTGTCTTTTTCATTTGTTAAAATAAATTGCACTATTACTTAATCCGACTGCTCTTAATTGATCATCACTTTGGTAAACCTATAGATTTTAAACTGGTTTGTCTACTACAGATTTCGAGAACTACATAATGAAATGTATGTGTGTAAAGTAGAAACAAATAAGGTATGATATATACTGTAATGATTTATTATGATGATGACTATTAAAATGTAATAAAATGGGATATTGACAAGATCTGAGATGTACTGTATGTAACACATCCGTCCCCTATACAGTACACATGCATCCAAAATGAAGTTGCTTGGGTCTTTTTGATAGGGGGGAGCAGGAGGGGTACAGTACTGTAAAACCATAATACTCTATGGCATTTATACTGAACAAAAAAATAAACGCAACATGCAAAAATGTCAACGATTTTTCTGAGACAGTTCATATAAGGAAATCAGTCAATTGAAATAAATTCATACTGGCCCTAATATATGGATTTCACATGATTGGGCAGGTGCGCTGCCAATCAGAATACGTTTTTTCCCCACAAAAGGGCTTTATTACAGACAGAAATACTCCTTAGCTTCATCAGCTGTCTGGGTGGCTGGTCTCAGACGCAGGTGAAGAAGCCGGATGTGGAGGTCCTGGGCTGGCGTGGTTACATGTGTTCTGCGGTTGTGAGGCTGGTTGGACGTATACCAAATTCTCAAAAACGATGTTGGAGGCAGCTTATCGTAGAGAAATTAACATTCAATTCTCTGGCAACAGCTCTGGTGGACATTCCTGCAGTCAGCATGCTCCCTCAAAACATGAGACATGCGGTATAATCAGCTTCTTGATATGCCACACCTGTCAGGTGGATGAATTATCTTGGCATAGGAGAAATAAATATATGAATATTACACCCCCCTTGCTATGTAGTTTGAACTGTAACAACATACAGTGGCAAGAAAAAGTATGTGAACCCTTTGGAATTACCTGGACTTCTGCATAAATTGGTCATAACATTTGATCTGATCTTCATATGTCAAAAAAATAGACAAACACAGTGTGCTTAAACTAATAACACACATTATTGTATTTTGCTTGTCTATATTGAATACATAATATAAACATTCACAGTGTAGGTTGGAAAAAATATGTGAACAACTAGGCTAATGACTTCTCCAAAAGCTAATTGGAGTCAGGAGTGAGCTAACCTGGAATCCAATCAATGAGACAAGATTGGAGATGTTGGTTAGAGCTGCCCTGCCCTATAAAAAACACTCACAAAATTTGAGTTTGCTATTCACAAGATGCTTTGCCTGATGTGAACCATGCCTCGAACAAAAGAGATCTCAGAAGACCTAAGATTAAGAATTGTTGACTTGCATAAAGCTGGAAAGGGTTACAAAAGTATCTCTAAAAGCCTTGATGTTCATCAGTCCACGGTAAGACAAATTGTCTATAAATAGAGAAAGTTCAGCACTGTTTCTACTCTTCCTAGGAGTGGCCGTCCTGCAAAGATGACTGCAAGAGCACAGCGCAGAATGCTCAATGAGGTTAAGAAGAACCATGGATGTCACTTCTACTCCCGCTGCCCCACTTCAGCGCTCGGCTTTAGTTAAAAGTCTGTGGTTAAAATTGGCAAAAATCCCACATTTCTTTCCACAGGGCCGTGGGGTGAGACAAGGATGCAGCTTGAGCCCCACCCACTGTCTTCAACATATCGATCAACAAATTGGCGAGGACACTAGAACAGTCTGCAGCACCCAGCCTCACCCTACTAGAATCTGAAGTCAAATGTCTACTGTTTGCTGATTATCTGGTGCTTCTGTCACCAACCAAGGAGGGCCTACAGCAGCACCTAGATCTTCTGGACAGATTCTGTCAGACCTGGGCCCTGACAGTAAATCTCAGTAAGACAAAAATAATAGTGTTCCAAAAAAGAATTATACATACCTCGGCCTAAACATCAGCGCCACAGGTAACTTCCACAAACCTATGAACGATCTCAGAGACAAGGCAAGAAGGGCCTTCTATGTCATCAAAAGGAACATAACATTTGACATACTAATTAGGATCTGGCTAAAATCAATTATAGAACCCATTGCCCTTTATGCTTGTGAGGTCCAACCAAGAATTCACAAAATGGGTCAAACACCAAATTGAGACTCTTCATGCAGAATTCAGCAAAAATATCCTGCGTGTTCAACGTAAAACACCAAATAATGCATGCAGAGCAGAATTAGGCCGATACCTGCTAATTAACAAAATCCAGAAAAGAGACGTTAAATTCTACAAACACCTAAAAGGAAGCAATTTCCAAAACTCCCATAACAAAGCCAGGGGGGTTGAAAGGATGGAAGGGGGAAAAAATAACTGATATTTTTGTAATTGCATTTTTTCAGCGCTGAGAGAAAAGTCCTACTCTAGTTGAGAGGGAGAAAGCTTTGGGAAAGTTAAACAGGTCTGACTGCAGTGGTATTCATCTTTTTTTTAACAACAGACAACACACTATTATAAACACAGGCTTAGACGCCGGACTTTTGGTCTGTACAGGAGATACATGCTTGTAGAAAGGCTGCTCATATATTCACACACACCAGCCAACTCAAGGCAGTATACATCACCCTGTATCTTAAGAGGAACATTTCAGACCAGAAATCTTACATTCAACTGATGCTCTGTTGATAAGGTAAAAGCTATGGCTACAGTTTCACACATGATTAACTTGGGTCAATTTCATGAATGGGGCTTGTTCTCTGAGGCCTTTGTGGTTGTATTTACATCAGGAAGACAGAATGAAAGAGTGAACACACTCTTTCTCTTGTTCCCTCTCCATGTCTCCCACCCCTCCCTCTCTCTATCCGATGTTCTTTGAAATCTATTCTCCACTCTTTCAGCCTTACTTGTGGAGACCAGACAATCTTCTATTAAGTATTAAGTGAACCATGTCTGTCTGTTTAGAGTTAAATCTTGGATCTCTCAGTCCTAATCTGAGGTGAATACTGAAACCCAAGGCCACGATCAAAGAGCACACACAACCAAGTGTTAATGGCACCCACCATATTCCATCCCCCACTTTTTTTTTCTCTCCATCTCCCTCCCTCTCTCCCTCTGAACCTCTCTCTTTTCCTGAAGAGGGAGGGGTGGTCGGAGTAAGGAGGCTGCTCGCTGCTCCAGAATGGGCTAATTTTGGACTCAGAGACATTTTTTCCCCTTGTGTGTTTGTTTTGGCCTGTGAAAACATCTGCGATGAGAGAGGGAGCTAGGGAGGGAGGGAACGAGGGAGGGAGGGCAGAGGAGGAGAGAGGTGTGAGGCCAGGCGCCTGTGGCCGCTAACATGACTGACAACCAGTCGCCACCACAACGGGCGTCATTGTCCCCCCTCTACCATCCCTCCCCCAACTATACCTCATCCCAAGGATTGTGTTACCGCAGATTCCAGGTGGTCCCTGTAAAGGAACTCACGTAAAAGAATAAGCAGAGAAAACATTGAGCGATTATTAAAAGCTGTGAATGAACAGCTCTAACGCCATGTTACATGGTACAGGCAGACAGGAAGGCAGGCAGGGCTCACTGAGAGCAGATGAGGGGCAAACATACACATGGAAACGGACAGGAAGGAGGAAGGACTTCAGTGTGTTTTAACCGTCCCCCTGATACATGGACCTGTACAGGCGTGGCTAATTGACCAGGGGTTCTCAAAGTGGGGTCCGAGGTACTGAAGGGGGTCCGCGGCCAGATCTCAAAAAATAATAAAATAAAAACACAATTGAGATAAAAACATGTTTTATGAATATTACTAAAAACAAGAGATTAAACACATTTTGGCCAAGGGATCCATGGAATAAGTTTAGAGGGTGTAATACAATACAATGCAATGTAATAATATTTTTGCATTGTAATTTCAGAAATTGTCCGTAATCGTCAAACATGTACAGTAGAAATTGCTCAGCCCCAGTTCATTTGACAACAAAAGATTTACTGGCCCCAGTCAATTTGACAACAAGAGATTTGCTGGCTCCAGTCAATTTGACAACAAGAGATTTACTGGCCCAAGTCAATGTGACAACAAGAGACGGTCCGTCTTTTGGTGACCAATAAGAAGGCTGCATCATTAGAATGCAATTTTGTGTGGGCCCAACATATATTTTTGGGGGGGATATTGTGAAACACTATCATTCCACTATTACTGTAGATATGTTATGGACATTTTCTGAAATTACAATGCAAAAATATTACATATGGCTCCTTTAATCTACAATGAATGTTCTTAAGCCTGGGCAACATGGGCCTGGGAGGCTCACAGGGATATTGGTATCAACAGTACTCCACCAATTATACATTTTTTTACTCATTACATCTTGTATTCCCCTTAAAATGTTTTTTTTTTTTTACATAAATGCACATGACAAAATGTGTAGAACTGCAGGAAATTAAAATTTTTGCTCCGAAAATGTTGCTAAATGTTTTCCTTCCCAGGGCCCAAGACTTAGTTTGTCTGGACTGCCAAAGTCATAGTAAAACTCCTTGTATGTTTTTTAAAATGTTATCTCACTCGAGTTGTGTTCTGATTATTTTTTTTATTTTTTTATTTCACCTTTATTTAACCAGGTAGGTCAGTTGAGAACAAGTTCTAATTTGCAACTGCGACCTGGCCAAGACAAAGCAAGGCAGTGCGACAAAAAACAACACAGAGTTACACATGGGAAATAAACAAACGTACAGTCAATAGGCGTACAGTCGTAGAGTCAATTATGAATCCCTGTCCTAAGCCACCTAACAGCACAGTGTCGACCCCAGGGTGTGTGTGTTGACCCTCTGGGTTCCATGTTTGAATATTCGCCCAACTAATTACCATAATATTGAGAGCAGGACTAAAATCTCCAGCCCCTATCCATCTATCCATCTCCTCTTTATTCCATATCCTCCTCTCTTTCCTGACTTTCTCTCCGTCTTTTTGTATCTCTATCTGATTATTTAGCTCACTCTCATCCCTCACTTCCTCTAACTGTCTCTCCCCCACCCCTCAATCACCCACCCCTCCTTCTCTCTATGATATGTCCAGCTGTGGCTGAGCTGATGTCACGTCTGGTCTGTTCAAAGCAACAGCGTAATGTACACAGGGACGGCTGGCCTCTGGGCTGTAGGCTGAAGAGCTGTGGGCTCTGGGCTGTGGGCTGAAGAGCTGTGGGCTCTGGGTCTGTCTGTGGCTGGTCTACTTGACAGATCCAGGCCAGGGCATAAATATTACATACATTAGTGTCCACCATCTAAACCCCACCAGACCAGCGGATATACATACAGAAAAACCACTGGGCAATGACCAAGAACCCCCATCATTGACCACTAAAAACCTACATCTTCTCCCTGACCACAAATGCAACAACCAGGAGCCTCAGTCAGTCTTACTCCAGATAAACTAGGTGCTTCTCTACCCAGTCCACCTCCACAACCATGACTGACGTTTTGACACATCAATGGAAAATACCAAAACAACCTCAGAGGCCGCCACATGCAACCATTAGCTGACCCCATCTCCCTAATGTTAGTCTGCCCTGCCGCCCCCACTAATGACGACTAACAGGGCTCATCCCCGGCCCCTGGCTCCAGCTACAAGTGCTGTGTGATTTAATGAAAGGCCATAATGACTGTGTTTAAACCAAATGAGTCCAACTTTCTCCGGCACTGCCGCCTGTGCCGTCCAGCTGATTGTAGCCTATACACAGAGGCAGGTTCTGGTCCTATGGACTTCAATCAACGTTAACATGTTCTGGTACGTGGCCAGAGGGGAGAGTTGGCTGAGTCTCTGAGAGAGGGGCTATGAGGGAGAAAATACACTTCACATCATAGGACTCTTGAGAGGTCGTCGAGAGAGAGACAGCACAATATGGGAATAAAGTTTTACAGGATATTTCAGCGATATGTAAATAAAACTAATTGTATGGCCGAAATAGATGTGTGAGACCAAGTGCTGTGTGTGTGTGTGTGTGTGTGTGCGTTTGTGTGTGTCTCTGTGGGTGGGTGTGTATGTGTGCACATGTCTCGTTGGTTGTGGGTGTGTGAATTTTTTAAGTGTTTGATTTCCCCATCATGCCAGCCTGTTTGATGTTCCAATATACCCTGCCTTTTCCATTGAATATGGCAAGCTGCCTTGACGTTGTACGTTTGTGTGTGTGTGTGTGTGTGTGTGTGTGTGTGTGTGTGTGTGTGTGTGTGTGTGTGTGTGTGTGTGTGTGTGTGTGTGTGTGTGTCCTCACAAGGATGGTAAAACAAGGACATTTCTGACAAGTGGGGACATTTCGCCAGTCCCCACAATGAAAAAGGCTATTTAAGGCTTTGGGGTTAGGTTTAGGGTTACAATAAGGGTTAGGAGTTAGGTTTAGGGTTAGAGGTTTGGGGTTAAGGTTAAAGTTAGGGTTAAGGGCTAGGGTTAGGGGTTAGGAGTTAGGTTTAGGGTTAGAGGTTTGGGGTTAAGGTTAGAGTTGGGGTTAAGGTTAGGTTAAGGACTAGGGTTATGTTTAGGGTTAGAGGTTTAGGGTTAAGGTTAGGTTAAGGGCTAGGGTTAGGTTTAGGGATTAGAATGAGAATCAATTGGTCCCCACAAGGATATTAAAACAAACGTGTGTGTGTGGAATATGGCTGCCTTTCCTTGGAACCAAAGAGATTTAAGAAAACAACATGCACATTTCTCCTATACAAACATTGACAATTTGATTTACTTGACAAAACAAACTACATTGAACCTCTGTATATGTTTGCCAGTTAATAAACCATTGAGTAAATAGACTCTCACTCCAAATCCACATCACAGGACAGTCCACAGGAGAAAGTGTTTAAATAAGCTAAAGACACAAAGATAGTTCAGAGGGTCCGAACACAGCCTAGTGAACCAGGATGAAAGTACACAATGGAAGGGGAGGATGAGGAGGGAGAGAGAAGGAGTAGAGAGAGGAGGAGGAGGGAGAGGAGGATGAGCAGGAGGAGTAGAGAGAGGAGGAGGAGGAAGAGGAGGAGTAGAGAGAGGAGGAGGAGAGAGAGGAGGAGTAGAGAGAAGAGGAGGAGAGAGAGGAGGAGTAGAGAGGAGGATGAGCAGGAGGAGGAGTAGAGAGAGGAGGAGGAGAGAGAGGAAGATGAGGAGGAGGAGTAGAGAGAGGAGGAGTAGAGAGGAGGATGAGCAGGAGGAGGAGAGAGGAGGAGAGAGGAGGAGGAGAGAGGAGGAGGAGAGAGAGGAGGATGAGCAGGAGGAGTAGTGAGCAGGAGGAGTAGTGAGAGGAGGAGGAGTGAGAGGAGGAGGAGAGAGAGGACGAGGAGGGAAGAAGGATATAGAAAAGACCAGAAGGGAGGATTGGCACTTAGCCCGATAGATTTGAGATTAACTGCCCACTTTGCCATGTCCTGGTGCTATGAAACACCAGCTGGGGATGATGATATTAACTGAGCAAATGCTAGCAGAGATAGGCTAGATAACATGCTAACACATGCTAGCACAGATAGGCTTGATAACGTGTTAACACATGCTAGCAGAGGCAAGCAGCATACAACACACATATGCTAGATTAACCTTGCAGTACAAAAAGGCCAGGTGATGACAATCTGTATTCTGTCAAGCGATCTTGATTGGGAGCATAAATCAAACAGATAAATACTATCTTGGCTCTTTAAAAGGGCCAGATGCTGGTCTGGTCTGGATGAATAAGAGGAACAGACGCTCCAGTACAGTACAGTATAGTAGAGTGGAGTAGAGTACAGTGGAGTAGAGTATAGTACAGTACAGTAGAGTACAGTAGAGTGGAGTAGAAAGAAATGTCCAATAAAGTATCTATCTATCTATCTATCTATCTATCTATCTATCTATCTATCTATCTATCTATCTATCTATCTATCTATCTATCTATCTATCTATCTATCTATCTATCTATCTATCTATCTATCTATCTATCTATCTATCTATCTATCTATCTATCTATCTATCTATCTAGAGTACAGTAGAGTGGAGCACAGTACAGTAGAGTGGAGTAGAGTACAGTACAGTAGAGTGGAGTAGAGTACAGTACAGTAGAGTGGAGTACAGTACAGTACAGTAGAGTGGAGCACAGTACAGTAGAGTGGAGTAGAGTACAGTACAGTAGAGTGGAGAACAGTACAGTAGAGTGAAGTAGAGTACAGTACAGTAGAGTGAAGTAGAGTACAGTACAGTAGAGTGGAGTACAGTACAGTACAGTAGAGTGGAGTAGAGTACAGTACAGTAGAGTGGAGTACAGTACAGTAGTGGAGCACAGTACAGTAGAGTGGAGTAGAGTACAGTACAGTAGAGTGGAGAACAGTACAGTAGAGTGAAGTAGAGTACAATACAGTAGAGTGGAGTACAGTACAGTAGCGTGGAGTAGAGTACAGTACAGTAGCGTGGAGTAGAGTACAGTACAGTAGAGTGGAGTAGAGTGCAGTACAGTACAGTAGAATACAGTAGATTGGAGTACAGTACAATACAGTACAGTACAGTGAGATCTGGTGATGAGATGCCTGTTCTCACTCTACTGTACCCAGAGCTGTCTCTACTCCACCTCTCTCTATTTACACTCAATCTATCCGACACAAGAGTTACAAATCATACATCTACTTGAAGCAGCATCATATTTAGAGGTTTGAGAAGAGTTCACACTCTAAGAGAACCTGACCTGTCGGTGATTCAGACAAAAATCGTCAAGCTTTCCTCTGTCAAGCGCTGAAGTCCATAAAGTACGTGACTGACGTGAAAGCCTTGGCCAGCCATCATGGAAACACTTCTCCTTTTCACGACTATTAACTTCTCACTTTATTACACAACCTTTCCCATCATTCTTTCACCATAAGGATTTGCCATCATCTCCTTCATTTCTTCAGAAGTTTGTATCTTTCTTCCTCTCTCTGTTTGTAACAGGAGCCAGTGTTGGGTTGTGGTTAGTAAAAAAAAAAAAAAAGTGATGGACAGAAACATTTTTACTTACGGATAGGGCCTTCCTGGCATTGGTGTAGGGAGTGGGTCTGGAATAGAAGACAGGGTGATTTAAACAACAGGGGTAACAATTGCTACCAGACCTCTTCTCCATAGCTGCCAGAGCCATGCTGGCTGCCAGAGCTCTGGACTAGCGCTGGCCCCAACCACAGGCAGCTTTAACAGAACAGATCTACACTAAGCTCATGCTATCAAAGCAGACAGTCAACTCTGACCTCTCTCCTAACTACTTTGAACATGGGTTGATTAGATCGACCAGTCAGACACGTGGCTTTAGATAATCAGTCTAAATGCATGAAATTGCTTGATTTGACTGATGGCATTAATAGCTGCTTCATTGGGGACTTCTAAACACTTCATAACAATCTCAAAGCCTCGTTCTACTAGTCTTACCAAACTTGACGAAGAGTACTCCGGTGGTGGAGACGGTGCCGTAGCTGTTAGTGGCCACACACTGGAAGTACCCTGTGTCTGTAGTGTCCAGGTTACGGATGCGGAGGCGGGAGCCGTAGGGCGTTGGTCGGTAGGAGATCCGGCGAGGCTCCTGGACCACGGGGGCGTCGTTCTTCAGCCAGCGCACCATGGGAGTGGGGTTACCGGAGACACGACACAGCAGCTCTGCCGTCTGGCCCAGAGACGTGGTGATGTTGTTCATAGGAGCCTCCAGACGCAAGAAGAGAGCTGGTGTGTGTGGAGAGAGAGAATAAGACATGGACATTTTAATGGGAGAATTTAACGGGAGAGAAAGAGAGGCAGTGAGAGGAAGGAGAAAGAGAAAGAGAGAGGGAAAATTTGATGTGTACATCAGTATTTAATGGCCCTTGCTTTATACATAAACCAATACAAAAGAAAGTCTATTAAACGGAGGACAGGCCTAGAGTCTTCTCTTGGCAATGATTACAAGCATTTCGCTACACCCGCAATAACATCTGCTAAACACGTGTATGTGACCAATAAACTTTGATTTGATTAGAACAAAGATAGACAAAGAGAGGGTTAGAGAGATAATAGTGAGAAACATTTCAAATACATTAATCACAAAAACTACATTGGAATTATTTATGTGAGTGGTCATCCAACTCTAGATCAAGACTATATAAATAAAATAATGTGGTCTATAAAAATATATTTAAGCAATAAGGCCCGAGAGGGTGTGGTATGTGGCCAATATACCACGGCTAAGGGCTGTTTTTAAGCATGACACAACACGGAGTGCCTGGATACAGCCCTTAGCCGTGGTATATTGGCAATATTCCACAAACCCCCAAGGTGCCTTATTGGGCTCCCGATAAGCAATAAACATATCCACTAAGCAATAAACACATCCACTAATGGAATGGCCAGCGGAAAATATTAATTATTATTCCTAAAAGTTCTAAGAGCTCAATCTGACCGTACTGAGAAGACATCCAAGGCTTTTACCACAACCTTGAGTTAAGTTATCTGGATCCTCCTCAAACAAGGTTTCAACTCTCCCACATCTCTATGGTTTAACTCCCCCTGAAGCTCCATTAATTTTCCCTCTCTGAATAACACTACTCATAAATGACTCTAATCTGTGTGGTGTGTGTGTGTGTGTACGTACGTGTGTGTGTGCACAACTCACTAACTGCCGGGTAGGATTCCTTCACAAGATATTTTGTGGTTGCCGCTGTGGTCACAAATTATCAGCCTTTTCACCATGTCTGTGTGTTGCCAGAGGGGTTTTCAGTAGCACTAAAGTCATATAAAACCTTGGAAACTTCCCTCTCCTCTCCAGAAGCTGCCTGGTCTTACTGGTGGGTCAACATCAACAGGACAGCCCAACATTCTGCAGCGTGATACACAGCAAAACACTGGACGTGTTTGTGGGTGAATAGCAAGGTTTTTATTAGTTGTGTTTTTATATTCGTTTTTAAAAAAACGTTATTCGTTTTTCTATTTTTATTTGAAATTCTGTTTAGTTCCAGTTAGTTTCAGACCTGATTTGATAGTTTTTATTTATTTTAAGTTGTATAAATACATTTCTATTTCATTTTTAGGAGCTAGGTTTCCATCCAATTGACGACAGATTTTTATGCAAATATTCTGAAATCAGCATTAAAAATAGGGTAGGTTACATGATGAGATAAGGATAAGAGCAAGATCCTTTTTTATTTGATAATTGGCAGCCAAGCACCGATCATCATGTCTCCAGCATTCTTGTCTCCAGCACACCCTTGATATTTATTAGATATTGGCATGAAGTACATCACTGTGCACTTAACCACCAAGTTATGAAGTTAATAAATAAGTTATGACATTCATCATAACTTATTTAATCTGCCTAAAAACTCTTGAAGCCTTTCCATGTCGTGGTGGTAGGCCTACAACATATCGTTGCGTGACTTCAAGTTTACTTCAACGTGATGGTTATTATATCAACATTGGTGCATAAATACGTTTCTACCGAAATTGTCGCATAATATATTTCACAGACCAAAAAATTATCAACACTTGTTTTGCCGACATTGGGAAATTTTACAGGCAAATTTGCTGTAAAATCAGGCTTGTCATGAGTTTTGTTATGCGTCAGGTAATTCATCTGCATGAAATGGTTGGATGGAAAGGCTATGAGCCATTTGTGTTCTATAGTTTTTTTTGTGATGTCACTTCTTGCAACTTGGGGGAGTACTACATAAGGTGATGGGTCAGGTTATAGGTTAGGTTTAAATTATAAAGTCAGTCTCAATGTGACTTAGACAGTTGTGTAGTGGTGCCTGGAGAAGTGGGTATACTCTAATTTTGCCAAGCATTTCTCAAACGTCCTGCCCAGCGAATGAAAGCACCCTGTGTGAAAAAAATCTATGTTCTATATCCTAATTTTTTTTTTTTTATAAAAAACTATCTAGCGCATCTAGCAACAGACCGGTCTAGCTGTGTTTCTGTAGGCTACTGTACAACGTAGTCCTGCACAGTGTACATGTGATGGAAGAGCAAAACAAATGCCCCAGATTAATACAAATCATCATCATAGCATTCTGCCAGGTAGTTCTAGAACATTTAATTGGGAAGTTTCTTGGGGGGAAAGCCTTTAGAAATTCAAACAACGCATGATGACTGAATTGCGCATCGCAAAGATTCAACAAAGACTTCGAAACAAACTTTTTCAAAACCTGTTTTGCATACCCATTGTTGCCTTAGCATTTACTGGTAGATATCATACATTGAAACATGTTTCCTACCATACCGGCTACCGATGTCATCCTTTTGTGAGCTGCTCCATGCAACAACAAAGCTGAGAGCTGTGCTCTCTTTCTGCCTGACGGATGATATAGGTGTGTAGCGCACATGTTAATATATTCCAAGTGCTTTGCGATTGTGTAGGCTACTTGGTGTATGATTTATCTATTGTACTGCACAACTGATACGGCGTATACCTCCACTACACTACTTTGATACATATCAGTGGGGATTACAGTTTTTTTGGATTGCTTACACACTAAAATTAAAAGTAGTACACTATTAGCAAAACCTTACACTCAAGAAGCAAAACATCAGCCCACATTTGCACAACTATAAGCACATTGTCAACCTCACACTTGTTGCAAAACTATACACACAGTGATTTGCAAAACACTAAACACACTTAACATACATTACACACAAAAATCTATCATGAAGTCACTTCCTTGCAATACCAAAGCACTGACTGTCAAATTGGTTCAACACAGTCATCAGGTGTGCAAACACTTGTTTGCTTAATTGTAGACACACCAATCAGGTGTATAAGCACTATAAAAAGCAGCAGGTGAGTTCATCGGTCTTCAAGCACAATGGAAAGAGTCAGAGAAAGAGTAAGACAAGGAGGAGGACGAGGAGGTAGACGAGGAGGAGAACGAGGAGGAGGACAAGGAGGAGGAGGAGGAGGAGGAGGAGGAGGAGGAGGAGGAATCAACAGAGGAAGAGGAAGAGATGGAGGCCATGCTGAAGGTAGAGGTAGAGGTAGAGGTAGAGGTAGAGGAAGAGGAAGAGGAAGAGGAAGACAAGAAGGTGCTCAAAGAGGACCGAATCTGACAAATGAGATCCGCGCAACACTGGTTGACCACGTTGTCAACCACGGCCTGACACTGAGGGAGGCTGGACTGCGAGTACAGCCAAATCTAAGCCGATACACAGTGGCAAGTGTGATAAGAACATTTCGACTGGAAAATAGGTATTGTAGAAATATCATCATATCAAAAACATCTGCACGGTTTCAGTAACTGCTTACAGTACTGTATTCTATGCACTATCAGCACTTCTGTTACCTTTTCCTGTGAAATTACTGTACTATTGTATACTGTTTTTTTTTCTACATAGGATTGAGGGTCAGGAACGACAAGGGGGAAGGCCTCCTATGTTCACAGAACAGCAAGAGAGGGAGATAGTAAACATGGTTTTGGCCAACAATGCTATAACACTCAATCAGCTCCAAGCTAACATTGTCAATAACCACGCCAGTTTCAACGATATCCATCAGGTCTCAACATCAACACTGGCACGCATCCTAAAAAAAAAACATATTCAAATGAAGCAAATTTATCGAGTGCCTTTTGAGCGCAATTCCGAAAGGGTGAAACGACTGCGGCATGATTATGCAGAGGTATGTATTCACTTTAGCAGTGTGATCTTGCATACTGTCTCATAATCTTTTACTGTACTGTAATATGTATACTAGAACTACACTGAACTAAACAATTTTGCCTGACACTGTTCTTCAGGGAGTTTTACGAATGGATGGAGAGGAGATCCAGCATGAGTTCATTTACGTAGATGAGGCTGGGTTCAACCTGACGAGAACACGAAGGAGGGGAAGAAACATCATTGGACACAGGGCTATAGTCAATGTCCCAGGGCAACGTGGGGGTAATATAACACTCTGTGCAGCCATTACACAAAATGGGGTTCTCCACCGCCATGCCCATATGGGCCCTTACAACACAGCACTCATACTTACATTCCTGGACCAATTGCACAACATAACAGCAGCAAATCAAATCGATCACATGCAATACATTGTTGTCTGGGACAATGTGTCTTTCCACCGCTCTGCTCTGGTTCAGAACTGGTTTCAGCAACATCCACATTTCACCGTCCTATATCTTCCGCCATACTCTCCATTCCTCAACCCTATAGAAGAGTTTTTCTCGGCATGGCGGTGGAAGGTATATGATCTCCGTCTCCAGGCTGAGGTACCCCTCATCCAAGCCATGGAGGAGGCCTGTGACCAGATGGAGGTAGCAGCAATGCAAGGATGGATTCGTCATTCAAGACGTTTCTTTCCAAGGTGTCTTGCTAATGACAACATTGCCTGCGATGTTGATGAAATTCTCTGGCCAGATCCAGCTAGGCGAAGAGACAATGTCTAGGGTTTCTTTTACAGAAAACTTACTGTAACAAAATGTCACTTTACGTATTGTACTGTATTATGAATGTCCATGTCAATATTTTGGGCGTGTTGAGAAATAAATGAGTTTCTTCAGTCTGCAACATTGGTCTTGTGTAGTGTTTGGTGGATTTACATTCTATTTGTACTTTGTTGATGGTAGCCTACTCTAATCATAGGAAAGTAGAAGTGCTAAAAGTGTTTTAGATTTATCACAGCAGAGTGTAACTCATGCAAACAGAGTATAGTAATGTGAAACCTGTGTGTTTCATATGGTAACAAAGTGTGGTTTTTAAACAGAAGTGTATAGTTTTTACAAGAGTGTTTAATTATGCAAAGGATCTGTAGTGTTTTGCTAACTGGGTGTGTGGTTGTGCTAATTGTGTGTAGTGTTTTGAAAACACGGGCCCTGTTTTGAAAATCGTGTTTAAGCAATCCAAAAAAACTGTAAGAAGTGAATATACGCAATACCCACTGAAAAAAGTGGGTATACGTTGTATACCTGCGTATAGCCCCCACTACACCACTGAATTTAGATTTTAAAGGAATAGCCCGTAGACTGGTGCAAAACATATGGTGGAAGGAAACTCTCTCTCGCCCATGTTCACATTAATCCAACGCTTTTCAACTTTAGTAGTGCATGTAAGAATCCCGTTAGTTAACTAGACGATTTTTTCACTGTTAGCTAGTGATAGCTAGTGTTAGTGATGAAGTACGCTTGGCCCACACAGACTCAGAGAGCCAGTCAGTTCTTTAAGCCTATGGGAACTAAACTAGCGCCTTGCCATGGACTCCCAGTGATGGAACGCATTCCTGGCTCTGCTAGATTCCATAACTCAACAGAACAGACACACAACTCCAAAATAAAAAGTATTAATATCAGTGTGCGTTTGTATGTGTGTGTGTGTGTCTGTGTCTATTTGTATAATACAGATATACTGTAGCACTACATATTGGGCTTCTATGAAGTATGTAGTGTGTAGGCCTATATTAATTCCAGTGTGTGAATTTTGAGTGTTCCATATGTTCTATGTGGTCACATGACAGGAAGTCCCAGTGACCCAGGGGTGCAGAGCTAGCTGAATTCTGCCCAGCTACACACCTCAGAAAGCACTTCCTGCTCTGTGCTCTGTGCAGTATTGGCTGTTGGCATCAAGGTCAACCTTTTCAAAAAGGGAGGAAAACGCCAGACTGCTCTCTTTCTACCTCAATCCCCCTCTCTCTTTCTCTTTCTCTTTCATCGCCCTCCCCTGTTTAAAGAAAACATAACAAAATGTATTACAAATTATTTTAAAGAATGATGTAATACTTAGGGCTTTGGCAGTCATGACATTTCGTCAGCCGGTGATTGTCAAGCAAATAGCTGCTGGCCTAACAATAATTGACCCATAATTAACATAAACACATTTAGCATCTCCTGGCTTCCACACATAGCCTACAAGCTACTGATCTAGACCTTTGGAACAAATCTACATTTAAAAAAGTATAATAAATCCATGCAACATAGCCTACACCATCACAATAAATCCATTATTTATTTTTGACAGGTCTTAAGAAACATTATATGAAGAAAATGTAGTCTATTTCAGAAGAACAGAATAGCATACTCTGAGTTGTCCTTATGTTAGGCCATGATTTGGCTATGCCATATGGCTGTGTGTAACACTAGTTCATTGAGCAGACAAGATTTGCTTAGTATTCCGTGGCATTATTTTACAGTATATTATAGAAAGGATATTTTCTCCAAACGATGAGGGTGCACATGCGGCTATTCTGTGTTGAGCGGTTAACAAAGAAACAGGTACTCATATATGCTTAATTTAGAGTTATTTATGTAACTTTAGTTGTGATACAAATGTTGGGCTACATGTTTTGATTTTTAATACATTCTAAGGCTGCATGATGCGACTCTAATGATGATTTTGAAAAACGTTGCATGAAAGGCATGAGCTCTGCTTAGTTTTTTTGTGCAGGCTGTACACACTTAATCAGTTTCTCATTCACCAATTGACAAGCACTTGATAATCATTTCCCGGCTGCATCCCCTTTGTGTGGCCATAATGCCCCCTCAAAAACTATTTAGCGGCCAGTGGCCATTGTGCCCTTGGGCTGAATATAATAATTATAATAATTCCCTTCTCCTGGCTGCATTCCGAAGCACCTCTCACTCACATGGCTCTCCGTCACCTGATGGGGTCTTTCTCACAGGCTACAAGTGAAAACAGACACATCGGGGACGCAACTGCGTGCATCGTTATCCAATTTCGAGGCGCATATGGAAGATATTGGAAGAACTGTCCACATTTACTTTGTCAGCCAACAAGATGAGTAGGCCTAACGAAAAGCAAAAGCACTAGCCTATGTCAATATACGATCCCCCATAGTACAAAAGTTGACCTATTCATTTCTGTGTGAGAAATAAATATTCCAAACATAGTCTGGGACAGTTGTGGGATGTGATAGATCCCAAATTAATACAACTACTAGCACAATAAAAAACAGTTTTAAGCAATGAGCCTGAAGGAACAGATGAGAACATTTAGCTTAAAATGTTGATAAACTATTAGGCTATTTTTTCACATTATAAGCAAGGCAATGCACACATGGCAGTAAGCCTGGCTACTGAGCTGAACATCCCCACTGCCTCTCTCCATACCCATGGAGGTTAGAGCACTGGATGGGCGCTCTATTGGGTGGGTCAACCATAACACCACTCCCATCAACCTATGAGTGTCGGGGAATCACAGTTTCTGCTAATCAAATCTCCCCAGATTCCCGTGGTGTTGGGATTTTCCTGGCTCCAACGGCACAATCCCCTCATCAACTGGGCCAAGGGGGCCATTATGGGCTGGAGCCCGTTCTGCCTCGCCCACTGTTTGAAGTTGGCGCAACCTGCCCCAGGACGTCTTCCTGGGAGCTCGGAGGCTTCCCCAGACCTCTCCGCCATTTCCGCGGAGTACCAGGACCTCGCGGGGGTGTTCAGTAAGGCCCGGGCCACTTCCCTTCCGCCGCATCGCCCCTATGACTGCGGGATTTACCTTCTCCCTAGCACCCCGCCACCCCGAGGACGGCTGTACTCGTTGTCAGGACCAGACACCAAGGCTATGGAGACCTACATTGGGGACTCCCTAGCGGCAGGATTCATCCGTTCCTCTTCCTCTCCCGCCGGCACATTGACTATCGCGCCTCAGTGACATTACGGTGAAGAACCGTTACCCACTACCACTAATTTCCTCGGCCTTTGAGCCGCTCCAGGGGGCCACCGTCTTCTCCAAGTTGGACCTACGGAACGCCTACCACCTGGTGTGGATACGAGAGGGGGACGAGTGGAAGACCGCCTTCAACACGGCCAGCGTTAACTACGAGTATCTGGACATGCCTTTCAGCCTCACCAAAGACCCTGCTGTGTTCCAGGCCCTGGTAAATGATGTCCTACCCAATATGCTAAACAGGTTCGTCTTCGTGTACAATATTTCTTTTGGACAGCAGTGGCTTCTTCCGTGGTGTCCTCCCATGAATACCATTCTTGTTTAGTGTTTACGTATCGTAGACTTGCCAACAGAGATGTTAGCAAGTTCCAAAGATTTCTGTAAGTCTTTAGCTGACACTAGGATCCTTCTTAACCTCATTGAGCATTCTGCACTGTGCTCTTGCAGTCATCTTTGCAGAACGGACACTCCTAGTGAGAGTAGCAACAATGCTGAACTTTCTCCATTTATAAACAATTTGTCTTACCGTGGACTGATGAACATCAAGGGTTTTAGAGATACTTTTTTAACGATTTCCAGCTTTATGTAAGTCAACAATTCTTCTGAGATCTCTTTTGTTTGAGGAATGGTTCACATCAGGCAATGCTTCTTGTGAATAGCAAACTGACATTTTGTGAGTGTTTTTTATAGGGCAGCTCTAACCAACATTTCCAATCTCGTCTCATTGATTGGACTCCAGGTTAGCTGACTCCTGACTCCAATTAGCTTTTGGAGAAGTCATTACCCTAGGGGTTCACATACGTTTTCCAACCTACACTGTGAATGTTTAAATTATGAATTCAATATAGACAAGAAAATTACAATAATTTGTTTGTTATTAGTTTAAGCACACTGTGTTTGTCCGTTGTTGTGACTTAGATGAAGATCAGATAAAATGCTATGACCCATTTATGCAGAAATCCAGGTAATTCCAAAGGGTTCACATATTTTTTCTTGCCTCTATACATATGTCCATCATTTACCTCGTACCCTTGCACATCGACTCAGTACTGGTACCTTGTGTATATTATCGCTACTCATTGTGTATTTATTATTACTTTTCAATTATTTATCTATTTTCTTTCTCTCTGCATTGTTGAGAAGGGCCCGAAAATAAGCATTTCACTGTTAGTCTACACCTGTTGTTTATGAAGCATGTGACAAATACAATTGAATTTGATTTGATCTCTGTATGAGAGGGAGGCCATGGACAGGCTTTAATGTATATAGCAATGCATGGAATGTGACTTTGAGGGCCACGTTAATGAAAGTACCTGAGTGGCCCCTAGAGGGGCAGGAGGGGGCCGCGGATCCTACAGCTGTCTGTGTGTTGGACACACACACACACACACACACAGAACACTTCAGACACACACACACACACAGAACACTGCAGACAACACACACATTCCTCTCTCTCCAGGAGGGTAGGTTGTATATGTACAAGTCTGAGTGTCTGTGTGGGGGGGGGATGGGTCAGATTCTTCTAGGGTTGGGCGATATGTCATATTTGACGGTATTGCGGTATTTGACAGTATTTTATGTTTCTGAATAATAAAAGTTCTAAATGTGTTTTATGAGTAGTGCATGACCCTGATGATTTTATACTTTTTTATACAAAACTGACAGCGAAGTAGTCCAATTTCTAGAACTTTTATTTTAATTTAGCACTGTATATAATATTTAAAATATATAAAATATAGTTATAGACGGTATTGTAAACATTCATAACAGTCCCAGATCCTTCTACTATAACCAGCACTAACGGTAATCTTGTTCATCAGTTTGTAAAGGTGTTTTAAAGGTAAAAATGTAAAAGGTGAATTTAAGGGAATTGAGTGAAATAAATAATGCCATTATGTAAACCACTATATTGTCCTGTAATGAACAATGAAACTTGATCAGCCAATCATAAACCATTAAGGATGAATATGAGTGAATAGAAAGTGTATGTAAATCAACCTCTTGAATGGACTGAATAATAGTGAAAGGTAACACCACAGTGAAAGGTTTCTGATATGGCATTAAACTGGTAGCTGGTAAATACCAGTTATCCCACACACGTCTCAGTCGTCAGCATCGCTATAGCAACCACAAGGCGGTCCTTGTTATTGTTCTATGAAGACTCTTGACTGAGTCACAGACCTAACACGCTGTCACGGGGTGTGTCTGATGTGTGTGTGTGTGTGTGTGTGTGATGTGTGTCTGATGTGTATGGTTGGTGTGTGACAGATGTGTGTGTGGGGTTATTTGTCTTGGCATGTACCCCAGACACAGTCTCCCCCTCTCCCCGCAGCCTCCCCCAGTCTCCCCCTCTCCCAGCCTCTCCAGTCTCCCCTGTCTCGCCAGCCTCCCACAGTCTCCCCCAGTCTTCCTCAGTCTCCCCAGTCTCCCCCAGTCTCAGCCACCTCTAGACAAACATTGACTCTCTTACAACAATATACAGAGAGAGAAACAGAGAGAGAGAGAGAAACAGAGATAAAGAGAGAGAGAGGGGGTTGGAGTGGGGGCTAGTGGATATTATTACATTAACCTAGGATACAGGCTGTTCCACCCCTTTGATCACTCTGACGCATGTTTCCAGTAATGAATTTAGGACATGTATGCGTCACGGTCAATCCTGATCAAAGCACTATTCTCTCCTATACCCAACACACACACTCAAGTACACCCAGACACAGACATAGAAACCCTCACACACACAAACACAGACAGAGAAACACACACAGACACAGAAACACATACACACACAGACAAGCAACACACAGACAGAGAAACACACACACACACACACACAAACACAGACAGAGAAACACACACAGACACAGAAACACATACACACACAGACACAGAAACACACACAGACACAGAAACACACACACAGATGGTAGTGTTTATAATCAGGAGGGCTGTACTGACACTGACGGATGGTAGTGTTGAAAAACAGGAGGGTTGTACTGACAGTAAAAATCAGGAGGGTTGTACTGACAGTAATCATCAGGAGGGTTGTACTGACAGTAATCATCAGGAGGGTTGTACTGACAGTAATCATCAGGAGGGTTGTACTGACAGTAAAAATCAGGAGGGTTGTAATGACAGTAAAAATCAGGAGGGTTGTACTGACAGTAATCATCAGGAGGGTTGTACTGACAGTAATCATCAGGAGGGTTGTAATGACAGTAATCATCAGGAGGGTTGTACTGACAGTAATCATCAGGAGGGTTGTACTGACAGTAATCATCAGGAGGGTTGTACTGACAGTAAAAATCAGGAGGGTTGTAATGACAGTAAAAATCAGGAGGGTTGTACTGACAGTAATCATCAGGAGGGTTGTACTGACAGTAATCATCAGGAGGGTTGTAATGACAGTAATCATCAGGAGGGTTGTACTGACAGTAAAAATCAGGAGGGTTGTACTGACAGATGTCAGGGAGACATAAAACCCTGCTTATTAACGTTCTAACCTGCGTTGGTAGAGGGGATGGGAGCCATTAATCACCTCTGACTTAACAAGGGGCCTGAGGGGGCCAATAGGGGACACTGGCCAAATGGTCCTCAGCTGCCAGGCTGAAACACACATATGGAATGGACCAGAGGTTGTCTACAGACCTCTGATCAGCTGAGGACAGAAAGTGGTGTGATCATATGTGCTGGTTGATGAAAAAAGAGAGTCTACAACTCGATTATCCACCCTTCTTCCAAAGTGTACACTTGCACACTCCCCATCGTGGATTTAACAATTGTGGGCACTCCCTCCAGCTAAAGCTTACACCAATGATAGGGTGGGTGCAAGTGCATACTTTGGGAGAAGTTTGGAGAATCAGGACACAGCCTCAGTTGCTCTAAAAAGCATCACTGTGTGACATATGGTCACTGAGATATAGCCTCACTGTCTGCCATAAGGTCACTGAGATATAGCCTCACTGTCTGCCATACGGTCACTGAGATATAGCCTAACTGTCTGCCATACGGTCACTGAGATATAGCCTCACTGTCTGCCATACGGTCACTGAGATATAGCCTCACTGTCTGCCATACGGTCACTGAGATATAGCCTCACTGTTTGCATTATGGTCACTGAGATATAGCCTCACTGTCTGCCGTATGGTCACTGAGATATAGCCTCACTGTCTGCCATATGGTCACTGAGATATAGCCTCACTGTCTACCATTCAGTCACTGAGATATAGCCTCACTGTCTGCCATACGGTCACGAAGATATAGCCTCACTGTCTGCCATATGGTCACTGAGATACAGCCTCACTGTCTGCCATACGGTTACTAAGATATAGCCTCAGTGTCTGCCATACGGTCACTGAGATATAGCCTCACTGTCTACCATTCAGTCACTGAGATATAGCCTCACTGTCTGCCATACGGTCACGAAGATATAGCCTCACTATCTGCCATATGGTCACTGAGATACAGCCTCACTGTCTGCCATACGGTCACTGAGATATAGCCTCACTGTCTACCATTCAGTCACTGAGATATAGCCTCACTGTCTGCCATACGGTCACGAAGATATAGCCTCACTGTCTGCCATATGGTCACTGAGATACAGCCTCACTGTCTGCCATACGGTTACTAAGATATAGCCTCAGTGTCTGCCATACGGTCACTGAGATATAGCCTAACTGTCTGCCATACGGTCACTGAGATACAGTATACACTATGTGAACACCCCTTCATATTAGTGGATTTGGCTATTTCAGAAACACCTGTTGCTGACAGGTGTATCAAATGAGCACACAGCCATGCAAGCTCCATAGACAAAAATTGGCAGTAGAATTACCTTACTGAAGAGCTCAGTGATATTCAACGTGGCACCGTCATAGGACGACACCTTTCCATCAAGTCAGTTCGTCAAATTTCTGCAAGTGCTGTTATTGTGAGTTGGAGCCGCAAAGTGGTAGGCCACACAATCTCACAGAACGGGGCTGCCGAGTGCTGAAGCAAGTAGCGCTTAAAAATCATCTGTCCTCGTTTGCAACACTCCCTATCGAGTTTCAAACTGCTTCTGGAAGCACAAAAACTGTTAGTCGGGAGCTTCATGAAATGTGTTTCCAATGCCAAGCGTCGGCTGGAGTGGTGTAAAGCTCGCCGCCATTGGACTCTGGAGCAGTGGACACATGTTCTCTGGAGTAATGAATCACACTTCACCATCTGGCAGTCCTTCGGACGAATCATGGTTTGGCCTAGGCCCCTTAGTTCCAAGGGAAATTTTAAAGCTACAGCATCCAATGACATTCTAGACGATTCTGTGCAACTTTGTGGCAACAGTTTGGGGAAGGCCCTTTCTGTTTCAGCATGACAATGCCCCCGTGCACAAAGCGAGGACCATATAGAAATGGTTTATCGAGATTGGTGTGGAAGAACTTGACTGGCCTGCACAGAGCCCTGACCTCAACCCTATCAAACACCTTTGGGATGAATTGGAATGTCAACTGCGAGCCAGGCTTAATCACCCAACATCAGTGACCGACCTCTCTAATGCTCTAGTGGCTGAATGGAAGCCCCTCAGAAATGTTCCAACATCTAGTGGAAAGCCTTCCCAGCAGAGTGGAGGCTGTTATAGCAGCAAAGGGGGGACCAACTCCATATTAATGCCCAATACTTTTTAATGAGATGTTTGAGCAGACGTCCACATACTTTTGGTCATGTAGTTTATATTTGTCAATTCCCAATGCATAAAACTGTTTAAAAAAGGCATTAAAGAAACAATCAATGTCAGTGGTATTGGAGGGACAGTAGGAGGCACTCTTTCCTCTGGTCTAAAAAAATATCCCAATGCCCCAGAGCAGTGATTGGGGACATTGCCCTGTGTCGGGTGTCATCTTTTGGATAGGACGGGTGTCCTGACTTTCTCTGGTCACTAAAGATCCCATGGCACTTATCATAAGAGTAACCCCGGTGTCCTGGCTAAATTCCCAATCTGGCACTCATACCATCATGGCCAGCTGATCATCCCCAGCTTCCAATTGGCTCATTCATCCCCCCTCCTCTCCCCTGTAACTATTCCCCAGGTCATTGCTGTAAATGAGAATGTGTTCTCAGTCAAATTGAAATAAGGGTTAATAATAAAGAGAGAGAGAGAGAGAGAGAGAGAGAGAGAGAGAGAGATGGAGAATATGACGACAATGTGCTTTATAGCTCAAAATAATATATTTACAAAACAGTGAACAAATACTTGAACTTTTAATGATAGAGGGGTTTAGATTGTTTCTCCATGCATGTTTTAACTGCCTCTGAGAGTTACAGTGCTCCGTATTGCTACCTCAAGACATTCACTGTAGTATTCTGAGAGGAAATCACTCTAACACAAACCACTGACTGCACAAACAGACAGACGGTTTATCTGACCTGACCTGTACAGCAGAGAAAAAGTCTGCATTAATTTGATCCCAACACAGTTGAACACTTCATAACTCTCATAGCGGACTAAATAAATACAACATGAGACTATAGCTCTAGCATTTAAGTTTCCCTACTACTGCGACCAGCCAAAACTACATGGCTGCGGTGCTAGGCTAAACCGTGGCTAGTACGGTGTCAGGTCTATGTGTCTATGCGCCAGGGCTATGCTATGTGAAGTGGTAACTCTTACACAGAGCACTGTGTCTGCCAGTGATGTGTGACTCATATCTGGACACGTCTGATAGGATGAGCACTCTACCACTCACAGACTCCACTCTCCTCTTCAGAGGTCAAGATCTCTCACACTCAGGCACCACATAGAGAGCTGTCTAACCACACACTCCTGAGATGACAGTTTGTGTGCGCGTATGTGTGTGTTTGTGTGTGTGTGTGTGTGTGCACCTGTATGTCTTTCTGTCTGTAAACTCCCTCCTCCCCAGGAGGCAAAATGTTTGGGACCATGACAGAGGTCACAAAATGTCACATCCCAGTATACCACACTGACTGGCTGAAGAGGTTGAGGGGAAAATGACTTTTGGAACAGCCTGTCTGCCCACTCCCCTGACTGCCTTAATTATAGATAATAGAGCTGGAAGAGAGGAGAGGATACGAGGAGAGGATACGAGGAGAGGAGGAGGAGAGAGGAGGAAAGCGATGTCATGCCAATGTTTGTACAACAAGCCCATTCTTCCCCTAATTGTCTTGTGTGGAGTGTTGTAGTGATTGGGAACCCAATCCCTCTGAAACCAAAACCCAGCCGGGCTCATGATGTTTCTTTAATATCACCAGATTGCTAAATTGTTCCCATCATCACCCCTCTCTTTATTACTGTGGCTTGTTTGGACCCGTGTCTGAGAGCGGGAAAAATACACACGCACACACAGACACACACAGACACACACACACACACACACACACACAAATCCCCCTGCTTCAGCAGCATCCTACCTCTGTGTGTGCTACTGTAAGTGAGTCATTGGTTAATACAGTCTAATACTGCCATAGAAAGTCTGCTGGCCTGGCCCGCACAGCAGGAGAAAGGCTAGAGACCTGACCTGGAGCATAGCTAACATAACATGGGAGTAATGCTGAGCTGCCTGGCCCTGCTCTACACTGTAGCCAGCTCAAATGTGAAGCTCTAAATCCATATTATAAGCAAAAACGCTGCTAGGAGTCTGTGTGTGTGTGTGTGCGTGTGTTTGTGCGCGTGTGAAGGTGTGTGTGTGTCTGCATGTGCGCGTGAAACTTATACAAACACATGAGCCAAACACATTAGAAGCACAGTAAGTGTATAATCTCTTTGTGTTCTCACTAGAATGTTCCATATTATAAACTGGGTGGTTTGAGCCCTGAATGCTAATTGGCTGACAGCCGTGCTATATCAGACTGTATACCACAGATATGACAAAACATTTATTTCACTATTCTAATTACGTTGGCAACCAGTTTATAATAGAAATAAGGCACCTCTGGGGTTTGAGGTATATGGCCAATATACCACGGCTAACGGCTGTATCCAGTCACTCCGCGTTGCGTCGTGCGTTAAACCAGCCCTTAGCTGTGGTATATTGGCAATATAGCACACCCCCTAATTGCTTAAATGTAACAGTGTAGGTGATGCAGAGCTGTTATCCGCCTCACTACAAGGTGTGGAAAACCCAATGATGTACATAAATATACACACTGAATGTACAAAACATTAAGAACACCTTCCTAATATTCAGTTGCCCTCAGAACAGCCTCGTCTGGGCCATGGACTCTACAAGTTGTCGAAAGCGTTCTACAAGGATGCTGGCCCATGTTGACTCCAATGTGCTTCCCACAGTTGTGTCAAGTTGGCTGGATGTCCTTTGAGTGGTGGCCCACTCTTGATACACACACGAAACTTTTGAGCGGGAAAAACCCAGCAGCGTTGCAGTTCTTAACACAAACCGGTGCGCCTGGCACCTACTACCATACCCCGTTCAAAGGCACTTAAATATTTTGTCTTGCCAACTCACTCTCTGAATAGCACACATGCACAATCCATGTCTCAATTGTCTCAAGGCTTAAAAAGTCTCCTCCCCTTCATCTACACTGATTTAATTGGATTTAACAGTTGACATCAATAAGGGCTCATAGCTTTCAGTATATGGGAAACTGGCAAAATAATCAGCATCACAGCTATCGCTGTAACAAGTCCACCCATTGGTTGGTCTTATCGTCATCACAGTAACAAGTCCACCCATTGGTTGGTCTTATCGTCATCACAGTAACAAGTCCACCCATTGGTTGGTATTATCGTCATCACAGTAACAAGTCCACCCATTGGTTGGTCTTATCGTCATCACAGTAACAAGTCCACCCATTGGTTGGTCTTATCGTCATCACAGTAACAAGTCCACCCATTGGTTGGTCTTATCGTCATCATAGTAACAAGACCACCCATTGGTTGGTCTTATCATCATCATAGTAACAAGTCCACCCATTGGTTGGTCTTATCGTCATCATAGTAACAAGTCCAACCATTGGTTGGTCTTATCGTCATCATAGTAACAAGTCCCCTCACTGGTTCTTCTTTATCCCATCCACGTCTCTACCTGTGAAATCACAACAGTATCCTTGTATCTTTGTTTGTTAGTTTAATTGTTTGTTCGTCTTTTTGTGTACACCACTATGTGTGTGTGTGTGTCATCGTTTTTTTGTGTGTACATCATTGTCTGTTTGTGTGTACATCATTATGTGTTTGTGTGTACATCATTGTGTGTTTGTGTGTACATCATTGTGTGTTTGTGTGTACATCATTATGTGTTTGTGTGTACATCATTATGTGTTTGTGTGTACATCATTATGTGTTTGTGTGTACATCATTGTCTGTTTGTGTGTACATCATTATGTGTTTGTGTGTACATCATTGTGTGTTTGTGTGTACATCATTGTGTGTTTGTGTGTACATCATTATGTGTTTGTGTGTACATCATTATGTGTTTGTGTGTACATCATTGTGTTTGTGTGTACATCATTGTGTGTTTGTGTGTACATCATTGTGTGTTTGTGTGTACATCATTGTGTGTTTGCTGTCTGTTAGACGTGTTATCTTTCACCTGAGCTGTTCCAAGTGGAAGTGGCCACAACACTGGGGTCCGGGGGGAACTCAGACCCTGTAGACATGAGAGAGAGGAGAAATCACTGTTACTGTTGCACGGCCATCAAGACATACACATCGACAGGGAGGACAGCAGGGTTTTACATTTAAGAAGAAAATGTAAAAAGAGTAATGACAGTTCATCCATGAGTAATAATAATAATGGTATTACTGAAGACCAGAGGGCAGTAGTATCAGACAGGTAACATCATGGAGTCATGCCCCAGTCTTATTAACACCTGACCACAGCAGCTCTCCTCTCTGTCTGCATCCTAAATGGCACTCGTTTCCCTACATAGTGCACTACTTTTGACCAGAGCCCTTTTCAAAAGTAGTGCACTGCTGTATTTAGGAAAGAGGTTGCCATTTGTAATGTAGACTATGTTTCATAGCCAGAGATGAGACAGGCAGAATGAACTATTCGTATCCAGGTGATATCTGCCCAATGTAATGTCTCTGCACGTGACAGTGGGAGGCCGGAGCTGTGTGGGGGAAGAAACTATTATAATGCGTCTCCCTCTGACAACCTGTATATCGCTTTATCTCTGTCCAAGTTCTTCTTCTCTCTCTCTCTCTCTCTCTCTAGCGTAGATTTTTTTCTCCTTCTCTCTGCGTCTCTCTGTGAAGTAGCGAGTTCTCATGCACAGCCATGTCTAAGTGAGTGTGTTTAATGGAGCAGGCTCCCCCAGCCTCTCTGCAGGTTGCTGTGCTTGTTTAACATTATGAATGGACTGAGTGCTGACAGAGAGACAGACAGACAGACAGACAGACAGACAGACAGACAGACAGACAGACAGACAGGCATGGGCCTTCTCTGTTATAGCCTTAGTGAAGCCACCCCACCCCTGCTGACCAGAACCTTTCAAACTGACCCAAAGTGTCCACTCACTGAATCCACTATTCATAGTCACTTCCCTATAATATTATATCATACTATACACTATCCTGCAGGAGCAAAAGATGAAAATCCAAACAACCCACAGATTAGCCAGGTCTCACTTCTTATAACAGATTTATTACTGATTACCAACCGCAGCTGTGCCAGCTGGGTTCAAAGCAGAGGGCCATGGCAGTGAGAGAGGAGTGGCCGAGTGTGAGGCAGAAGACTAGAGGACCTGTGAGAGCTGTGGTGGAACGGACTGGGAGGTGTTAATTGGGTGATAATATGCGGTTCAACGTGTGGTGTGTTGGGAGGGTATAACGAGCGCTGTGCAGCTCAGAGTAATGAGGCTGCATGGTGTAAGACTGCTGCACCTGTGACTGTGGCAGCCAGACAGGCAGGCTGATGAGGCCCAGCTCTTACATTTACATAGCTGTAAACAACATGCTGGTATTATAATCAGGTGTATCTCAGCACATAACAATAGTCTTGGTGGAATGTTTTGGCACACTGATTCATACTTGTGGGTAATGTTGATGATGACACTGCTGAATGCAGGCTGTGGATCTATAGGAAGGGTTCTATTTACTCTAGGCTGTGGATCTATAGGAAGGGTTCTATTTACTCTAGGCAGTGAAACTCTAGGGAGGGTTCTATTTACTCAAGGCTGTTGATCAGTAGGAACGGTTCTATTTACTCTAGGCCGTGGAACTCTAGGGAGGGTTCTATTTACTCAAGGCTGTTGATCTATAGGGAGGGTTCTATTTACTCTAGGCTGTGGAACTCTAGGGAGGGTTTTATTTACTCTAGGCTGTGGAACTCTAGAGAGGGTTCTATTTACTCTAGGCTGTGGAACTCTAGAGAGGGTTCTATTTACTCTAGGCTGTGGAACTCTAGAGAGGGTTCTATTTACTCTAGGCTGTGGAACTCTAGGGAGGGTTCTATTTACTCTAGGATGTGGAACTCTAGAGAGGGTTCTATTTACTCTAGGCTGTGGAACTCTAGGGAGGGTTATATTTACTCTAGACTGTGGATCTCTAGGGAGGGTTCTATTTAGTCTAGGCTGTGGATCTCTAGGGAGGGTTCTATATACTCTAGGCTGTGGAACTCTAGGGAGGGTTATATTGACTCTAGGCTGTGGAACTCTAGGGAGGGTTCTCTTTACTCTAGGCTGTTGATCCATAGGGAGGGTTCTCTTTACTCTAGGCTGTTGATCCATAGGGAGGGTTCTCTTTACTCTAGGCTGTTGATCTACAGGGAGGGTTCTCTTTACTCTAGGCTGTTGATCTACAGGGAGGGTTCTATTTACTCTAGGCTGTTGATCTACAGGGAGGGTTCTGTTTACTCTAGGCTGTTGATCTATAGGGTGGGTTCTATTTACTCTAGGCTGTTGATCTACAGGGAGGGTTCTCTTTACTCTAGGCTGTTGATCTCTGGGGAGGGTTCTATTTACTCTAGGCTGTTGATCTATAGGGTGGGTTCTATTTACTCTAGGCTGTGGATCTCTAGGGAGGGTTCTATTTACTCTAGGCTGTTGATCTACAGGGAGGGTTCTATTTACTCTAGGCTGTGGATCTATAGGGTGGGTTCTATTTACTCTAGTAAAGATTACAGGGGCTGTGGCTGAGACTTAAATCTAATGAAACTACAAACAGTCTCATGAGCTATAACACAGCCTAGTTTTTATGATGTAATCATAGTAAGACAACCCCAGGAGGTGGAAAGGGTAGAGGTGAGAGAGGAGAGAAGAATGGAGAGGGAAGAAGGGAAATAGGAGAGAGGAGAGAGAGGCGTGACGCCCCGCTGGCTCTCCTAACACAATGAAGCCAGTGAAGTGGAGCCAGGTGAGGATCCTACAGAGGAAGTGGAGGCAGGTGAGCACCCTACAAAGGAAGTGGAACCAGGTGCAGACCCTATAGAGGAAGCGGAGCCAGGTGAGGACCCTACAGAGGAAGTGGAGCCAGTTGAGGAACCTACAGAAGAAGTGGAGCCAGGTGAGGACCCTACAGAGGAAGTGGAGCCCGGTGAGGACCCTACAGAGAAGGTGGAGTCAAGTGATGGCCCTACAGAGGAAGTGGAGGCAGGTGAAGACCCTACAGAGGAAGTGGAGCCAGGTGAGGATCCTACAGAGGAAGTGGAGCCTGGTGAGGACCCTACAGAGGAAGTGGAGCCAGTTGAGGACCCTATAGAGAAGGTGGAGTCAAGTGATGGCCCTACATTGTAAGTGGAGCCCGGTGAGGAACCTACAGAGGAAGTGGAGGAAGGTGAGGACCATACAGAGGAAGTAGAGCCAGGTGAGGACCCTACAGAGGAAGTGGAGCCCGGTGAGGACCCTACAGAGGAAGTGGAGCCAGTTGAGGACCCTACAGAGGAAGTGGAGCCTGGTGAGGACCCTACAGAGGAAGTGGAGCCAGTTGAGGACCCTATAGAGAAGGTGGAGTCAAGTGATGGCCCTACATTGTAAGTGGAGCCCGGTGAGGAACCTACAGAGGAAGTGGAGGAAGGTGAGGACCATACAGAGGAAGTAGAGCCAGGTGAGGACCCTACAGAGGAAGTGGAGCCCGGTGAGGACCCTACAGAGGAAGTGGAGCCAGTTGAGGACCCTACAGAGGAAGTGGAGCCAGTTGAGGACCCTACAGAGAAGGTGGAGTCAAGTGATGGCCCTACAGAGGAAGTAGAGCCCGGTGAGGACCCTACAGAGGAAGTGGAGCATAGTGAGGACCCTACAGATGAAGTGGACATGGAGTGAGGAGAAGAAAGGAGAGAGGGGGGCTAGGTAGGTGTACTATAGAAAGAGGAGAGAGGGGCCTGTAAAGGGGTCTGTTTCAGGGAAGGCCAAACTATCCAGTCTGGTCATCGGTCCCAGGGAATATCAACCCAGATGAGAGACCCTGTTTCCCCTCCTCACATCTGCAAGCTACCACAACCCAAACCCTGTCATTACACAATCAAGGAATATCTGGGAAATTGCAGGGTAATTTGGAGATTAGCATTCTAATGTTTCCCAGCAACAAAGGGTTGGTTTTATTAGAGCCATTTGTTAATGAAGGCCTAAAAATAGGGCTTGGTTAGAGCTGGTCACAGTGACTGATCCAAGGTCTGCAGAGATGAAACAGAAAAAAGAAAAGAATGTCCTGTCAGGAAACAAAGGAAACAGCTCACTCTGGTTCTGTGGTTCTGCTGTTACTGCAGGATTGGCATTGTGGAGCAGGAGTTATGTACAAATATGCACACGACCCACGCATGAATATATGACACACACACACACACACACACACACACACACACACACACACACACACACACACACACACACACACACACACACACACACACACGTCTGGAATCAGCCTGATTAATTTAGGGAAACGATAAGGAAAAGTTAATGTTTCTCAGTGTATTTGACGTGTTTCTCAGTGTATTTGACATGTTTCTCAGTGTATTTGACGTGTTTCTCAGTGTATTTGACATGTTTCTCAGTGCATTTGACATGTTTCTCAGTGTATTTGACATGTTTCTCAGTGTATTTGACGTGTTTCTCAGTGTATTTGACATGTTTCTCAGTGTATTTTACATGTTTCTCAGTGTATTTTACATGTTTCTCAGTGTATTTAATGTGTTTCTCAGTGTATTTGACGTGTTTCTCAGTGTATTTGACGTGTGTTGGAAGAAGAAACTATGTTGTATTGTAGACATTGAATACGATCAAATAAACTGCCATTGTAGCACATTTGGATTTGGATGACGTGAGAGATATGTTAGTTAAGCTCTCCTCTTGGACTCGACAGCAGTGATCTCTCTTCAAACAGGCTACCACCTCACATCAGAGCATCTCATCATCCAGATCTCTCACACTATGTTCACTGAGCAATGTGTCTGATCTCTCCAGCTGTATTTACATAATGATAATAAAATCACAAAGCGACTTGAGCTTATTCTATAAAAATACTTTCTTCAGATTTTACACAGCTCAACTGTGAAAGCACCACATGTGATGTGGTAACAAGTGGAACAGAGGAGACTTAAACTCTGGCCAGACAGAGAGCCGGCCAAGGTGGGAATAGAGGAATACACAAAAATCAGAAATGTTACATTTGAACGGCGGATATGCACGGCAGCTAATATTACCGTATGATTTGGGTCTCATTCCACTGGGAAAAAAGTGGTTGAATCAACGTTGCTTCCAAATGAAATCAACATCGAAGACTGATTGGATTTGCAAGAACTCATCAACATAAGGGCATTTCAGGGTTTTTCACCAAACATTTAACCTAAATCCAATGACATGATGAAATGTATTGATGATTTCACATTGAATTCACGTTAGTTGACAACTCAACCAGATGTGCCAAGTGGGATGTCCTTCATGCGGTGTGTGTGTGTGTGTGGTTGATAGATCAGCTCTCCTACATTATCATTAAGGGATCCCAGCTTTCCCTTCCCTCATACTTGCTGAAGAATATAACTATTAAATTGAGGGGCATCCCATAATAGCCAAGAATATCAACAAACCAACATCTTAACTGGCTATCATATTTTCGCATTCGAATCTGCATTGTTGATCTGGTGTTATATTGGAATATTTCTGTGTCCGAGTGTGTGTATTAATAGGTGTGTGTGTGGGTTAGTGTGTGTGTGTGTTAGTGTGGGTTAGTGTGTGTGCGTGTATGTCTGTGTGTGTCGTGAATGTCTGTATGTGTATGTGCGTGTACAGTGGGGAGAACAAGTATTTGATACAGTGTCGATTTTGCAGGTTTTCCTACTTACAAAGCATGTAGAGGTCTATAATTTTTATCATAAGTACACTTCAACTGTGAGAGACGGAATCTAAAACAAAAATCCAGAAAATCACATTGTATGATTTTTAAATAATTAATTTGCATTTTATTGCATGACATAAGTATTTGATCACCTACCAACCAGTAAGAATTCCGGCTCTCACAGACCTGTTAGTTTTTCTTTAAGAAGCCCTCCTGTTCTCCACTCATTACCTGTATTTACTGCACCTGTTTGAACTCGTTACCTGTATAAAAGACACCTGTCCACACACTCAATCAAACAGACTCCAACCTCTCCTTAATGGCCAAGACCAGAGAGCTGTGTAAGGACATCAGGGATAAAATTGTAGACCTGCACAAGGCTGGGATGGGCTACAGGACAATAGGCAAGCAGCCATTATTAGAAAATGTAAGAAGTTCAAGATGACGGTCAATCTCCCTCGGTCTGGGGCACCATGCAAGTTCTCACCTCGTGGGGCATCAATGATCATGAGGAAGGTGAGGGATCAGCCCAGAACTACACGGCAGGACCTGGTCAATGACCTGAAGAGAGCTGGGACATTCTTTGGGGATGCTTTTCTGCAAAGGGGACAGGACGACTGCACCGTATTAAGGCAAGGATGGATGGGGCCATGTATCGCGAGATCTTGGCCAACAACCTCCTTCCCTCAGTAAGAGCATTGAAGATGGGTCGTGGCTGGGTCTTCCAGCATGACAACGACCTGAAACACACAGCCAGGGCAACTAAGGAGTGGCTCCGTAAGAAGCATCTCAAGGTCCTGGAGTGGCCTAGCCGGTCTCCAGACCTGAACCCAATAGAAAATCTTTGGAGGGAGCTGAAAGTCCGTATTGCCCAGCGACAACCCCGAAACCTGAAGGATCTGGAGAAGGTCTGTATGGAGGAGAGGGCCAAAATCCCTGCTGCAGTGTGTGCAAACCTGGTCAAGAACTACAGGAAACGTATGATCTCTGTAATTGTAAACAAAGGTTTCTGTACCAAATATTAAGTTCTGCTTTTCTGATGTATCAAATACTTATGTCATGCAATAAAATGCAAATTAATTACTTAAAAATCATACAATGTGATTTTCTGGATTTTTGTTTTAGATTCCGTCACTCACAGTTGAAGAGTACCTATGATAAAAATGACAGACTTCTACATGCTTTGTAAGTGGGAAAACCTGCAAAATCGGCAGTGTATCAAATACTTGTTCTCCCCACTGTATGTCTGTGTGTGTGTGTGTGTGTGTGTGTCTGTGTGTGTGTGTATCTCTGTGTGTGT
>CM042393.1:9203075-9215575 GCA_023634145.1 Thymallus thymallus | reverse complement strand
GAGGGAGGAAGGGAGGGAGGGAGGGAGGTGAGGGGAGAAGGGAGGGAGGTAAAGGAGGGAGGGAGGTGAGGGGAGAAGGGAGGGAGGGAGGGAGGGAGGTAAAGGAGGGAGGGAGGGATGGAGGGAAGGAGGGAGGTAAAGGAGGGAGGGAGGTGAGGGGAGAAGGGAGGGAGGTAAAGGAGGGAGGGAGGGGGGTAAAGGAGGGAGGGAGGTAAAGAAGGGAGACGTGGACGGAAACAGGATCCCATTTTGCAGGTTTCCGATCCCTGTCTAATGGATCTGTCTCAAAATGTAAGAAGATGGCGCTGCGCCAGGCATCACCTGGCCTGGCACTGTCCCAGGGAGAGGAGAGAGGGGTATGAAGATGGCGCTGTGCCAGGCATCACCTGGCCTGGCACTGTCCCAGGGAGAGGAGAGAGGGGTATGAGGGAGGGAAGGAAGAGAAGAGATATAGGAGGGATAACAGAGGCTGTGCAGGTATTTTATGATCTCTAGATGTACTATTAACACTACAGCACTAGATCTCTAGATGTACTGTAAATACTACAGCACTAGATCTCTAGATGTACTGTAAATACTACAGCACTAGATCTCTAGATGTATAGAATGGAACAGAAGAAACTCGCACAGAAAGGCCCACAGTAGTACCAAATACAATCTGTAGACAAGTGGTTTCAGACTGAAATGTGCCATACGTTTCAGGAAACACTCCATCCAACCGTGTCTGCATGGCCCTGAACATGGCTTCTAACAACAGTCGAACAAAGAGAGAGGAGAGTATGGAGGAAACCTTGATCTGGTTAGGGACTCATAGGTTTACGGTAGAAATAGTACCTGAAGACTCCAGGTACTAGTAAATCAGTCAAGACCCAGCGCTTGGCCAACTCCTGCTCAACCAGATCCCAAAACACTCTCATCTAACCACCATGAAACACTCTCAGTCTCTCATCTCACGACCATGAAACACTCTCAGCCTCTCATCTCAACACCATGAAACACTATCAGCCTCTAATCTCACCACCCTGAAACACTCTCAGCCTCTCATCTCAACACCATGAAACACTCTCAGCCTCTAATCTCATCACCCTGAAACACTCTCAGCCTCTCATCTCACAACAATGAAACACTCTCAGCCTCTCATCTCACCACCCTGAAACACTCTCAGCCTCTCATCTCACCACCATGAAACACTCTTATCCTCTCATCTCACCACCATGAAACACTCTCATCCTCTCATCTCACCTCCCTGAAACAGTCTCACCCTGTCACCTTACCTCCTACTAACTCTAGCTCTCAATCCTACTCAATATCCTACTGAAAAACCTTACTGAACAAAAGAAGCTCCAACCCTCCATAACTTCCATATCCTGTCCAGACAATAGAGAGAGGGATAGAGACCTAGAGTAGACACACATAGAGGAGAGAGAGAGAGAGAGAGAGAGAGAGAGAGAGAGAGAGAGAGAGAGAGAGAGAGAGAGAGAGAGAGAGAGAGAGAGAGAGAGAGAGAGAGAGAGAGAGAGAGAGAGAGAGAGAGAAAGGGGAGAGAAAGAGAGAGCGCACAAGAGAGAGAGGCTAAGTGAGAGTACACGTACAAAGATCTCAATTGTATTACCTCATTTCCTGTCAGGCCTAGCAGATGTAATGTGTTCCTGATGCAATATAACACCACTACGCACCTCACCATATTGTTCCCGTTGCTTCAATATGCCAGGTCTAGAGTATGTGGTGATGGCTATAGTTGTTAATAATAATAATAATAATAATAATAATGTGCAGGTAAACAGTAGTGGTCTTGTCTCCACTAGTGGTCTCCAGAAAAGATGGCTTCCTAAAGCCTGATCTGAAGACGTGTTAGCTCAGTACATGGTAGAGGGCAGAATAGAGGGATTGAGATGGAGGGGTAAAGAGGATTGATTCAGCGGTGGAAAGTAGGGTTGGAGATGGTACGCCGTGGTTGTGGAGTGTAGTGGTGGATGTAAAGGGGGTGTGTGTGTACATGTACTGTATGTGTGCCTGTGTGTGTGTGTGTATGTATGTGTGTGAATATGTGTGTGTGTGTGTTAGAATGGCAGTGAGTCTGGGTCTGATTAGGTGTTTTATTCCTGTTGAGAGAAGCACCTCGGAATAAATCTGCTGCACCCTTTCATTTCCAGCTGGGTAATTGGGGACACATGCAGGCACAACTTCACCCCTCCTCCCCCTCCCTTAGCCTCCAAGGGGTGAGGGCTGTCAAGGAACCAGTAAGATCAAACCCTTACCTCAATTGAAACGTCCAGGAGTCAAGAGGTTCTTTGCCTCAATAAAACAAAAAACAGGAAGTAGAGGAGGAGGAAGAGGATGACGAGGACGAGGAGGACGAGGAGGAGGACAACGAGGAGGAGGAGGACAACGAGGAGGAGGAGAAGGAGGAGGACAACGAGGAGGAGGAGGACAATGAGGAGAGGAGGAGGACAACGAGGAGGAGAAGGAGGAGGAGGACAACGAGGAGGAGGAGGACAACGAGGAGAGGAGGAGGAAGAGGAGGAGAAGGAGGACAACGAGGAGGAGGAGGACAACGAGGGGAGGAGGAGGAGGACAACGAGGAGATGAGGAGGATGAGCAGGAGAAGGAGGAGGAAGAGGAGGACAACGAGGAGAGGAGGAGGACAACGAGGAGAGGAGGAGTAGGAGGACAACGAGGAGGAGAAGGAGGAGGAGGACAACGAGGAGGAGGAGGACAACAAGGAGAGGAGGAGGAAGAGGAAGAGGAGGAGAAGGAGGACAACGAGGAGGAGGAGGACAACGAGGGGAGGAGGAGGAGGACAACGAGGAGATGAGGAGGATGAGCAGGAGAAGGAGGAGGAAGAGGAGGACAACGAGGAGAGGAGGAGGACAACGAGGAGAGGAGGAGGAGGACAACGAGGAGGAGAAGGAGGAGGAGGACAACAAGGAGGAGGAGGACAACGAGGAGAGGAGGAGGACAACGATGAGAGGAGGAGGAGGACAACGATGAGAGGAGGAGGAAGAGGACATTGAGGAGAGGAGGAGGAAGAGGACATCGAGGAGAGGAGGAGGAAGAGGACAATGAGGAGAGGAGGAGGACAATGAGGAGGAGGAGGAGGACATCGAGGAGAGGAGGAGGACAACGAGGAGAGGAGGAAGAGGAGGACAACGAGGAGAGGAGGAGGAGGAGGACAACGAGGAGAGGAGGAAGAATAAGAAGATAAGGAAGGGGGAGGTGGAGGAGGGGGGAGGTGGAGGAGGGCATATGGAAGATATTTACAGAATGTTATCGCTGCTCTTCCTAGAAACACATTACCACCACTGATCTTCCTAGAAACACATTACCACCACTGATCTTCCTAGAAACACATTACCACCACTGATCTTCCTAGAAACACATTACCACCACTGGTTTAAAAATAGAACTCCACTCTGTCTGTAGATACTGTAACTAAATGTGGTTTAAATATAGAACTCCACTCTGTCTGTACATACTGTAACTAAATGTGGTTTAAAAAATAGAACTCCACTCTGTCTGTAGATACTGTAACTAAATGTGGTGTAAAAATAGGGTAAATCTAAATGTTTGCCAAACCTATGAAAGCATAAATACACAGGAGTAGTTGTGGTTCAGTTACAAATTATAATCACTTTGTTTTGTCCAACCCAAGATGACCGTTATTTCTGACTCAGATTACAGTATTACACCATGTGCTGGCCTTTCTTTCATTTATTTAGGTCACAGTATAGTTTTTGCCCAGCACTGGTTGGGAGGTGCATATCACCCTTGTTTGCTACAGATTACAGGCCGTTCTTTTGGATGGTTTGAACTGGATTAACCAACCCCAGGCCTTGATGGTTAGACTTCAATGAGGGTTTTGATGGATGTTAGCTGTCTTTCTGTCCACCCTCCCTGGGTCTCTGGTCCCTGTTAGAGGAGAGTATTGGAGAAAAAGATGGAGGAAAGGAGCTAAAGTCGACAACAAGTTAGAGAAAGGGGGAGAACGGGGGGAGAGAGATTTTGAAGAGAAGAGAAAGACATGAGGAGAGAGAAATCAGAGAGAGAAAGACTAAGCTAGACTAGGTCTTATGCAACATTCTCTCTTCTCCTCTCCTCTAACGTGTAGATTAGTCTGTTCCAGACCTCTCTCTTCAGAGACAGGAATTTGCCTGCAGGAATGTCCCACTATCTGTCTGTCTGTCTATCTGTCTATCTGTCTAACCCTAACCCTGGTCTGCCTACTGCCCCTGGCCCAAGGAAACACTGTCACTATTCACCCAATAATAGGCTTGCCTGTGGTTTCATGTCTAGAAAGCAGAGAGAAGCAGAGAGAGGAGGGGAGTAGGGGAGAGAGGGATTGGTACTAAGGCTGACCCCATTTAGTCGACTGGTCAAATGTTTGGTCGATAGGCTGTTGATTGACACTAATAAAACATTTATTTTATTTTATAACAAATGCGCTTTCACCCGCGTTGGATAGTGGTCACTGTCCGCGGTTCTGAAACACATCAGTGCGCTGTTGAATTGGCGCCTTTTCCTAGATCATGTTGCTATGTGCATAATAGCAAAGTTAACCACGTTATTGATGTTGAGAACAACGCGGCGGAGTCAGCTTGAGTGAGGAGACGAGAAAACAGCCCTTGCCTTATTGTCTAAGAAAAGTGAGGTGAAAGGAAACCCCAACTTAATTAGGTCTCTGGTATTATTTATAATAACTTTAGTGTTTTTCACACTGTTCCAAAATCATATTTATAATAATAATAAGCCTCCTTTTTGTTGATCTCCTTGTTATTGTTATTATTACTATTATTGTTTCAAATAAAATAACAAAGTGACCCATGAATAATTAGCGTAAACAATAAATAAACCGTTCCATTTTGTAAATTGCATTCACCAATGAATGCGACTGTCAAAAAACAGGTGCGCTTATCATTTTTACATTTTACATTGATACATTCACATTGTTAGTTTTTGATCTAACAGCACCTGTTTGGAACACATAATATGCACGCAGCGCTTGCTCCTTAACTTATTTTTCTTGATCTCCAGTATTTTCCACAACTAGTCGAATGTATTCCACACATCTGACTTCCCCTTTACCTCCTGAGCAACCAGTAAACATTCCCCCGTTTCAAGTTTATTTGTCATGTCCTCTGCATCCGTTATGCTGTTATGGCGTTCTGAGTTTGTTATAACCAATTTATTGATGTGATTATGATATGCTATAGGTCAGGTACTATTTCAATGTATACTTGTGTTACGTAAAGAGAGCAAGGGTTGAGGGAATAGGGAATGTTTTTCCTAAACAAATGAGGGATTTCAGTAACAGAACTTTTCAGTCAGTCAAATGTACATTTTAGTCATTTTGCAGACATTCTTATCCAGAGCGACTTACAGTTAATCAGTGCATACATGTACATACTTTTTTTGTACTGGTCCCCCGTGGGAATCAAACTCACAACCCTAGAGTTGCAAGTACCATGCTCTACCAGCTGAGCTACATCGGACTATGGCTGTAATTATGTTGCAGCTTCAGCAACACGGACAACACGATAAACACAATGTTCTGTGGTGGTCGCTGCAGCAGGGAGGAGAGAAAGACAACGGGTGCTAGTCACACAGTCACTCTTTTTTTATTACTCAGAGCAAGTCAAGTCCTGCTTTGATATCCACACTTCCAGAAACTTTCCTTTCCTTTCCTTTGTCTTTCCCTTTTTCCCAGTCTTCACTTCCTCTCACTATTACTTATATAGGAGGCGAAGTGGAACTGAAGTGTTTGTGTCAACTTTCAGCAGATTTGTGGTGTGGAGTAGGGGTTGCTAAAGGATAGCTAAACGCTGAGTAAAAATATCTGACCACATTTCTCTCTGAATCCGTCTCGGTCTCGCCCGTTAAAACACTGACCCCTTACATCTGGATTAATAATGATATTATAATGTTCGTCCGTCCGTCAACTCCGCTTACGGCTTGACGCTTAAATCTACACTAGAATAACTGTTTTGATAGCGTTTAGGAACACGTCTCATTTGAACTGAGAACGGGAAATCCAAACATTGAAGAGAGTATTATTAGGTGTGTAGAAGGGGTTCTTCATATTCCATTTGTCTTGAAGCTGGTATTCTAAAGTACTGGGGCTATTATTAATCTTTACCAAGACCTCGGTCCTAAATAACTCCTTCCCTCATCCATTCCTGCCCCTCGGCGGAGAGAGAGGGTAGCGGGTTAGGGTCAAGGCGTGTCAGGCAGTCTGGTGACCTCTCTGATGAGCTAGGCATGCTAAGGAGAGTGTGGCTGGATCAAGCCCTAACAGCATTAAATAGAGATCTGAAAACAGTTTACTTGTCAGGGTTCTCAAGGCAAGACAAGACAGCCCCTCCACAGCTGCAGTTATACAACAGAGATATCATGGGGTCTGCAGTCACCTCAGAGAACCTACTATCTAACCACACTGATCTGGAGGATCCCACATCATACGCTGCACACTTCACACACGTCGCACTGACACACACACACACACACACACACACACACACACACACACACACACACACACACACACACACACACACACACACACACACACACACACACACACACACACACACACACACACACACACACACACTTCTGACAATGTCTATGGGAACTCAATAGTTCAACTCACTCAACCCCCCACGAATCACAATCACACACATATACAGAACCAGACACAAGCACGCACACATACTCCTGTACACACATACACACACACACAAATACTCCGCCAATATGCACAGCATCTGTCCAGCGGAGTAAAATCACTAGCAAGAATGACATGGCTGTGTTACTCTCCAAGTCTTATTTTGGGAGGTTTGTTTGGCTTTAATGTGATTCAGGCTCCAGCTTTACATTCTTTAATTAGGCTATTAATCACTTACTCTGTTTTTGGTAGAAATTACACTCTCACATCTCTCATCACTGAAGAAGGTCTGGGGGCAGATTGTGATATTTGCGTGAGAAGATTCTATTGCCACGCATATCTAAAATACAGTTGCTGCTATACAGTGTGTGTGTGTGTGTGGTGTGTACAGCGGGTGAAATAAGTATTGAACACGTCACCATTTTTCTCAGTAGATATATTTCCAAAGGTGCTATTGACATGGAATTTTCACCAGATGTTGGTAACAACCCAAGTAATCCATACATACAAAGAAACCAAAACAAATAAGTTCAGAAATTAAGTTATGTGTAATAATGTGAAATGACACAGGGAAAAAGTATTGAACACACTTACTGATATTTATTTAATACTTTGTACAAAAGCCTTTGTTGGTAATGACAGCTTCAAGACGCCTCCTGTATGGAGAAACTAGTCGTATGCATTGCTCTGGTGTGATTTTGGCCCATTCTTCCACACAAACAGTCTTCAAATATTGAAGGTTCCATGGGCCTCTTCTATGAATCTTCCACTGAAAGGGGGCTGGATTGCTTTTTAATTACTGATAGTTTTCAGCTGTTGTCTTGGCTTTCCATGCCTTTTTGCAACTCCCTTTCTTCATGTGTTCAATACTTTTCCCTGTGTCATTTCACATTATTACACATAACTTAATTTCTGAACTTATTTGTTTTGGTTTCTTTGTATGTATGGATTACTTGTGAAAATACATCTGGTGAAAATGTCATGTCAATAGCACCTTTGGAAATATATTTACTGAGAAAAATGGTGACGTGTTCAATACGTCACCCGCTGTATGTGTAATCTGCACATACAGTAGGCCTCTGCATGGGGTGGCATGGAGGACACTCCTCAAACGTCCCCCCAGTGCTATCTATCTGACAAAGGATCTCACCTGGGAGATAAAGGTTCCCATTGGAGGAACCATAACTTCACTATGACTTTTCATTAGCCTTTGACTGACAGGCAGAGGCAGTTGTGATTAGAAAATGACCAGTCATTCAGCAGCTCAATGGACTAACTGTATCTCTCTCTACCCACTGAGACTGACATGGAGTCTGTCTCATCTGGAATCTTGGTAAGGGGGAGAGGAGAGGGTGAGGAAGGGGGGAGGGGTGTGCGGAACAGGGAAAGAGGGACACTCCATCTGTCCATCTCGGGGGTGCCATCGATCACTGGGATCTGAGGGCGTTCAGAGCTGTAAATCCCTCAGAATGCCGGGAACGCCGCGGCCGGGAAAACAAAGCCGGTGTTTTCCTCAGTCCCATCTTATAATCAGTCACACATGAGGAGAGAGAAGGTACATATAGGAGAGAAGAATAGGGGGACAAAAGAGTGGCGAGGAGAGGAAATGAGGAGAACAGGAGCAGAAAGAGAGAGTAGGAGAGAGAGAGGAGAGAGGAGGAGAGAGAAAGGGAGAGAAGAGGAGAGAGGAGGAGAGGAGGAGAGAGGAGGAGAAAGAGAGGAGAGAGGAGGAGAGAGAGAGGAGAGAGGAGGAGAGAGAGAGGAGAGAAGAGGAGAGAGAGAGGAGAGAGGAGGAGAGAGAGAGGAGAGAGTAAAGAGAGAGGAGAGGAGGAGAGAGGAGGAGAAAGAGAGGAGAGAGAGGAGGAGAAAGGAGAGAGGGAGAGAGGAGGAGGAGAGAGAGAGGAGAGAGGAGGAGGAGAGAGAGAGGAGAGAGGAGGAGAGCGAGAGGGAGAGAGGAGGAGAGAGGATAGAGAGAGAGAAGAGAGAGAGAAGAGAGGGGGAGAGAGGAGGAGAGAGAGGAGTAGAGAGAGAGAGACAGAGAGAGAGACAGAGAGAAGAGAGAGAGAGAGAGAGAGAGGAAGAGAGAAGAGAGAGAGAGAGAGAGAGAGAGAGAGAGAGAGAGAGAGAGAGAGAGAGAGAAGAGAGAGAGAGAGAGAGAGAGAGAAAAACAAATTGCTTTGGCAATGTAAACATATGTTTCCCATGCCAATAAATCCCCTTAAATTGAAAATGTAATTGAGGGAAAGAGAAAGAGAGAGAGAGAGAGAGAGAGAGAGAGAGAGAGAGAGTAGAGAGAGAAGAGAGAGAGAGAGAGGAGAGAGAGAGAGGAGAGAGAGAGAGACCCTAACATACTGTACAGTATAATCCACACATATTTCTCTCTTTATATACCTGGACGTCTCTGCTCTCTGCTTGGCCCAGCCAGAGAGCACACTTACTCCACAGATAGACTGGGAACCAGTACAGGAGATCGGTCATTTCACCTGTTGCATGAAACAGAGGGATTGAAGGATTTGATTCAATGAGGAAGGCCAATATTTTGTGTGTGTGTGTGTGTGTGTGTGTGTGTGTGTGTGTGTGTGTGTGTGTGTGTGTGTGTGTGTGTGTGTGTGTGTGTGTGTGTGTGTTCGTGTTTCTATGTGTGTGTGTGTGCGTGTTCGTGTTTGTGTGTGTGTTTGAAGAGAGGCGATGATATAGGCTATATTAATCTGGAGTTGAAAAATAGAAGGCAATAACATGTCCTCCTGTGTCGTAAAACTTTACGCCCTTGTTGTAGAAGAGTGTGCTTTTAGTGTAATTTCTGCAATGGATTTTCCTTTTGTTCATGGAGGACCAGTTTTAATCAAAATGTTTCACCCCTACGGTCTTCCTCTTTCTGGGGCAATTAACTTCTTGTTTGTTTATGTGTCCTTCACTTCCTCCCTCCATCCCTTCTTCTTTACTATTTATTTCCTCCGTCCTTTGTTTCAATGGAGGGCAAGAGTAAAAAGACTCTGGTTCTTAGTTCATAGGTCAAAATTAACCATAAATACCATAAATACCACACACACATAATCTCAGAGTCAGATTGTTTTTTTTTTAAGAACTCAGTCGGGGTCTCATCTTACTGTTGAGAGTTAGAATAGTAGAATACACAAGGTGCAAGTTCGAAATGTGGTTGTGCATCAGCAGTTTTGTCAGTCACTGACAGTCATTCAATTAGCCATGTCAGATGTCAGCTAAAAACTTTTAGATAGGTAAGTTAGCCAGTTATATAAACTTGTAGTAATCATGGCCGAATAGCGACAAGGCACTCAGGGCACGTGCCCAGGGGCCCTGACCTCCAGGGGGCCCCAATTAATTTAGTTAGATATCATTTACATGGCATAAGTCATGGCAAAATATGAAGAACTGCAGAAAAAATTACTCTCTGCCCCGTGGCAAAATTAGTAGAATTGCATGACATTTTTTTATAAAATTGCTATATTTTCTCTCCACCCGTGGCAAAATGTATAGAACTGCAGAAAACCTCATTTTAAAATGCAAAAATAATTCTACGTCCCATGTCAGAATGTGTAAAATTGCAGGTAATTAACTTTAAAACTTCTCTCCACCGTCAAGATAAAAAATTCCTCGCTTGGTGGGGGCAAAAAAGCTAGAATCGGCCTTGCACCTCATCACCCCAGCTGGTCCTTCAGAAAGACAGCCCACAATAACCTCTGCTGCTTTAATTCAATTTACCACGCCTCAGCAACAAGGCTTATTTTCCTTCTCTCTGTGACGAGGCTCGAGCACTGAAACTGTGTGTGTGTGTGTGTGTGTGTGTGTCTGTGTGTGTGTGTGTGTGTGTGTGTGTGTGTGTGTGTGTGTGTGTGTGTGTGTGTGTGTGTGTGTGTGTGTGTGTGTGTGTGTGCTATAGTAGTACAACAAACTCAGCCGACGACGCAGCGAAGAGCAGCCAACCCAAAGTTCCGTGAAGAATGTTCCAGAACAATCAATGAATGGAATATTTACATTTAAATGGTTAGGGAGAGAAGATTAACCTTAGACGGGTCCAAAAACAACACAAGCAGAGCTAATACAAAGCCAATTCAGTCAAATTCTTGTATCTGATTTCAACGTTTGGGTTGAGTTGTGATAAGTCTACCTACTTTTCCCACATCTACGGTGCATTGGTTGCTAAACCACAAGGAAAAGAGAGAGAGAGAGAGAGAGAGAGAGAGAAAGAGAGAGAAATAATGTCACTTCACTTATAGAGTAAGAGAAAGGGATGTTGGTCAATCATGTTTGAACAGTGAACACTGTCTTCTCCACTAGCCATAGGGTGTGTACTTTAGACCCTCCCCCTCACCACAGTGGGACCAACAGGAGAAACATGAGACCTGGGTAATGAGTGTACACAGCTAAAATCTACACCCCACGAAGGCCAGTGGCGCAATGGATAATGCGTCTGACTATGGATCAGAAGATTCTCCGTTCGACTCCTGGCTGGCTAGTGCTTTTTTGTGCATTGTTGTTGCTTCACAAGAACAAAAATGTTATTGAATTGTGCAGAAGCATGGCAGAGCTGCAGACTCCCAAGCAATGGCATTTATTTAACCTTTATTTAACTAGACAAGTCAGTTAAGAACAAATTCTTATTTAGAATGACAGCCTACCCCAGCCAAACCTGGCCCAATTATACACCACCCTATGGGACTCCCAATCACAGCCAAATGTGATACAGCCCGGATTTGAACCAGGGACTGTCGTGACACCTCTTGCACTGAGATGCAGTGCCTTAGACCACTGCACCACTCAGGAGCATGAATTCAACTAGAAAATAATTAACAAGCCAGGCGTTGAACTTAGGAGGTTTTTATCCATAGTCAGACGTGTTATCCACTGCACCACTAGCCCACAACAGTTTATTGGGTTTCTGCTGTGGGGAGGGAGGTCCACTAGCCAGGGGGTGTGTGCTTTCGGTCACAGTGGGACAAACAACAAAAACACCATGGATCATCTCCACAGTGGGACAGTGGAGCAATGGATAACGTGTCTGACTACATATCATAAGATTCTAGGTTAGACTCCTGGATGGCTTGTTACCTTGTCCATTGTTGTGGGATTGTAATTGAATTTAAGAAGAAAATAACCTGTTATCCAACAGACTGTAATCCTGTCCAAATCAAAAGGAAATACCAGAACCCACCTACAGTACAGTAAGCCCAGGTCAGGTCTGTTTATGTACCCTAGCTACAGTCACATGTTACTAGATCTCCCAAAAATGTTTTGCATTCCCACTCATACTAGGTAATGTGGATTTGCGACATTTCTTTGTCAAGCAGCTACGAAAAAAACACTGGGCAGGTGCAAAATCCCAGAACGATGGCATTTTGAAAAAATGAAAAAGTATAATGTGATGGTATGTACTGTTACTGTATGGACTGATAATGTGATGGTACGTCCTGTTACTGTATGGACTGATAATGTGATGTACGTACTGTTACTCTATGGACTGATAATGTGATGTACGTACTGTTACTCTATGGACTGAAAATGTGATGGTACGTACTGTTACTGTATGGACTGCTAATGTGATGGTACGTCCTGTTACTGTATGGACTGCTAATGTGATGGTACGTACTGTTACTGTATGGACTGCTAATGTGATGGTACGTCCTGTTACTGTATGGACTGCTAATGTGATGGTACGTACTGTTACTGTATGGACTGCTAATGTGATGGTACATCCTGTTACTGTATCGACTGATAATGTGATGGTACGTACTGTTACTGTATGGACTGCTAATGTGATGGTACGTCCTGTTACTGTATGGACTGATAATGTGATGGTACGTACTCATACTGTATGGACTGA
>CM042393.1:9175575-9200575 GCA_023634145.1 Thymallus thymallus | reverse complement strand
AGAGAGAGAAACAAGGAGAGATAGAGAGAGAGAAACAGGGCGAGAGAGAAACAGGGAGAGAGTGATAGGCGACGAGATAGAGAGAGAGAAACAGGAGAGATAAACATAGAGTGCAAGAAAAATAAAAAAAGTCAGTGAGAAAGAAAGATAGAAAGAGAGTGAGAGAGAAAGACAGAGAAAGGAGTGAGAGATGGAGGGATCAAGTCAACCCTGTAACATGGCATGGCACACTTTTACTTCACACACATAGTTGGAGAGGCATGTAGAGGGCTGGAGCTCATAAACGCAGAAAGCAGCTCTTTAGTTTCACACCAGTTGTTACTTTTACAAGCTGTGGCTGTGTGTTGGGAAGTGGGTGAGTGGCTGGGGCAGGAACATTAACAGGACTACACACACACACACTCACACATATACACACACACACACATACACACACATTACTGCTGCTCTCACAAACTATTTAGTATTTACATTCCATATTCCACATTTACACTTCAGTACACTTGTCATTTAGACTTGTCCAGATGACACTTACTAAAGTCATATATATGTTTTAAACATGTCTACCTATGCCAATAACATGGCAAAAGTTGAATTACATGTAATTACATTTTACATTACATTTTAGCAGACACTCTTATCCAGAGCAACTTATAGTGGTGAGTGCATACATTTTCATACTTTGTTTTTGTACTGATGTACTCCAGCTTGTTATTCCAGCTTGTTATTCCAGCTTGTTATTCATCATTGGGTGTTGCCAGTGTTGTGTTACTCAAGACGTCACAGGAAAGGTGTTAAGAGGTGAGAAGTATGACTAATGCTTTCACTACTATGTAGGTTGCTGACTGCATGCTCAGGTATTGACTTGATGAGACAGGAAGTCATTTATCGGCAGTAGAGAGATGCAGGCTGAGTTGGGTCAGGTTGGGTTGGCTGGGCATGGTGGTCTGAAAGCATGGCCTGAATGGACCACACACAGAGCTGTGCACCTGGTCCAAGAGAGGGGGAGGGAGGAGAGGGAGGGAGGGAGAAGAGGGAAGGGAGGAGAGGGGAGGGAGGAGAGGGAGGGAGGGAGTGTCCTCATAATGTTTATTTTGTGTAGGTCTGGATTTTTGGATGACAATCACTGTTTAAAAAATAAAACATTTACATTTTCTCCTCTCCTGGCTGCAAGTGCTGCTGCTGCAGGAAGGGGGCCGTTGCTTAGGCAACCAAATACTTGTTTGCTACAACACCTTACTTGTTTCAGCAAGGTGCAAAGGAGCAACAAAGTTTCATTAGGTTGTAAAGAGCTCATGTAACCGTGGAAAAGGATTCAACAGCACGAATGCCCGGCCGTCCCGTTTTCAGTCGTCTGTTCATTCCACAAGTTATGACGGTTATTTGATTTTCATGACGGTCTTCATACATAAACGTTGATTACACAATTATACGGTAATTGTCCAGCCCTACTGTATGTGTGTGTGTGGTAATGAGGTTACAGTACATTGGGGCAGGGGGCTGGAGTTGGTGATGCGTGTCAGGATGGGGTGGGGTGAGAGGGGATAAGGGGTTCCAGTGCATAAGCTTGTGGATGACTAAGGTGAAAGGTCAAATGCATGAGAGGGGTGGTGCAGGCCAGGGCTGTTTGGATGATATGAGAGGGGGCTCATGAGTTGTCTGAGGGCTGGGCTGAGGGTTTATAGGGAAGGAATGTAATACTTCAGGGTTTTGAGGGTGAGTGAGTTGGCAAAGGATTGGGATGAGGGCTGGGGTGAGAATTTATGAGGTAAGATGGGGCGGGTGCATTAGGGTGCTTTAGATAGCGGGGTTCAGACTTTGTTAGGGTTATGGGGGCGAGTGAGTTGGCTAATGGCTAAGAGCTCTGCCTGCCTGCCTGCCTGCCTGTCTGCCTGCCTGTCTGCCTGCCTGCCATCCCTCATCCTGCTGACTCAGTGTGACTCGCTCCAGCTTAGCCCATAATCACAGGCTCCACACACTATGGAGGGAGGGAAGATGAGAGAAGAAAAGGAGAGGAAAGAAGAGAAAAGAAAGGGTAGATGAGGGAATGGAGAGGGAGTTACACAGAATAAAGGGAATTTAAAGTGGAAGAAGCCCAGGGGCGATCCAGAGGCCTATAAATCTCTAGATTGAGCAGTGGGTGGAGAGCAGGAGAGTGATGTCAAACATGATATGTTAACAGCTGTAAACTCAGTCCCTCCTCCCCCCTTCTCACCCCCATCCTCCCCTCCTCTCTCTGGATGTCCCACCCTGCAGCCTCAAGGTAGCTGCTCTCTAATTTGGGTGAGCTCCCTTTCTCTCTCTCTCTCTCTCTCTCTCTCTCTCTCTCTCTCTCTCTCTCTCTCTCTCTCTCTCGCGCTCTCTCCATCTCTATAAATCTCTCTCTCTCTCTCTCCCTATATATATATACAGCGGGTGAAATAAGTATTGAACACGTCACCATTTTTCTCAGTAAATATATTTCCAAAGGTGCTATTGACATTACATTTTCACCAGATGTTGGTAACAACCCAAGTAATCCATACATACATAAGAAACCAACACAAATAAGTTCAGAAATTAAGTTACAGTGGGGAGAACAAGTATTTGATACATTGCCGATTTTGCAGGTTTTCCCACTTACAAAGCATGTAGAAGTCTGTAAATTTTATCATAGGTACTCTTCAACTGTGAGTGACGGAATCTAAAACAAAAATCCAGAAAATCACATTGTATGATTTTTAAGTAATTCATTTGCATTTTATTGCATGACATAAGCATTTGATCACCTACCAACCAGTAAGAATTCCGGCTCTCACAGACCTGTTAGTTTTTCTTTAAGAAGCCCTCCTGTTCTCCACTCATTACCTGTATTAACTGCACCTATTTGAACTCGTTACCTGTATAAAAGACACCTGTCCACACACTCAATCAAACAGACTCCAACCTCTCCACAATGGCCAAGACCAGAGAGCTGTGTAAGGACATCAGGGATAAAATTGTAGACCTGCACAAGGCTGGGATGGGCTACAGGACAATAGGCAAGCAGCTTGGTGAGAAGGCAACAACTGTTGGCGCAATTATTAGAAAATGGAAGAAGTTCAAGATGATGGTCAATCTCCCTCGGTCTAGGGCACCATGCAAGATCTCACCTCGTGGGGCATCAATGATCATGAGGAAGGTGAGGGATCAGCCCAGAACTACACGGCAGGACCTGGTCAATGACCTGAAGAGAGCTGGGACCACAGTCTCAAAGAAAACCATTAGTAACACACTATGCCGTCATGGATTAAAATCCTGCAGCGCACGCAAGGTCCCCCTGCTCAAGCCAGCGCATGTCCAGGCCCGTCTGAAGTTTGCCAATGACCATCTGGATGATCCAGAGGAGGAATGGGAGAAGGTCATGTGGTCTGATGAGACAAAAATAGAGCTTTTTGGTCTAAACTCCACTCGCCGTGTTTGGAGGAAGAAGAAGGATGAGTACAACCCCAAGAACACCATCCCAACCGTGAAGCATGGAGGTGGAAACATCATTCTTTGGGGATGCTTTGCTGCAAAGAGGACAGGACGACTGCACCGTATTGAGGGGAGGATGGATGGGGCCATGTATTGCGAGATCTTGGCCAACAACCTCCTTCCCTCAGTAAGAGCATTGAAGATGGGTCGTGGCTGGGTCTTCCAGCATGACAACGACCCGAAACACACAGCCAGGGCAACTAAGGAGTGGCTCCGTAAGAAGCATCTCAAGGTCCTGGAGTGGCCTAGCCAGTCTCCAGACCTGAACCCAATAGAAAATCTTTGGAGGGAGCTGAAAATCCGTATTGCCCAGCGACAGCCCCGAAACTTGAAGGATCTGTATGGAGGAGTGGGCCAAAATCCCTGCTGCAGTGTGTGCAAACCTGGTATAGAACTACAGGAAACGTATGATCTCTGTAATTGCACCAAATATTAATTGTACCAAATATTAAGTTCTGCTTTTCTGATGTATCAAATACTTATGTCATGCAATAAAATGCAAATTAATTACTTAAAAATCATACAATGTGATTTTCTGGATTTTTGTTTTAGATTCCGTCACTCACAGTTGAAGAGTACCTATGATAAAAATTTCAGACCTCTGCATGCTTTGTAAGTAGGAAAACCTGCAAAATCGGCAGTGTATCAAATACTTGTTCTCCCCACTGTATGTATAATAATGTGAAATGACACAGGGAAAAAGTATTGAACACATGAAGAAAGGGAGGTGCAAAAAGGCATGGAAAGCCAAGACAACAGCTGAAAACTATCAGTAATTAAAAAGCGGTTATAGCATTTCCTTCACATGACCCATCAATTTAGACAAGTGTGTCGGGTAAGTGTCATCTAATAATTATAAAATATTTATAAAATATTTTTATCTTGACACTTTCTGTTTTTGATATTGCTACTATGCAAGTAACCATTTCACTGTACAGTTCACACCTTCTGTATCCGTGCATGTGACAAATAAACTGTTGAGATGGTAATGTGAAGAACAACTTGACCAAAGTCAGATTAGGATACAGGCCAAGGACTAGATAAAGTGTATTTTTACCTGGAGTTTTTCCTTATTGTAGGCTACTACTTTTACCACTTTTAGTCTTGAAATCTTTGATTGTTACCTAAACTACTCACTCTGTTTAGATAGATAGATAGATAGATGATAGATAGATAGATAGATAGATAGATAGATAGATAGATAGATAGATAGATAGATAGATAGATAGATAGATAGATAGATAGATAGATAGATAGATAGATAGATTGTTTTATTGATCCCCAAGGGGAAATTACTTTGTCGAGCAGCTACGAAAAACACAGGGCAGGAGCAAAATGCCAGAACGAAATACACAAAAGACAGATACATGATACATAGTGTGGAAGCACATGGCCTCACATGTGAATCCTTAAAGAGATGTGTGGTGCTAAGTCTTAAGAGGGTGTGAACGATGCTGAATGGGTGTAGACAAAGAAGAGCTCTCCAGTAGCTGTACGAAAACATTGAAGACTCCGGCCATCCAAGCCACATATGGTGTTAGAGTCGTGCATGGCCACGCAGTTGTGGGTCAACAGGGAGCACAGGAGGGGACTAAGTACACACCCCTGATTTGTGCCATAACCAGCATTTCGAAGTCCTTCAGATTACAGATTTGAGTGCTACAGGGCGGTAGTCATTGTGGAATGGAGTCTTAGAGTTCTTTGGAAGAGGAATGATGGTAGTCATCTTAAAACATGTGGGGATTACAGATTGGAACAAGGAGAGGTTGAAAATTACTGTGAATATGCCTGCCAGCTGATCTGTGCATGCTCTCAGAACGCGCCCTTGAATACCGTCCGGTATTGACCTGATTAAAGACCTTCCTCTCCTCAGCCTCGTAGAGCGAGATCACCCAGTCCTCTGGGTCGGTGGAGGCCATTACGTACTGTACGGTACGGTACGGGGTTGTTATTGTCGAAGCGTGCATAAAATGCATTGAGTTTGTCTGGTAGAGAGGCATCGTTGGGCAGATCACGGCTGGGTCTTCCTTTGTGATCCGTCATGGACTGTAGCCCCTGCCACATGCAGTGGGTGACGGAGCCTGTGTAATATGATTCCACCTTATTCCTATATTGCCCTTTTACTCAGTTGATGACTGCAGTGGTCGTAGCGGGACATCTTGTAATTGTTCCTGTCCTCAGCTGTAGCCTCAGGATTGTCTGCGATAGCCCTCTATTACTCTCCCTCTCTCTAAATCTCTCTATCCCTCTCTCTAAATCTCTTTCTGTCTCTCTCTTGCTCTCTGTCACTGTGTGTGTGTGTGTGTGTGTGTGTGTGTGTGTGTGTGTGTGTGTGTGTGTGTGTGTGTGTGTGTGTGTGTGTGTGTGTGTGTGTGTGTGTGTGTGTGTGTGTGTGTGTGTGTGTGTGTGAGTGCGTGTGTGTGTCTTGACTCTTTCTCTCTCCATTCCATCTATCCTCCCCACTGTGTTCTCTGTGTTATGACAGCCCCACTGTGTTCTCTGTGTTATGACAGCTCCACTGTGTTCTCTGTGTTATGACAGCCCCACTGTGTTCTCTGTTATGACAGCCCCACTGTGTTCTCTGTGTTATGACAGCCCCACTGTGTTCTCTGTATTATGACAGCCCCACTGTGTTCTGTATTATGACAGCCCCACTGTGTTCTGTGTTATGACAGCCCCACTGTGTTCTCTGTGTTATGAGAGCCCCACTGTGTTCTCTGTGTTATGAGAGCCCTACTGTGTTCTCTGTGTTATGACAGCCCCACTGTGTTCTCTGTGTTATGACAGCCCCACTGTGTTCTCTGCGTTATGACAGCCCCTCAGCAGGATGGTGAGTAGTTTTTATGGTAGGGCATGCTGCTGAATACTCTTTATAGGGGAAAATTGTTGTGTGAACTTGAAGCCTGTCAATACCTGATTAGGAAATGTGTAAGGGAACATAAGTATTTATGATACAGAGAGCGAAAGAGACCACCATGGCAACGTCTGGCCACTCCCTGCTGTCGATATTGATGCAGGAGGACATCACAGTAATTAATCTTAGTCTTCATTAACTCAGTGGCTATACCTGTGTTCAACTGTCTTCAACTGTCAATCTGGCTGTCTATCGCTCCCTTACCTGTCTTTCTCGAATGAGTAAAGAGACACTAATGCAAAATGTCACAAGCCAGCCAGGAGTCAAACCTAGAATATTCTGATCTGTAGTCAGACACGTTATCCATTGAGCAACTGGCCCACTGTGGAGATACACAATGGAGTTTCTGCTGTTGCTGCCATTGTGGCCAAAAGCTAGTGGAGAAGAGGGAGATCAGATGTTCAAACACGACTGACAAACATCCATTTTTGCTTACTGAGTGAAACAACATTCTCTCTCTCTCTCTAGGTCCCCTGAGGGTAACTTTAGCCTACCTCATTACCTACCTCCCAGATGAAAACCTCACAGGACCTGACGGCAAATTCCTGCTTGTTTTACAACCCTCTCTCCTAATAGGTGATTATCCAGCTGGCTTAAATAAAGCCTCTGTCATTTTCACCTCCTCCCCTCGTCCCCCGTCTCCTCCTCTCCTCTCCTCTCCTCTCCTCCTCTGTACTATTAGAAAAAAAGGGTTCTTCGGCTGTCCCCATAGGAGAACGCTTTAAAGAACCCTTTTTGGTTCCAAGTAGAACCATTGTGTCTTGGTTGTACATTGAAATGGTTGTACATAGAACCCACAATGGTTCTACTTGGAACCAAAAAGGGTTCTACCTGGAACCAAAAAGGGTTCTCCAAAGGGTTCTCCTATGGGGACAGGCGAAGAACCCTTTTAGGTTCTAGATAGCACCGTTTGTTCTAAGAGTGTATCCTCCTCTCATCTCCTCCCCACTGCCTGCCTGTGCACAAGCCCAACATTGGAGAGCTTAAACACTCTGACACACTCTTATTATTAACCAATCGCTAGCTTAAGTTCATTCTAAAACTGTGACAAATGTCACAGCCATTGTTTAATCACATACAAAAACAACACAACTATTCCAGCATTCTCTACAGTCGTGACCACAAGTTTTGAGAATGACACAAGTATTGGTCTCTACAAAGTTTGCTGCCTCAGGGTTGATGGCAATTTTACTCCAGAATGTCATTAAGAGTGATCAGATGAATTGCAATTAATTGCAAAGATCCTCTTTGCATTGAAAATGAACTTAATCCCCCAAAAACATTTCCACTGCATTTCAGCCCTGCCACAAAAGGACCAGCTGCCATCATGTCAGTGATTGTCTCGTTAACACAGGTTCGAGTGTTGACGAGGACAAGGCTGGAGATCATTCTGTCATGCTGATTGAGTCAGAATAACAGACTGGAAGCTTTAAAAGGTATCAGCAATTGCGTAAAGGTGTGGTGTGGTGTGGTGGAAGAAGGCGCAGGGAGACGGGCGAAGTGTAGGAGAGTATTCACTCTGGTTATCTTTTTTTAATAGCACGACAATCATCTGACAATAAACAATCACGGACAAGAACCAGGGGGGAACAGAGGGAATAAGTAACAAACATACAATTAGTGGAATGGGACCCAGGTGTGAATGGAACAGGACAAAATGTAAAATGAGAAATGGATCGGTGGTGACTAGAACTCGGGTGACGTCGACCACCTTTTGCCGCCGACCCAGGCGAGGGACCAACTTCATCCGAAGTCGTGACAAAAGGAGGGTGGTGCTTGAAATCATTGTTCTTCCTCTGTCAACCATGGTTACCTGCAAGGCATCACATGCCGTCATCATTGCTTTCCACAAAAAGGGCTTCACATGCAAGGATATTGCTGCTGGTAAGATTGCACCTAAATCATCCATTTATCGGATCATCAAGAACTTCAAGGAGAGAGGTTCAATTGTTGTGAAGAAGGCATCAGGGCACCCAAGAAAGTCCAGCAAGCGCCAGGACCGTCTCCTAAAGTTGATTCAGCTCCGGGATCGGGGCACCACCAGTGCAGAGCTTGCTCAGGAATGGCAGCAGGCAGGTGTAAGTGCATCTGCACGCACAGTGAGGCAAAGAATTTTGGAGGATGGCCTGGTGTCAAGAAGAGCAGCAGAAGCCACTTCTCTCCAGGAAAAACACCTTGCCATAAGGCAAAAGTGATAACTAAGTGGCTCGGGGAACAAAACATCAACATTTTGGGTCCATGGCCAGGAAACTCCCCAGACCTTAATCCCATTGAGAACTTGTGGTCGATTCTCAAGAGGCGGGTGGACAAACAAAAACCCACAACTTCTGACAAACTCCAAGCATTGATAATGCAAGAATGGCCCAGAAGTTAATTGACAGCATGCCAGGGTGGATTGCAGAGGTCTTGAAAAAGAAGGGTCAACACTGCAAATATTGACTCTTTGCATAAACTGAATGTCATTGTCAATGAAAGCCTTTGACACTTATGGAATACTTGTAATTATACTTCAGTGTACCATAGTAACTACTGACATAAAGATCTAAGAACACTGAAGCAGCAAACTTTGTGGAGACCAATACTTGTCATTCTCAAAACTTTTGGCCTTGCTACTCTCTGTAAATGGCACCCTACCCCATATAGTGCATTCATTTTGAAAAGTAGTACAAGTAGTGTCAAACGTAGTGCACTAAATAGGGAATTGGGTGACATTTGGGATGCAGCCCCTAGAGAAGCCTGCAGAGGGCCACGTCCCAACAAAAACACTGGACAGCTGGATTTATTACATCAACATCTTCTCTATTGAATTACCTCAACCTCATCTGCCTCTAATGAGTCATCAAGTCTGAATGTCTAATACTGCCCACACACCACAACGCAGTGACACAAACAACACCCAAACACATAGGACTACAATTACAGTCATTACTACAACAATGACTTTCTATGTACTGCAAGTACAGTACATGTATAGTTGAAGTCGGAAGTTTACATACACCTTATCCAAATACATTTAAACTCTTTCACAATTCCTGACATTTAATCCTAGTAAAAATTCCCTGTCTTAGGTCAGTTAGGATCACCACTTTATTGTAAGAATGTGAAATGTCAGAATAATATTAGAGAGAATGATTTATTTCAGATTTTATTTATTTCATCACATTCCCAGTGGGTCAGAAGTTTAAATACACTCAATTAGTATTTGGTAGCATTGCCTTTAAATTGTTTAACTTGTGTCAAACGTTTTGGGTAGCCTTCCACAAGCTTCCCATAATAAGTTGGGTGAATTTTGTCCCATTCTGCCACAAATTATCTATAGGATTGAGGTCAGGGCTTTGTGATGGCCACTCCAATACCTTGACTTTGTTGTCCTTAAGCCATTTTGCCACAACTTTGGAAGTATGCTTGGGGTCATTGTCCATTTGGAAGACCCATTTGCTTGAGATAGTGCTTCAATATATCCGGATAATTTTCAACATGATGCCTTGTTTTCATCAGACCAGAGGACATCACTCCAAAAAGTACGATCTTTGTCCCCATGTGCAGTTGCAAACGGTAGTCTGGCTTTTTTATGGCGGTTTTGGAGCAGTGGATTCTTCCTTGCTGAGCGGCCTTTCAGGTTGTGTCGATATAGGACTTGTTTTACTGTGGATATAGATACTTTTGTACCTGTTTCCTCCAGCATCTTCATAAGGTCCTTTGCTGTTGTTCTGGAATTGATTTGCACTTTTCACACCAAAGTACTATCTCTAAGAGACGGAACACATCTCCTTCCTGAGCGGTATGATGGCTGCGTGGTCCCATGGTGTTTATACTTGCGTATTAATGTTTGTACAGATGAACGTGGTGCCTTCAAGCGTTTGGAAATTGCTCCCAAGGATGAACCAGACTTGTGGAGGTCGATTTTTTTTCTGAGGTCTTGGCTGATTAGTCTATCAGAAGCTTCTAAAGCCATGTTTAAAGGCACAGTCAACTTAGTATATGTAAACTTCTGACCCACTGGAATTGTGATATAGTGAATTATAAGTGAAATAATCAATAATAATTGTCTGTAAACAATTGTTGGAAGAATTACTTGTGTCATGCACAAAGTAGATGTCCTAACTGATTTGCCAAAACTATAGTTTGTTAACATTAAATCTGTGGAGTGGTTGAAAAAGTGTATGTAAACTTCCGACTTCAACTGTATAAGAGTCGCTGTATGTATCTTCGTGTTTTAGCTTGAAATGCTCTCTTTCAACTGAGTACAATATATACACAGTAAATCAACTTCTTGGCCTCTCGGTTTTCCTCTTACAGGCTAATCTAAGGACCCAACAACCCTAATGGAGGTCTGAACATATCCCCTAGTTCCTAAGATGATCATTTATAAATGATGTCATGTGAAGTAAGACCCGGGAGACGTGGGAATCGAGTGTGGGCTGCTAACAGGCCAATTAACAATAGCATCAGCTGAGGTGGTTGGATGGTGAAGCTAAGCAGTCTGTTAACACACACACACACACACACACACACACACACACACACACACACACACACACACACACACACACACACACACACACACACACTCACGCACACACCCCACTGTAATTAGTCAAAAAGGTTAGCATAGGACAGAGTGGATAACCACTCCACTTTCTCATAACACCATCACCCTCATACTGTCATCTGATCCACAACAGAGACACCCGCTTGCCCACTACGTGTCAACTGATACGCAATTACATGCACCGCAGCCCTATCCACTCTCAGGGCAGTGTCTATGGGATAGAAACAGACACACACCAGTGGCGGTTTTCAGATTATTTTGTTTATAAGCATGGCCTTATTTCTATTACAGTGTATTGGATGACTGTCATTCATATTCCATTCACCCAGCTCAATGTAACAGCGATAGGTTTAGGCTACTACATGACACTCAAATGTTCCCTATACCCATCATGTGTTTGCTACAACCTAGCTTATGAATGAAAGTTTACAACGTAGGTGCACACAGGTCGAGAGAAAGATTTGACAGACAGTGATACATTCAATACCGCCTTGCACACGCTTGTCTGCATCTAGCTGATCTAGGGTGTAATCATTAGTCCAACAGTTGCAAACGAGAGTTTCTATTGGACAAATTCAGGTATGTTTATCCCCGTTTCGTTCCGTTTTGCTTCCGTTTAAGAAACGTTTTTCAACAGAATCGGGGGAATGAATACACCCCTGATCTCACGCAAACAGTTCCCTTTCATAGCAGTCACATATAAACAGCTTGTATTCCTTCTAGCATCTATGCACTCTTCTCCTCTCGCCTTTTCCCTTCACTTGTGGACTTCAATGCACAACACATCAGCTGTCTGTGACCAGGCGAAAAAACCTTTCCAAGCCAAACCCGATTACATCGTTGTCACCATATTAGCTAAAGTAATGTCATAGTCAACATAGCTAATAGAACAAATCCGTTAGTAAACCCGCTACAATCATGCAGTACAGTAGGGTTGAATATTTTCCCGGTATTTTACAAATGTTCCATCCTGAGAATAAATCATTTTATTCCCAGGTAACCTGGTATTTCCCGCCAAAACAAGTGTAATTTAAAAGCATTATAAAGCATAAACATATTTGGATTTGATTAAAGCTTTTTAATTAGCATGAAAATTCAAACCTGATGCTACCTGAGCCTGATGAGCCATTTTTAAATACATTTTATGAGACCTACATTAACAATATTTAATGAGCCCAATTCCAAAAAAGCCCAAATGATTGTGCCGTTATCCAATACATTCAGTGCTTTCGGAAAGTATTCAGACCCCTTGACTTTTTTCCCACATTTTGTTACGTTACAACCTTATTCTAAAATTGATTAAATAGTTTTTCACTTTCCCGACCAAGGCCCTTCTCCCTCGATTGCTGGTCGGGCGGCAAACTCTAGTAAGAGTCTTGGTGGTTCCATTTAAAAATGATGGAGGCCACTGAGTTCTTGGGGACCTGGTAATCAGCCTGAAACTCCTGAAACCTATAGCAGTAGCCATTGCACGGATTGAGGGAGACAATGCCATCCTGTCTGATGTTCAGACTCTGCTTGCAGATGTAAGAGAAGAAATCCGTACTGCCCTGCCCACTTCACTGTTGCTCCAAGCAGAGGAAACTGCAGTTCTGAAATCAAAAAGCGTGAAGACTTCTGCCTGAAGCCCATACACGCTGCAGCGTACATGTTGGACCCCAAGTATGCTGGCAAGAGCATCCTGTCTGGTGCAGAGATCAACAAGGCCTATGGTGTCATCACTACCGCAAGGTTCTCGGCAGTCTGGCGAAGTACACTTCCAAGCAAGGGCTTTGGGATGGAGATGCAATATGGCAGTCGTGCCAACATATCTCATCAGGCACCTGGTGGAAGGAACTTTGTGGATCTGAGGCTCTTTCCACTGTTGCCTCCATCATCCTCCAAATCCCAACAACATCAACCGCCTCAGAGCGCAACAGGTCCTTGTTTGGGAACTCACACACCAAAGCACGCAACAGGCTGACCAATACAAGGGTTGAAAAATTGAGCAAATTTGAGGCTTTTTGAGCCTGACAATGAGCCATCCTCAACAATTTTGGAAAGTGACAGTGAAGATGAAGCCACAGAGTCTGATGTTCAAGAGGTGGACATTGAGGAGGTCCAGGGAGAAGACATGGAAGCCTGAGAGGAAGACAACCGAAGCTTTAGTTTCTAGGCTATCATTTTACAGATGTATGTTGAAAACATCTTTTTGGGAGATCTTGTGTGGGTCGATATATTCCTCCAGTCACGGGTGAAGTAAGTGTTTTACGTTTGTCCATTCGTGTTTGTTGTGTTTGTTCGGATGTTCCACAAGTGTTGTATTATACATAGTATAACAAATTAAAAACAATGTCGAACTATTACTGCGCTGCGCCTTGGTCTCTCCTTCCACCCGCTTGTGACATTATGATAAGGTAAAAGGTTTATGTTTCTGTCTCCATGTGATATGGTAAATATATCCAATGCAAAAAACATCTACATTTAAATGGTATTAATATTAATTTGCATATATTTCTGTTAATTCCCATATATTCCCGTATATTCCTGTTAATTCCCACAGAAAGTTTCCACCTATGAATATTCCCCATAATGTTCAACCCTATTGACAATTCAAAAACAAGGTGACGCACAAAAACCAGATGGAGTTAGGTAAATTACACGCGTATTCGGTCTTCATATTACTGTAGGCTATGTTGCAGCAAATGTAGGACTACCTGTCACAAGAAAAAAAGTTACCATGAGATGTTAGGTCTACATGAATTGTGAACTGCACTCCATACTTAGATGGGCTGCCTGACCCCACCCTGAGCGTTGATTCATCATGCAGAGGCCGTAGAGAAGCCAGACTTAGACATTGCATATAATTTAACAGTTCCATTTCACGCCATGCTGTTCATATAAATTATTTATAATAATTTACCAGTTTCTCAGTTATTTATCCTGGGAAAAGGGAGTAGTTTTGGACGGATAAATCCTGGTAAATCTTGGTAACTGGATTCCCGGCATTCAACCCTACAGTACAGTGTAGTAAGCAGTTTAGTAGTTACACTGGTGGGCCCCGATGGCTATAAATTAGTAAAACCAAAAGCTTACCTTGACTTGGAAGAGTTCCAGTGTTGGATAGTCATAGCCAGCTAGCTAACATAGCATCCCTCTGAGCCAGGTGTTTGAGTAGGCTAAACTAGCTAGCTGCATTTGCTAACTAAGTAAGTGAAAGTGAAATATAGCTCTCTCTCCCTCTCTCTCTTGCTCCTCCATTTTCAAAACTGTATTGTCTTTCTCTCTCTTTGAGTCAACTGCTCACCACATGTTATGCACTGCAGTGCTAGCTAGCTGTAGCTTATGCTTACAGTACTAGATTAATTCTCGGATCCTTTGATTGGGTGGACAACATGTCAGTTCATGCTGCAAAAGCTCTGATAGGTTAAAGGATGTCCTCCGGAAGTTGTCACAATTACTGTGTAAGTCTATGGAAGGGGGTGAGAACCATGAGCCTCCTAGGTTTTGTATTGAAGGAGCTAGCTGTCCTCTTGCTACACCATGGTGCTACCCTTCAGAATGCTGTTGATGCTACTGTAGACCTTCATAGCAAAACAGTGTGTTTTAATCAATTATTTGATGACGTAAATACAGCGGGTGAAATAAGTATTGAACACGTCACCATTTTTCTCAGTAAATATATTTCCAAAGGTGCTATTGACATGACATTTTCACCAGATGGTGGTAACAACGCAAGTAATCCATACATACAAAGAAACCAAAACAAATAAGTTCAGAAATTAAGTTATGTGTAATAATGTGAAATGACACAAGGAAAAAGTACTGAACACACTTACTGATATTTATTTAATACTTTGTACAAAAGCCTTTGTTGGTAATGACAGCTTCAAGACGCCTACTGTACGGAGAAACTAGTCGCATGCATTGCTCTGGTGTGATTTTGGCCCATTCTTCCACACAAACAGTCTTCAAATCTTGAAGGTTCCGTGGGCCTCTTCTATGAATCTTGATCTTCAGTTCTTTCCATAGATTTTCAATGGGATTTAAGTCAGGTGATTGGCTGGGCCATTCTAGCAGCTTTATTTTCTTTCTTTGAAACCAATTGAGAGTTTCCTTGGCTCACTGGAACATTCAGAAGCTTAGAAATGCGCCTATAACCAATGCCATCATTATGTTTTGCAACAATTAGGTTGTGAAGGTCTTGAGACAGCTCTTTGCTTTTACCCATCATGAGATGTGTCTTGTGTGACACCTTGGCAATGAGACCTTTTTGTAGGCCTTCAGTTGGGACTGAACCAGCTGATATTAATTTGCACTGACAGGGGGCTGAATTGCTTTTTAATTACTGATAGTTTTCAGCTGTTTCCATGCCTTTTTGCACCTCCCTTTCTTCATGTGTTCAATACTTTTTCCCTGTGTCATTTCACATTATTACACATAACTTCATTTCTGAACTTATTTGTTTTGGATTACTTTGGTTGTTACCAACATCTGGTGAAAATGTCATGTCAATTGCACCTTTGGAAATATATTTACTGAGAAAAATGGTGACGTGTTCAATACTTATTTCACCCGCTGTATATTGTGTATAGTTTTATCTAAAAATTATAACTTTTAAAATGTTTCACTATTTTTATTATATTAAAATTCACTAAAGAGGATGGTCCTCCCCTTCCTCCTCTGAGTAGCCTCCACTGACACACACAAATGCACACACATTCAGGTCCTATCACCCAAAGGAGGCCCCTGCAAATACATAGCACTGGATATGTAGAAAGAGGTTTCATTATATAGAAGGGTGATACAGGTTGTTGAAGACTATTTCAAACCAGGGCTGACCTGAGAGCATCTAGCATTGACAAATCTCTAAGTCCAGAGATCCATCTATGATGATGTCCCATTGGACCCCGGCCCATCGTGCCGATGATGACAGAGATGTATCGTGATGAGCTAAGCCCTCTGCTTGTGAAGGACTATCTGTCTGCTGTACACACACACACACACACACACACATACCTTGGCAGGCTAACCGTCTCCTCCTATTGTTCTAGAAGACATCTAGCCAATAAAAACACAACCTCATCCCTTCAGACTGACCTGAGAAATGGATAAATTGCATGCATCTATCCACACAGGACAGTCACTTGTGTAATAGATGAGATTAATACAAACCACACTTTGGTTCGTTCAAATTGAATAATAAAAAGCAGGGCCAATTAGTCTGGTTTACAAACTCAATTCACACTCTTGAATTTCACTATTGTTTCATTTTACATGTATTGAAACGAAGGGTGAATTCAGTTTGAAATGGATACCAGGCTATACAGTGGGGAGAACAAGTATTTGATACACTGCCGATTTTGCAGGTTTTCCCACTTACAAAGCATGTAGAAGTCTGTAATTTTTATCATAGGTACTCAAAAATCCAGAAAATCACATTGTATGATTTTTAAGTAATTAATTTGCATTTTATTGCATGACATAAGTATTCGATACATCAGAAAAGCAGAACTTAATATTTGGTACAGAAACCTTTTTTTGCAATTACAGAGATCATACATTTCCTGTAGTTCTTGACCGGGTTTGCACACACTGCAGCAGGGATTTTGGCCCACTCCTCCATCCAGATCCTTCAGGTTTCGGGGCTGTCGCTGGGCAATACGGACTTTCAGCTCCCTCCAAAGATTTTCTATTGGGTTCAGGTCTGGAGACTGGCTAGGCCACTCCAGGACCTTGAGATGCTTCTTACGGAGCCACTCCTTAGTTGCCCTGGCTGTGTGTTTCGGGTCGTTGTCATGCTGGAAGACCCAGCCACGACCCATCTTCAATGCTCTTACTGAGGGAAGGAGGTTGTTGGCCAAGATCTCGCGATACATGGCCCCATCCATCCTCCCCTCAATACGGTGCAGTCGTCCTGTCCCCTTTGCAGAAAAGCATCCCCAAAGAATGATGTTTCCACCTCCATGCTTCACGGTTGGGATGGTGTTCTTAGGGTTGTACTCATCCTTCTTCTTCCTCCAAACACGTCGAGTGGAGTTTAGACCAAAAAGCTCTATTTTTGTCTCATCAGACCACATGACCTTCTCCCATTCCTCCTCTGGATCATCCAGATGGTCATTGGCAAACTTCAGACGGGCCTGGACATGCGCTGGATTGAGCAGGGGGACCTTGCGTGCGCTGCAGGATTTTAATCCATGACGGCATAGTGTGTTACTAATGGTTTTCTTTGAGACTGTGGTCCCAGCTCTCTTCAGGTCATTGACCAGGTCCTGCCGTGTAGTTCTGGGCTGATCCCTCACCTTCCTCATGATCATTGATGCCCCACGAGGTGAGATCTTGCATGGTGCCCCAGACCGAGGGAGATTGACCGTCATCTTGAACTTCTTCCATTTTCTAATAATTGCGCCAACAGTTGTTGCCTTCTCACCAAGCTGCTTGCCTATTGTCCTGTACCCCATCCCAGCCTTGTGCAGGTCTACAATTTTATCCCTGATGTCCTTACACAGCTCTCTGGTCTTGGCCATTGTGGAGAGGTTGGAGTCTGTTTGATTGAGTGTGTGGACAGGTGTCTTTTATACAGGTAACGAGTTCAAACAGGTGCAGTTAATACAGGTAATGAGTGGAGAACAGGAGGGCTTCTTAAAGAAAAACTAACAGGTCTGTGAGAGCCGGAATTCTTACTGGTTGGTAGGTGATCAAATACTTATGTCATACAATAAAATGCTAATTAATTATTTAAAAATCATACAATGTGATTTTCTGGATTTTTGTTTTAGATTCCGTCTCTCACAGTTGAAGTGTACCTATGATAAAAATTACAGACCTCTACATGCTTTGTAAGTAGGAAAACCTGCAAAATCGGCAGTGTATCAAATACTTGTTCTCCCCACTGTACGTCTGGCCGTTAGGCTAGTGAACAACTTGTCACATTACAGTTTTAGATGGTACACCGAAGAGCACAAAGGGACCATTGAGCCCTGGTCTGTTAATGGACTGTAATAAAGGGAAGCTGGAGCAAGCTGAAAGGGAGAGTACAACCCAGGGCCAAAGGCTTCATAAAAATGTGACATCCGATAGTTCCTAATAAAATTGCTCACTGCGTCCAGCGTTAGGGCGGGTCAATTTGTTACATTTCTAATGAGTCACCCTGGGCAAGCACAGACGGGTGTAGAGTAGGAAGATGAGGATGGTGATGACTTCCGCTACTTCTTCCCAGGAAACCGCCACTATGAGAATACCACAGAGCAGTAGCGACAACGACAAACTCTGGCCTGTGTTCTGTGCACTCCACACACACCTCATTTAACATCGGAACTACAGCGTACTGTCGTCAGGGGGGACCGAGAGTCATACAAATGCAGACACATGCACAAGAGTGCAAACACACGCATGCCCGCACACACACTGCACACAAGCGCTCGCAGTACGGCGCACAAACACACACACACACACACACACTGTGGCTGTCTATATAACAGGCGGTCTCCCTCTAACCACAGCCACCTCAGATTGTTATGGAAAAATATACAGTTATGTAACTGAAATGAAAATACATTTGAAGGAAAACACAGTCTTCAGTCCAGCAGCACATATCTGATGTTTGCTTGCATTAGGTTAGGGCGTACCACTTCAAACGGCAGGAGGGGGTGGAGGGTTATCATGTGCCCCATTATGTTTACCATAAACCCCCCTCTATGAGACAGAGGTGGGACCCCTCTCCAAAGCTCCAGCTAAATTGTTCCCAGATTCTGTGCTGGGTTCTAAGCCAAAAATCAATTGCGTGGTGCTGGACCAAGCCTTCCTTTGCTGTTTAGAGGGCCTGCCGTTGTCCTTTGTTCTGCTTCTCCACGTTCCGCTCTGCGCCACTGAAGACAGTAAAACAACAACGAAGCAACGGACCTTCATCTAATAGGATGAAGATTACCCCGGTGATGTCATCATCCAGGCACAGGAGAGAGGGTCGGTGCTATCTGGGATCCTTGGGACGTCCCTACCCCCCAATGAAGTTGAAAGTTAAATGGTTAAGGTAAGGGTTAAGGTTAGGGTAAGGGTAAGTAAGTACATTTTCAGTACGTGATCCCTGCAGGAATTGAACCCACAACATTTCTAGTGCCATGATCCTACCAACTGAGCAACACAGGACGGCTCCTTCCATGTCTCCTACAGTATATCATCAAACATCCACCAGTTCTCTATACTCCTTGAGGTCCCCTTAAGTCTACTCAATCATCCAGCTTTTTACATTCCCCTTTTAGTTTAGTGAAGCATGAATAATGCCCTTGGATGATGTCCCAGCAGGGAGCTGGTCCCTGCTCTCCGGTCTTGGTTCAGGTGCAGCCCTCGCAAGCCCTGGTTGAGGGTTCTGACAGTCAGAGCAGAGAAAGAGAGTGGTGTAGAGAGAGAGAGAGAGAGATAGAGAGGGAGAGAGAGAGATGTAAAGAGAGAGAGGTAGCGAGGTAGAGAGATAGAGAGAGCGAGATGTAAAATTCTACAACCACCTAAAAGGAAGCGATTCCCGAACCTTCCATAACAAAACCATCACCTACAGAGAGATGAACCTGGAGAAGAGTCCCCTAAGCAAGCTGGTCCTGGGGCTTTGTTCACAAACACAAACAGACCCCACAGAGCCCCAGGACAGCAACACAATTAGACCCAAACAAATCATGAGAAAACAAAAAGATAATTACTTGACACATTGGAAAGAACTAACAAAAAAACAGAGAAAACTATAATGCTATTTGGCCCTAAACAGAGAGTACACAGTGGCAGAATACCTGACCACTGTGACTGACCCAAAATGAAGGAAAGCTTTGACTATGTACAGACTCAGTGAGCATAACCTTGCTATTGAGAAAAGCCACAATAGGCAGACCTGGCTCTCAAGAGAAGACAGGCTATGTGCACACTGCCCACAAAATGAGGTGGAACCTGAGCTGCACTACTTAACTTCCTGCCAAATGTATGACCATATTAGAGACACATATTTCCCTCAGATTACACAGATCCACAAAGAATTAAAAAACAAACCCAATTTTATATAAACTCCCATATCTACGGGGTGAAATACCACAGTGTGCCGTCACAGCAGCAATATTTGTGACCTGTTGCCACAAGAAAAGGGCAACCAGTGAATAACAAACACCATTTTAAATACAACCTATATTTATGTTTATTTATTTCCCATTGGCTTAAACTATTTGTTTTAACTATTTTCACATTGTTACAACACTGTATATATACATAATATTACATTTGAAATGTCTTTATTCTTTTGGAACTTGTAATGTTTACTGTACATTTTTATTATTTGCTATTTACTTCACTTGCTTTGGCAATGTTAACATATGTGTCCCATGCCAATAAAGCCTTTAAATGTAAATGTATGGAGAGAGAGAGAGAGAGAGAGAGAGAGAGATATCTGTGGTAGCCTTCTATCCCTGAGGTGCCAAGCCAAACACACAGCCACAGAGAAGAGAGGACTCTGTACTGTTTCCTATGGGGAGCCATAGCTCATCACTACAGAAGGACTGAACAGAGAGAGAGAGGACTACATATTTGGTAGGATACGGGTAATAGATTATGAAGTGGCAATTGTTAACTTCTATAGAGGGTCATAGAGCAGGGCAACATAACTGCATCTCCACTCGCATAAACATATATGTATACCTAAATCCAATCTATATCAAATATAAGTATACCTAAATCCAATCTATACAACCAATAAATCAAATGTATTTATAAAGCCCTTTTTACATCAGCAGATGTCACAAAGCTCTTATACAAAAACCTAGCCTAAAACCACAAACAGCACACAATACTATATACCTAAATCCAATTTATACAAAATGTATACGTAAATCCAATCTATATAAAAATATATGTATAACTCAGAGGAGGCTGGTGGGAGGAGCCATAGGAGGACAGGCTCATTGTAATGACTGGATTGGAATAAATGGAACAGAGTCAACCATATGTTTGCTGTGTTTGACTCCGTTCCTCCGTCCTCCTAGAGCTCCTCCCACCAGCCTCCTCTGGTATACCTAAACCCTATCTAGTTTCTCCTAATGTTTTTATTGTAAATCAACCAGACTAAATACCTGGATGGCTTTCCTGAGTGTCTGACGGATTTTCAACCGAGGACAGCGTATAGACAGAGATAAGGGATGAGCCTGAATAGGACAGTTTGTGTGTGTGTGTGTGTATGTGTGTGTGTGTGTGTGTGTGTGTGTGTGTGTGTGTGTGTGTGTGTGTGTGTGTGTGTGTGTGTGTGTGTGTGTGTGTGTGTGTGTGATCAGAGTTGGCATCTCCATGCACCCTGAGACAAGTTGAGACACCTGAGGAATGGCTGTGTCAGTATCCTCTCTCTGTCCTCAGCAGTGCCCCCATACACATGTACAGGCTCCAACAGCAGTGAGATACCCATGTCCAGTTAACAGCAAAGACTGAGCCTGAAGGATACAGGATAGATATTACTTACTGTACAACATGTGTGAAAAGTGAGGGAATAGATACGTCACTGCATTCTGTTAACAAAAATACTGTAGTGCAATTGTAGTGGTCAAGAATGTTGACCTGGGCACTGACCCTGATGATCCTGATGACTAGGATTAGGCCTGACCCCACTTTGACAGACTGACGGACACTCTCCTGTAAGAGCTGCCATCAGGGCTGACACCATTCTGACGGACACCCTCCTGTAAGAACTGCCATCAGGCCTGACCCCACTCTGACGGACTGACGGACACCCTCCTGTAAGAGCTGCCATCAGGCCTGACCCCACTCTGAGGGACACCTTTTTGTAAAATCTGCCATCAGTTCTGACCCCATTCACACGGACTGACGGATAACTTCCTGTAAGAGCTGACAAACACAATTGGACACCCCAATTACAGTCCCTGCTGCTTTCGGGAAACCCTGTGTTTTTCAGAGTCAACAGGCTGTTGCTGCTTAAGGCAATCGACTGTATTTGTTTACTAAAGCGTGTCGTAGTTTCATTTCAAATACGGAACACTTAACTGCTTCATTAATCGACACAAAGTGTTACCATACCTTGCACTGTAGGCTACCTATGTACTGTGTGTGTGTGTGTGTGTGTGTGTGTGTGTGTGTGTGTGTGTGTGTGTGTGTGTGTGTGTGTGTGTGTGTGTGTGTGTGTGTGTGTGTGTGTGTCAGCGTGTGTATGTGTGTGTGTCAGCGTGTGTGTGCGTGCACATGCGTGCGTGTGTAACCACATTGACATGAGCCCCATCTGTTTGCAAGCAGGGAAGCAGGGCAGAGGACACAGAGCACTTGAAAGCAGTCCTGAGGTACAATCAATTACAGCCTAATAGCTAGCGGATCTGTTTCTCTCTATCATTTGAAGCTAAAAGGAGGAATGACTTGGCTACAGTAGGTCTGCAACTCTGTTAGGGCCACTACACATTGAAACCATTCAAGTGAAAGCAGGAAGCAGGAAGTCAACAGCATGGCTTTTCATCACTCAAGGGTGAAAAGACTAAATATTTCTTATGACCACAAGTTAGTATACTCATGATGCCCTGTAGAGCAGTGATTCAGACCAGTGATGTTGATCAGTGATTCAGACCAGTGATGTTGAGCAGTGATTCAGACCAGTGATGTTGAGCAGTGATTAAGACCAGTGATGTTGAGCTTGAGAAACTGAGGCCCAACAGCTAATAGTAGGCGTAACACATCAAAATGTAATTGACTGTGATAAAAAAAAAATCCACTGCCGTAACTTGTTAGTAATATATATAATACTATATGGTTAGAGAAACACAGAGGATGGAGGAACTTCTTCTCTTTCCTTATATGGCCTGCTGGGTAGTGAGCCTAACAGGGCTCTCCTCTCTCAGACTCCCTGACCTAGCCCACAGTTATTTAGATGTGGTTCATGTGATGGAGTGAAGGAGTCAAGATGTTGAATGGCCTCCTCTATTTACTCAACAAATCCTGGAAACTACTCTGTTATGTTATGTGGATCAACACTGTGGGTCTGCTCTTACTGTAAAACTACATATAAACTAACAATAACATTATGACTAAGTGCTTCCTATACCAATAACTGTGCAGCCTTGTCTCCGGGTATACCACGAGCAGTGGAAGCTGCTGAGGGGAAGACGGCTCCTAATAATGGTTGGCGAAAACCATGTGTTTGATGTATTTCCATTCCACCGATTCCACTCCAACCATTACAATAAGTCCGTCCTCCCCAATGTAGGTGCCACCAACCTCCTCTGACCACAAGAAGATAACAGCCATAACCAAGAAGCTCAAAGCAAACGCAACTGCAGTTTCCAGACTTCCCTCCTAGTGAGAATGACAGACGAGTTGCTCTCAGCTCTGACAGAGACCAGAGGGGATTCCTGTGTACTGTGTCAGCCCTCCACCAATTAGCCTGTGTGAGACAGACCCGGGCTGTGTCTCGCCCTGTGTGTGCCCCCCAGGAGAATAACCTCTGTGAATAATGATTCTTCTTTCAGGGGGAGACACCACTGTTTAGAGAGGGAACACAGGGTCTGCCAATCTGTCCAGAGAAAGAGTTTGTGTCAGGGTGGAATGTGAGAGTGGTATGTGCCAGTGTGGCCGCGGGGCCTGACGAGATCCTGTGTGTGTGTGTATGTGTGTGTGTGTGTGTGAGACCCCTATAATTTCTTTGTTAGTCTGTTCACTTTGTCACTCTCTCTCTTTCTCTCATTGTTTATCTTGTTCTCTCTCTTAGCCCAAATCCCCAGTGCTCAGGCTCCTAGCACCTGTTGACAGATAGACCTGCTCTACAAAGAGCCTTGCCACGGGCCGTGTGTGTGTGTGTGAGTGTGTGTGCGTGCGTGCGTGCGTGCGTGAGTGAGTCTGTGTGTGTGTGTGTGTATCTGCTTTGCCCTGTGGGTGCCTGACAGTTTGCTGCACACTCCGTACACCCCCACCCCCCCCCCCCCCCCAATAGTATTTCTTCATGTGGGAACACAGCTGGAGGGAAATGAGAGAGGAAGCGCGGAGTGTGTGTCAGGATTCAGGAAGAGACATCATGTCTCTCTGACACAGTCAGCATCTTACCGTAAGCAGCACCTCAGGGCAGGAAATGGAGTAAACCACACTTTAGAAAACCCTGATTTACAGCTCTGAGACAGAACCTGACTACTCATGGTGTCCACTTTACCTATAACTGTAGTACAGGTAGGTTTGTTCCAGGTAAAACTCAGGTACACTGAGGTCAGATGAACTTATACGGTGGGGAAAGAGAGGGAAATGGAGGAGAGAGGTGAAGGGGAAAGAGAGGGAAATGGAGTAGAGGTGAAGGGGAAAGAGAAGGAAATGGAGGAGAGGTGAAGGGGAAAGAGAGAGAAAAAGAAAGAGAGGGGGAAAGAGAGAGATGAATGAGTGTGTTTTCACTCAGGGAGATATTTTCCAGGTTACATTATAGTAACAGTGGTGTAATGTATCCTCAGCTGGACCATAATCCTTCAGTGCTGAGAGATTTGAGGGGTGGGGGGGAGCTGTTCTAGATTTCACGGGCATCCATCGCCCTCCTTGTTGAAAGAATCAGCCCGAACTCTCACACCTTAGAACACCTGAGAGTAACATGCTGTTACACTAGACACATAACTTTTACCAAGTGTAGGATCACAGGAATAAGTTGACTTCCACAGTCCATGGCACAACAGAAGGTGATCGACTCCAGTCCATCCAGTCCTGCCCCAAAGCCAGTCACGTCGCGAACACCAACGCTGCCCTTAAGAGTACTATTCAAGTAGTTTTTGGGGGTATCTGTACTTTAATTTAATATTTATATTTGTTACAACTTTTACTTTTACTTCACTACATTCCTACATTTAAAAAAATACTTTTTACTCCGTACAATTTCCCTGACAGTTTTGAATGCTTAGCAAGACAGGAAAATGTTCCAATACGCGCACTTATCAAGAGAACATCCCTGGTTATCCCTACTGCCTCTTATCTGGCGGACTCACTAAACACACATGCTTCATTTGTAAATTGAGTGTTGGAGTGTCCCCCTGGCTATCGATAAAAACAAAATGTATAAAATAAATTGTGCCGTC
>CM042393.1:9158075-9170575 GCA_023634145.1 Thymallus thymallus | reverse complement strand
ACCTAAACAAACCCAAACAACAGGAATTAGCAATACAAAATGGTGACATTTGGACAAAACACTTTAAAGCACTCTACAACACTGTTGACATTCAGGATAATACTGAACAGTGAAATGAAAAGTTCTATAAAGGACTACCAAAATCCTTTAGACTCAATTACTGAGAAGGAGCTCCTTAAAAAACTTCAAGCCCTCAAATAAAAAAAAGCATGCGGACCTGATGGGATCCTAAATGAGATGCTCAAATTCACTAGTGAAAAATATCAATTGGCTATATTAAAATTGTTTAACTTGATCCTGAGTGTAGGTTACTTCCCTGACATCTGGAACCAAGGACTCATAACACCAATCTTTAAAAACTGAGACAAATCTGACCCTAACAATTACAGAGGGATTTGTGTGAACAGTAACCTGGGGAAGGTTTTCTGTAGTATTATAAATGTAAGAGTCCTAAACTTCCTTAGTAAGCACAATATCCTGAGTAAAAGCCAAATTGGATTTATACCAAAACATAGAACAACAGATCATATTTACACCCTACACACCCTAATAGATAAACACGTCCACAAAAATAAGACAAAACTCTATTCTTGCTTTATTGACTTCCAAAAAGCATTTGATTCTATCTGGCATACAGGACTGTTTTACAAAGTAATTGAAAGTGGTGTAGGGGGTAAAACATATGACATTATAAAATCAATGTATACAGGCAACATGTGTAGCATAAAAATTGGCAAGAAACTGAATCATTTAACCAAGGGCGGGGCCTCCGCCAGGGTTGCAATCTCAGCCCTGTGCTATTTAACATTTACATCAATGAATTGGCCATATTCTAGAAAAGTCCTCAGCCCCTGGTGTTAGTCTCCACAATTCGGAAGTTAGATGCTCTTTGCAGACCAAAATAATGATTTTCCAGACAAATTCCAGATCCCAGGGAATAAAACCAAAGTTCTCAATTGGTGCAAAACATATAGAGTATTGCACACAATACAACTATTTAGGTTTAAAAATAAGTTTGACTGGACACCTGTCAGGCTCTGGCCATAGAGAAGCCTATTTGCTTCTCTATGTAACCATGGTCAGAGTCTGACAGGTCTGTTCTTTCTGCTTCTGGTGGTGGTTTGTGTGGGATCCCTAATTAGAGGCAGCTGTAGCGCATCGTCTCTAATTAGGGATCCTACATAGGTTTGTAGATTTTCACACGGGGTTGTGGGTTGTTGTCGATATATGTCGCAAGTCACGGTGAAAGTAAGTGTACACCTGTTGTTACGTCCGTTCATTATTCGTGTTTGTTTTTGTACGTTTGACGTTTGTTCGATCGTGTCTGTTTTTGTATAGTTCATTCATTTGGCGTTTTATTTACATATTAATTAATAAAACACAATGTTGAACTACTATCCCTGCGCTGCGTCTTGGTCATTTCCACACCCACATCGTGACAGAACGACCCACCACTGCGAGACCAAGCAGCGTAACTGGGGAGAGATGGAGAGAGAGGAAGTGCTGCGTAGAAGAGCCCGAAAGCAACCCCAAGGTGAATTTGGGGAGGGGCTATGGGGGTGGTCGGGTGTAGAGGAAGAGGCACCGGTCCCACTTTCCAGGTGGTATTCGCCGAGGCCGGAAACTAAGGACGTGGGGGAATACCGAAAGAGGGAGGAGTATGAGAGGATAATGGAGCTATGTTGGCGTAATATGGAGGAGTTTGAGAGCGAGAGGAAGGAGCTGGAGTTAAAGGTGCCCAAGGTGAGCATCCCCAGTCCGGGTCCGGTCGTCTACTCCACCCCCATGCCAGAGCAGTCCGCTCCACCGGTGCCTAGTCCGGGTCCGGTCGTCGGCTCCACTCCCATGCAAGAGCAGTCCGCTTCACCGATGTCCAGTCCGGGTCCGGACCTCTGCTCCACTCCCCGCATCCGACCTCCAGTGAGTGTGCCCAGCCTGGTGCTTCCAGTGCCGGCTCCACGCACCCGACCTCCGGTCCGCCTTCCCAGTCCGGTACCTCCCATGCCAGAGCAGTCCGCTTCACCGATGTCCAGTCCGGGTCCGGACCTCTGCTCTACTCCCCGCACCCGACCTCCAGTGCGTGCACCCAGCCAGGTGCTTCCAGTGCCGGCTCCACGCATCCGACCTCCGGTGCGCCTCCCCAGTCCGGTACGACCCGTGCCGGCTCCCCGCACCCGACCTCCAGTGCGTGTGCCTAGCCAGGTGCTTCCTGTGTCAGCTCCACGCACCCGACATACGGTGCGCCTCCCCAGTCCGGTACGTCCTGTGCCGAAACCTCACAAAGTCTGCTCCGCTCCTGAGCCAGAGCAGTCCGCTCCACAGGTGCCCAATCCGGGTCCAGCCGTCTGCTCCGCTTCTGAGCCAGAGCAGTCCGCTCCACCGGTGCCAAATCCGGGTCCAGCCGTCTGCTCCGCTCCAGTGCCTGAGGAGTCCGCTCCGCCGGCGCCCAATCCGGGTCCATCCGTCTGCTCCGCTCCAGTGCCAGAGCAGTCCGCTCCACCGGTGCCCATTCCAGGTCCGGCCGTCTGCTCCGCTCCTGAGCCAGAGCAGTCCGCTTCCCTGGTGCCCAGTTCGGCCCGGTTGTTTTCCCCGCTCCATGGCCGGAGCCGTTTACACCACCGGTGCTCAGTCCGGGCCCGGTTAATTGCCCAGCTCCATGGCCGGAGCAGTTTACCCCACCGGTGCCCAGTCCGGGCCCGGTTAATCGTCCCACTCCATGGCCGGAGCCGTTGGCCCTACCGGTGCCCAGTCCGGGCCCGGTGGTTTTCCCCGCTCCATGGCTGAGCCAGAGCAGTCCGTTCCACCGGTGCCCAATCCGGGTCCAGCCGTCTGCTCCGCTCCAGTGCCTGAGCAGTCCGCTCTACCGATGCCCATTCCGGGTCCAGCTGTCTGCTCCGCTCCTGAGCCAGAGCAGTCCGCTCCACCGGTGCCCAGTCCGGGTCCAGCCGTCTGCTCCGCTCCAGTGCCTGAGCAGTCCGCCTCTCTACCCAGGTTTCTTCCTAGGTTCCTCTCTAGGTTTCTTCCTAGGTTCCTCTCTAGGTTTATTCCTAGGTTCCTCTCTAGGTTTCCTCCTAGGTTCCTCTCTAGGTTTCTTCCTAGGTTCCTCTCTAGGTTCCTTCCTAGGTTCCTCTGTAGGTTTCTTCCTAGGATCCTCTCTAGGTTTCTTCCTAGGTTCCTCTCTAGGTTCCTTCCTAGGTTCCTGCCTTTCTAGGGAGTTTTTTCTAACCACCGTGCTTCTACACTGCTGTTTGGGGTTTTACGCTTGGTTTCTGTATAAGCACTTTGGCTTTATAAATACATTTGATTTAAATTTTATTTGAATGTATACTTCAGTCAATGTTTACAGTCCACTTCAGTCTCTTCATCTATACAGTGTAGAAGTTGTGATAATATACATATAAGTCGAATGTAGGGTCTCTCTCTCTCTCTCTCTCTCTCTCTCTCTCTGTCGCTGCCCTTCCTCCTTTTCTCCACTTTCTCTTTCTCTCTCCATGGCATATTCATTTTCAGCAAGCCACTTAAAAACACATTTTGCATGGCCTTTCCATAAAAGGAAAATGTCTTCTTGTTCACCCCTTAATGAAAATGTGCAGACATGTTAGTCTACCACCCTGACACCCTGTGAGGAGTGTGAGAGGAGAAGACTGTTTTACATAGAGAGGATAAGACTGTTTTACATAGAGAGGATAAGACTGTTTTACATAGAGAGGAGAAGACTGTTTTACATAGAGAGGAGAAGACTGTTTTACATAGAGAGGAGAAGACTGTTTTACATAGAGAGGAGGTAACACACTGCACCTACAGAGAGAGGTATAAAGGCGGACAGAGCTTTCGGCCAAAATGGCAGCAAGAGCAGAATCTCCATTATGTGTCTTCACAGTGGGCAAGTGGTGCAATGAATGAGGTGTCTCAATACAGATTAGAAGATTCTAGGTTCGAACTCCTGGCTGGCTTGTGACATTTTGCATTAGTGTTTCCCACTCATCCGAGAGAGACAGGTAAGGGAGCTGAAGACAGTTGAACACAACTGTAGCCACTGAGTTAATGAAGACTAAGATAAATTAGATAAGAACTGTGGAATCCATCCAGCAAAGCCTCTGTGATGACTTCCTGCATCAATATCGACAGCAGGGAGTGGCCAGAGAGAGAGCAGGTATGGGTTAGTGTTGCTATAGGACCAGAGAGAGAGAGCAAGAGAGAGAGCAGGTATGGGTTAGTGTTGCTGTAAGACAAGAGATAGGGGAGATTGAGAGAGAGAGATAGGGGAGATTGAGAGAAAGAGATAGGAGAGAGAGAGAGAGAGAGAGATAGGGGAAATTGAGAGAGAGAGAGAGAGAGAGAGAGAGAGAGAGAGAGAGAGAGAGAGAGAGAGAGAGAGAGAGAGAGAGAGAGAGAGATTTACAGTTGAAACCTCCATGAAGAGGACCAGTGGCCACTTTGCTGTTCATTGAGTGGTGTGGCTCATCTAGAGAAATAAAGTATCACATTAGCTACTAACTACTGTTCTGGGGCCTGTCTCACAGCAGATTGGTGAGTCTGGTCACAAAGTCCTGTTAATCCTCCCTTGGGACAGACTGCTCCCAGATCAGTGGCTGCAGAGCATTGTGATGGGGCTAAATTTGAGCCATAACTTAAAGCCCTGCCGCTGTGCTCTGGGGGAACTCTCTACACATTCTGATAAATGACTGGGATAAATGTGACCTGGCCTTTCCTGACACACACACACATGCATGTACGAACGCATGCACACAGATACAGATACACATACACACAAGTGCACACACACGTATGCACTCACACACTCACTCACAGACAATGTCACACAACCCTGGGTCTGGTCTAGATTACATTCAGCTTTAGACCCTGTATTTCTCCAATATGAGATGTCAGATTGTTCAGTGGCTGCTCATGTTCACTTCCTTCAGAAACCATTAGCTTGGGAGTTTTCTCTGAGGGGAGAAGACCATAAATTGTTAGTCTGTTGGCACATCATCTATTCCAGGAGGTGATGGGACCCATGCTGCCATCCAACACAGCAGTCAGCTCTCCTGAACACAACCAACAGCCCATGCAAGACAACCAACTGCCCATACAACACAGCCAACAGTCCATACAAGACAACCAACAGTCCATACAACACAGCCAACTGCCCATACAACACAGCCAACAGTCCATACAAGACAACCAACAGTCCATACAACACAGCCAACAGTCCATACAACACAGCCAACAGTCCATACAAGATAACCAACAGTCCATACAACACAGCCAACAGTCCATACAAGATAACCAACAGTCCATACAACACAGCCAACAGTCCATACAAGACAACCAACAGTCCATACAACACAGCCAACAGTCCACACAAGACAACCAACAGTCCATACAAGAGTCAGGTGCACACAGTCCTGGCGTTAATGACGGTAGTCAGTGGTTAACCAGAGAGTAATGAATACTCTAAGCCTGATGTGCCATTTCACCTACTGCTCAGGTTTCCCTGACTTTGGTCAACTTCTCCCTCAATACAGTGCTGCTACCTGAGGCTCCGTCTATGAGAGGATACAGTTAGACTAGAGAGCTGGAGCCCAGAGAGACCGCATTGGAAAGAGCCCCAGGATGCAGCCCATAGAGCAGCCCTCACTACCGGCTATAAAAGAGCCATAAAACAGGGTCAGCTAGAGGGGACCAGGAAGGTCTGGGAAAACACTGCAGTTTACTTCATTAAAAAAAAAATATATATATTTAAACTTTTATTTAACTAGGCAAGTCAGTTAAGAATACATTTTTATTTACAATGACGGCCTACACCGGCCAAACTCGGACGACGCTGGGCCAATTGTGCGCCACCCTATGGGACTCCCAATCACGGCCGGTTGTGATACAGCCTGGATAGTAATAGTCCACATCTCTCTCTACTTAACTACTTACAGTACCTCCCTCAGTCACTCCGTCATTTCCCCTCTCCCTCTCTCTGCCTCTCCACAGTACTGTACTCACCCAGTTGGATCTTTGGTTATATGACGTTGTGACCCTTGACCTCTGCATTGCCCTTTTTACTCATCCGCAGTCAAGGTGCCCTCCCTGGTTCCCTCTCTCCACTCCCGCACACAGATCCAAAAACTGAGAAATGTTGCCATTCCATTTCTGTTTACTCTCTGTCTTATTCTCTCTCATTACTCATTCTATCCCTCCCTCATTCTCTCTTCATCCCATTCCTCTCCTGCTAATCCTCAGGTTCTGTCCGAGGCCCTCCCTGGTGGTAACCTAAAGGCCATTTTTCCCTGGGAGAGGATGCATGGGTGCAATATTCATATTGATAAATCAACTCATAGCTTATCAGACTTTGTTGAGATACATACATACATACATACATACATACATACATACATACATACATACATACATACATACATACATACATACATACATACATACATACATACATACATACATACATACATACATACATACAGCAATGTACTGGCTTTACCACAAGTTAAAATAAGTAGATGAAGAGATGCCAAAAGAAGTGTTCACTTCCTGACTGAAAGCCCATGGGAGGTGTTTGTTACAACGATTCATCATGACAATCTCAGCCTACTCTGCTGTACCTTATCAGTGTTTACATGATTCTCTCATTTAGCAAAGGGCTCTGGTCAAAAGTAGTGCACTATGTAGGGAATAGGGTGTTATTTGGGACGCAGATAAAGTCTGGATCCAGTCTGGTTTGATTAGGGCTCAATAAATAAACAGGTATTTTTTCCATTCTGATTTCCATTTAGTTGGCTGAACTTCAAACTGACATCTTTGCATTTTTGTTTTATATTACATTACATATATCATATTGCTTGATTACACCATAAACAAACCCACTTATTTAATATAATATCATTTTGTGGAAATGCTATCGAAATACAGGCATTTATAGGCCCCCAGATCATGTTACATTTCAAAGTATGAACTTTTGGCATTCAACCTACAATTACGTTGAACCAGAAACATTGTATCCTGCTTTCACAACATTTTTTTCCCCCACGCAACCAACACAGGCTGTCCAGCCAAGCTCAGTTAAAACAGACTAAAATAGAGAAAGCCAGGTTATTTTTGGGCAAGATATTTCACACATTGAACCTAACCACCCCTTCAAACATACCCTGAAACACACTCTGGGAGTGATGGACAGGGAGAAGAGACAGAGGGTGAGATGTGTGGTGAGACAGAGAGAGAGAGAGAGAGAGAGACAGAGAGAGAGAGAGAGAGAGAGAGAGAGAGAGAGAGAGAGAGAGAGAGAGAGAATCACAGCAGCAATATTTGTGACCTGTTGACACTAGCAAAGGGCAAGCAGTGAAGAACAAACATCATTGTAAATACAACCCATATTTATGTTTATTTATTTTCCCTTTTGTACTTTAACTATTTGTCTTTATTTATTTTTTTACTTTTGTGACAGGGTGCAGTGATCTGAATGTAAGGTTTACTGTTCATTTTTATAGTTCATTTCACTTTTGTTTATTATCTATTTCACTTGCTTTGGCAATGTTAACATGTTTCCCATGCCAACAAAGCCCCTTAAATTTAAATTGAATTGAGAGACAGAGAACCCCCTAGTCACTCTACCACTATCCCCCTCCTCCTCCCACCCCTCAGTTGGTCATGAGCGCTCCACACACCCCTGCCACCTGCCTGTGGAATGTTCCGTCAACCCCGGCCCAGGTTGGCAGTTCTGCACTCTAATTGATTGGTTCTGACCCTGGGTTGGTTGCTGAGGGCTCATTAGCCAGAGCTGCAGTGGCCCGTGACCAGCAGAACTGAGGGGTGAGGAGGGGGAAGTTGTGGGAAGGCAGGGCGAGGAGAGGGAGAGAGCTGAGGGTCATAACCAGGCTGCAAGGCAGGGTTAGGGGTGGCAGGGAGGGTGGGAGGAGGAGGGGAGGGAGGGAGGCTCATTGCACACACCTCTACATTTCTCCCCTGACTCACACAGGACGTGTCCCTCAGACCGTGACACCCTAAACTGGGTCATGCTCTTTGGGACAAACTCGTCATTCCCATCTCCCCCTCATTTTCACTTCCCCATTCTTTCCATTCCTTTCTCTCTTTAACTTTATTCATCAGAAAATATTGCAAAAAGTTCACAAGCTAGCCAGGAGTCGAACCTAGAATCTTCTGATCTGTAGTCAGACACATTATTGGTGTAGGGGCTGTGCTTGGCAGAGTGGGTGGGGTTATATCCTGCCTGGTTTGGCCTGGTTTGGCCCTGTCCGGGGGTATTGTCTGGGTATTGTCGGAGGGGGCCACAGTGTCTCCTGACCCCCCTGTCTCAGCCTCCAGTATCTATGCTGCAATAGTCTATGTGCCGGGGGGCTAGGGTCAGTTTGTTAAATCTGATGTTATTATCCAGTGTCTTGTGTGAATTTAAGTATGCTCCCTCTAATTCTCTCTCTCTCCCACTCTACCTCCTCTCCCGGAGGACCTGAGCCTACCCGGAGGACCATGCTTCTGTCACGGTGCGCATTATATAAGGGACGGTAAACGGAGCGCTGGTGAAGTGTCATCCTTTTTATTGAAAATGAGATGTTCTCACGAAGCATTTACAAAAAAAAGGAGAGTGAAAAAATATAACTAATAACAAAAACACAGTGACTTACGTGCTGCTTGCAGTGCAGACAAACGAACAATGATCCACACACAGGTGGATTTGTGCAGCTCCTAAATACTATCCCCAATCAGAGACAACGCTAGACAGCTGTCTCTGATTGGGGATGATAATCTCCCTAATCAGTGTGTGAGGACTTGGTTGTGTGCCTCTCTCCTCCCCTAGGTGGGAGTAAGAGGCCTTACCACAACCAAGCCCTCACAGTACCCCCCCCCCCCCTAAGGTGCGGACTCCCGATCGCACACCAATACACCCCCCTCTCCTGAAAGAAAAAATTGTCCAAAAAACTAGGGGGGACATGGCGGGGTACTGAGGTGGTTGCTGGTGGGGGCTCCGGTTCCGGTTCCGGGCGTGGCACAGGCTGTGAGAGTAGCTTCCCTCCTACCTCTCCGTTGCACGCCCGGTCCGGTCCGGACCCCGACGCGATGGTTCCGCCCTCAGTACTCCCGCCATCCACCAAGTCCTGTCTGGACCCTGGTGTGGGAGCCCTCGACCCTGGAGAGGGGCTGACAACCGGCCCCGGACTGGGCACCGGTGGAGCGGACTGCTCCGGCACTGGAGCGACGCAGACGACCGGCCCCGGACTGGGCACCGGTGGAGCGGACTGCTCCGCCACTGGAGCGACGTGGACGACCGGCCCCGGACTGGGCACCGGTGGAGTGGACTGTTCCGGCACTGGAGCGACGCAGACGACCGGCCCCGGACTGGTCACCGGTGGAGCGGACTGCTCCGCCACTGGAGCGACGTAGACGACCGGCCCCGGACTGGGCACCGGTGGAGCGGACTGCTCCGGCACTGGAGCGACGCAGACGACCGGCCCCGGACTGGGCACCGGACTGCTCCGTCACTGGAGCGACGTAGACGACCGGCCCCGGACTGGGCACCGGTGGAGCGGACTGCTCCTTCACTGGAGCGACGCAGATGACCGGCCCCGGACTGGGCACCGGTGGAGCGGACCGCTCTGGCGCTGTAACAGCGCAGACTGCTGGACCCGGATGTGGCTCTGGTAGAGGTTCAGGGCTGCTCACCTTTACCTGAGGTCCCGGGCTGCTGACCTTCCCCGGAGGTCTCGGGCTGCTGACCTTCCCCGGAGGTCTCGGGCTGCTGACCTTCCCCAGAGGTCTCGGGCAGCTGACCTTCACCGGGGGTCTCGGGCTGCTGACCTTCACCGGGGGTCTCGGGCTGCTGACCTTCGCCGGGGGTTTCGGGCTGCTGACCTTCACCGGAGGCCTCGGGCTGCTGACCTTCACAGGAGGCCTCGGGCTGCTGACCTTCACAGGAGGCCTCGGGCTGCTGACCTTCACAGGAGGCCTCGGGCTGCTGACCTTCACAGGAGGCCTCGGGCTGCTGACCTTCACAGGAGGCCTCGGGCTGCTGACCTTCTCCGGAGGTCTCGGGCTGCTGACCTTCTCCGGAGGTCTCGGGCAGCTGACCCTCTCCGGAGGTCTCGGGCAGCTGACCTTCACAGGAGGCCTCGGGCTGCTGACCTTCACAGGAGGCCTCGGGCTGCTGACCTTCACAGGAGGCCTCGGGCTGCTGACCTTCACAGAAGGCCTCGGGCTGCTGACCTTCTCCGGAGGCCTCGGGCTGCTGACCTTCTCCGGAGGTTTCGGACAGCTGACCTTCACCGGAGACCTTGGGTTGGACGCCGTGCCCACCCTGGGCACCGACGGAGAGGTGGTTTTCAGCCCTGCCGTAGGTCTGGCTGTCTGTCCCAGACTGGGCGCCGACACGCTATGGAGCTCCTGCTCCACAGCGGGACTGAACGTCGTGCCCACCCTGGGCACCGACGCAGAGATGGTCTCCAGCCCTGTGGTTGGGCTGGCTGTCGGCCCCAAACTGGGCACCGACACGCTATGGAGCTCCTGCTCCACAGCGGGACTGAACGTCGTGCCCACCCTGGGCACCGACGCGGAGATGGTTTCCAGCCCTGTGGTTGGGCTGGCTGTCGGCCCCAGACTGGGCACCGACGCGCTATGGAGCTCCTGCTCCACAGCGGGACTGAACGTCGTGCCCACCCTGGGCACCGACGCAGAGATGGTTTCCAGCCCTCTGGTGGGGCTGGCTGTCGGCCCCAGACTGGGCACCGACACGCTATGGAGCTCCTGCTCCACAGCGGGGCTGAACGTCGTGCCCACCCTGGGCACCGACGCAGAGATGGTCTCCAACCACAGAGCTGCGCTGTCGACCCTCGCTGTAGGCTCCGTGTGAGGAATGGGTGAGCACACCACTGGTCTGCTGCGAGGCGCAGGCACGGGCCGTACCGGGCTGGGGAAACGCACCGTTGGGTTGGTGCGTTTAGCTGGCACGGGTCGCACCGGGCTGGAGACACGCACCATAGGGCTGGTGCGTGGAGCAGGCGCGGGCCGTACCGGGCTGGGGAAACGCACCGTCGGGCTGGTGCGTTTAGCTGGCACGGGTCGCACCGGGCTGGAGACACGCACCGTAGGGCTGGTGCGCGGAGCAGGCGCGGGCCGTACCGGGCTGGGGAAACGCACCGTTGGATTGGTGCGTTTAGCTGGTACGGGTCGCACCGGGCTAATGTTGCGCACCGATGGTTTGGTGCGCTGAGTCGGTCTCCTCTTCCTCCGACTCTGGACCGGCGCTGGAGGCACCGGACTGGGAACTGGCGCTGGAGCACGACTGTCCCTGTCGTGCCTACTCCACCGCCAATCCCCATCCTGTGAGGGTTCCTCCGGGAACCCCCACGAGTGAGGGAACAGAAGCACATCGTCGTCGTCTTCCTCTAACTCCTCTCTGTACTCCTGCTCCCACGGCTGTAGGGGCTCCTCCTGGAACCCCCACGAGTGCAGTGGTCGGGGCTCTTCTCCTTCGATCCCCGACCACCCCCATAGCCCCCCCCCAAAATCAGTTTGGGGGTTTTTCTGGGCTCCAGGCTGGTCCCCAACTTTAGCCCGGTGACGTTTTTCCCCGTCTACGGCGCCTCTGCTGCTCCGGACCCCAGCCTTCCTCCACCGAGCGATAGTAAGAGTGTTCCTCCTCGGTAATTTTCCCCATACCGAGGAGGATATCTCCTAATGTAATCCCCCGTTGCGTCCCAGGGTGGTGGATCATTCTGTCACGGTGCGCATTATATAAGGGACGGTAAACGGAGCGCTGGTGAAGTGTCATCCTTTTTATTGAAAATGAGATGTTCTCACGAAGCATTTACAAAAAAAAGGAGAGTGAAAAAATATAACTAATAACAAAAACACAGTGACTTACGTGCTGCTTGCAGTGCAGACAAACGAACAATGATCCACACACAGGTGGATTTGTGCAGCTCCTAAATACTATCCCCAATCAGAGACAACGCTAGACAGCTGTCTCTGATTGGGGATGATAATCTCCCTAATCAGTGTGTGAGGACTTGGTTGTGTGCCTCTCTCCTCCCCTAGGTGGGAGTAAGAGGCCTTACCACAACCAAGCCCTCACAGCTTCAGGACCACCTGTCCTGATGACTCCTAGCTGTCCCCAGTCCACCTGGTCGTGCTGCTGCACCGGTTTCAACTCCTCTGCCTGCGGTTATGGAACCCTGACCTGTTCATTGGACGTGCCACCCTGTCCCAGACCTGCTGTTTTCACTCGCTCTCGCTCTATTGCACTGAAAAACCAAGTGACTTCACTCCAGATGTATTTACCTGTTGCAACCTCCACAACTACTTTTATTATTATTTGACCCTGCTGGTCATCTATGAACATTGAACATCTTGGAGAAAGAACTGGCCTTAATGGCCATAAATTGTTATAATCTCCACCCGGCACAGCAGAAGGACTGGCCACCCCTCAGAGCCTGGTTCCTCTCTAGGTTTCGCCTTTCTAGGGAGTTTTTCTTAGCCACCGTGCT
>CM042393.1:8995804-9157875 GCA_023634145.1 Thymallus thymallus | reverse complement strand
CATTGCCAAAGCAAGTGACTGCTAACCAGAACTTGTTTTCTCACTCTCCAAGACAAAACTTATCCATCTCTATTTCACCAGTGCCATATCTCTCCCTCTCAGTGTTCACTCAACACTATGTGGCCTGTACAGGGAAGCATGTCTCCTTTCTCTGGACCATCTTGCCACAGTCATCTTAGAGATGAACAACAGAGAGATTCACACACTCAACACAATCATCCATCTTAGAGACGAACAACAGAGAGATTCGCACACAACACACTCATCCATGTTTAATGGATTAGAAACAGCAGGGACTGAGGAGATGGAAAACACACACACACACACACACACACACTGGTCTCAGAGAGTAAGTTCTATTAGGTGTGTGTCAGTGGTAATGAAAAACATCCCAACCCTGCTGAATCTGTAACTGCAACTTTGCTACAACCCATTAGCAGTCCAGATAATGGTTATAATCTTACCAAGGAATGTGTGTCGCTAGCTATGAGAGTGAGGGTGCAACACACACACTTCACACACACACACACACACACACACACTCTCTACGCACGGCCACTTGACTTTGTGGTGGTTCGGGTTTCACATTGAGCGCTCCTCAAACGCTGCCCTCCTTTCAGCACGCAGCACCTTACATGCTAATGAGGCTAATCCTCACACCCCTTCATTCCCTCTGTCTGTCTGTCCCTCCATCTCTACAGCTGTCATTAATCATTCTAATTCTGTCTGTGGGATGGGAGAGAGGTGGCCTAACCAGCTGCCCCCTGGGTCCAGTTCCAAGGGTTGAGAGTCTGTGGGGGCGCATGGGAGCCTCAGTTCCTCCTTACACTGTACCCTACCCAAACCCTCCCAGTAGAGAGCCTCGGCCCCTCCTTACCCTGTACCCTACCCAAACCCTCCCAGTAGAGAGCCTCTGCCCCTCCTTACCCTGTACCCTGTACCCTGTACCCTACCCAAACCCTCTCAGTAGAGATCCTTACCCAAACACTCCCAAAAAACTGCTTTCTTCGGCTGTCGCCATAGGAGAACCCCTTGAAGGACCTTTTGTGATTCCAGGTAAAACCCTTTCTACAGAGGGTTCTTGTCACGGTGTTGTGAAATTATGGACCAAGGCGCAGCACTACTGAAGTTCGACAGCATTTAATAAAGCGAACAACACTGAACATAATCACTACAAGAACCCACAATATTGGAGAGAAACCGTACAACTTAAAAATGGCCCCCAATTAGAGACAATGCTTCGCAGCTGCCTCTAATTTGGGACCAAACACCAATCCCCGCCACAGAGTTTGCCAGAACTATACTGTCAGGCCCTGACCGTGAGAACATAGAAAGCAAAAGGCCTCTATGGTCAGGACCTGAGAGTACCGGACTGGGCACCGGTGGAGCGGACGGCTCCGGCTCTGGAGCGGGGCTGTCGACCGGTCCCGAACTGGGCACCGGTAGAGTGGACGGCTCCGGCTCTGGAGCGGGGCCGACGACCGGTCCTGTACTGGGCACCGGTGTAGAGGACGGCTCCGGCTCTGGAGTTGGGCTGGGCAGCCGGGCCAGCCTCGCTCTCCACCATATTGCCTGCATCTCCACCGGCAAGGTGTTAAACCCCTCCGGAGGCTGATCTCCACCCCAATACGGTTGGGAACAGTCACTGGAGGCCTGGTGTGGGAGTCTGGCACAGGTTGCACCAGGCTGGAGCTGTGCACTGGAGGTCTCGTGCGGGAGGTGGACACTTGACGTACCGGATCATGGATGTGGAATGGAGATCCGGCACGGGAGGACGGCCCTGGACGATCCAGACTGGGGATGCACACTGTGGGCACCATTAACGCCAGCTTCGCCTTCTCGTACTCAACCTCCTTCCAGTTCTGCCTGCATTGCTCCATTATTTCCAAACACCTCTCCTTAATGTACTCCTCCTCCTCTACCAAATCCGTCCCGCAGTCGTACTCCGGCTCTAGCATACCCCATGATGATAGTGGTACTGGTGCTTCTCTCGTCTCTCCAGACCACCCCCATAGCCTCCCCCTAAAATGTATTTGGGGTCTTCCTTGGGCTGCCTGCTTCCGTGGACCCTGACTGCATCGCTGCTTTCCATGCCCCATTCCGAACACAATCAGTCCTCCTCCTTGACAGAGCGCTGCTTGGTCCGGTCTTGGTGGGTTCTTCTGTCACAGTGTTGTGAAATGATGAAGGCGCAGCGCTACTGAAGTTAGACAACGTTTAATAAAGCAAACTTGAATCAAATACAATAAACAATACGAGACCGCAAACTGAGTGCGTGCTCAGCACTGAACTCTACTGTCAGGCCCTGACTGTGAGAACATAGAAAAGCAAAAGACAATTCTACCTGGAACCCAAAAGAGTTCTACCAGGAACCAAGAAGGGTTCTCCTATGGGGACAGCCGAAGAATCCTTTTGGAAAAAAAATTCTAAGAGTGTATGAAATCTCTGTGGGCCCTGGATCAATAATGACATGCAGAGAGAAGGGCTGCAGCCACAAATGAGAATACAAACATTCAGGCTTCATGTTCCTTCGCCTCAGCTGTCAGTCAGCAAGAAAATTGCTCTGAGCCGTTTCAACTCCTCTACAATACGTCATTAACAGTGTCAGCAAGCATCCGAAACGTCAGTTACTGTTTGACTCAGGCTTTTTTAGCGGTCACTTTAAATATACTGTACAGTAGTCTTCTACATTAAATATAATTGAAGTGAATGAAAAATAAAACAGTATTTTGTTATGTAAGATTTAACATTAGCATTGCTATTTAAGATGTGCTTTGGTTTGTTTACAGACAGTGGTAGTTTGTTGCTCCAAATATGGTTTGGTGGGCAAAAGTGGGTCTTCAACCAACATTCTGAACCACCGAAAACGGGTGGATGCATTGGGTGACACCACCACGTCAACACCCGGACCACAAATCTCCATAGCAACCACAAAGCAACAGCCTGCGGAGAACAGCCTGTGGACAACAGCCTGCGTCTCTGTGTAACATATGTGCAACACTGTGTGTGCAGGGCACAGAAACTCCTCCCAACCAACCCAGAGATATGGAACCAATTAGGACCAGTGCCATTGTATGATTTTCCACTTTAGAGTTGGAACATTTAATTGTGATGGCCCTCATTTATGACTTCATAACCCAATGAGAATTTGTTCCAGAAATCAGTGCCACATGCCTTATCAGTAAAAGCCCTGTGGAGAACTGAACAGACAGAATAGTTTTATATGACCTTGTTATTTAGGTTAGTGAGTTAGTGAGTCACACAAATATCCTCTTTTAAGATAATAAGATTAATCTGTTTATTTGAATGATGCCAGTGTGCATTTGATGTGTGTGTGTGCACGTGTGTGGATGTGTGTGTGAGAGCCAAACCCAGGTGCTGGTCCAGACGTCAGAGGGACAGGAGATTAAATGCCATACTGATTGGGATTCTCTGCCCTCCTCTGCTCTGCTCAGCAGCCCTAGAGAGTCTCACTCTAATCACACACGCATGTGCATACACACACATACACACACACACACACACACACACACAGTCTTGTACAGCTAACCTTGTGGGGACACACAATTCAGTCCCATTCAAAATCCTATTTTCCCTAACCCTAAACCTAACCCGTACACTTACCATAACCTTAACCCAAAAGCCTAACCTTAATCCTAACCCTAAACCTAACCCTAGCTCTACAACTAATCTCCTAACCCTAACCCTCAACGTAATTTTAACCCTAACACTAATTCTAACCTTAACCCTAAACCCCTTAGAGCCCCCCCCCAACACACACACACACACAGAACATGCAAACTGAGGAAACCAGGGAACCAAATAACCCCTTCTCTTCCCACCAGGCAAAAATGGTTCTGTTATGTTCTGGAGCTGGTCTCCCCCTGGCTATGACTCTGGCCACAGCGCCACTCTAATCTGTGACTATGTAAAGCTAAACAAAGAAAAAATGGATATTGTATCTATGGCATTTACCACCCTCAGAGTAACGTCTAGGGTCGTGATCTAAACGAAGGCTGTTCCATACTATGGCGTGTGGACTCAGATACAGCACGGCGGTCCTACAGGGTTCTATACTATGGCATGTGGACTCAGTTACAGCACGGCGGTCCTACAGGGTTCTCTACTATGGCATGTGGACTCAGTTACAGCACGGCGGTCCTACAGGGTTCTATACTATGGCATGTGGACTCAGTTACAGCACGGCGGTCCTACAGGGTTCTCTACTATGGCATGTGGACTCAGTTACAGCACGGCGGTCCTACAGGGTTCTCTACTATGGCATGTGGACTCAGTTACAGCACGGCGGTCCTACAGGATTCTATACTGTGGTGTGTGGACTCAGTTACAGCACGGCGGTCCTACAGGGTTCTATACCGTGGCGTGTGGACTCAGTTACAGCACAGCGGTCCTACAGGGTTCTATACCGTGGTGTGTGGCCCGCGTGGAGACAAAGGGCCCGCGTGGAGACAAAGGGCCCGCGTGGAGACAAAGGGTATGCGTGTATGTGTGTGTTTATGCGTGTGTGTATGCGTGTGTGCATGCGTGTGTGTGTGTGTGTGTATTTGTGTGTGTGTGTGTGTGTGTATTTGTGTGTGTGTGTGTGTGTGTATTTGTGTGTGTGTGTGTGTGTGTGTGTGTGTGTGTGTGTGTGTGTGTGTGTGTGTGTGTGTGTGTGTGTGTGTGTACCCCAGATACAACACACAGTTGTATCTGCCACGGGCACATGTGAACAGAGAGAGAAGGTTGGGAGGAGAGAGAGAGAGGGAGGGAGAGAGAGAGAGGAAGGGAGGGAGGAGATGAGGAGAGGGAGAGAGAGGGAGGGAGAGAGAGGAAGGGAGGGAGGAGATGAGGAGAGGGAGAGAGATGGAGGGAGGGAGAGGAAGGGAGGGAGGAGATGAGGAGAGGGAGAGAGAGGGAGGGAGGGAGGGAGAGGATGGGAAGAGAGGAGAAGACATAGCTCTAAATCCATTTTTACATTACACTGACATCTGCTTTTAATAACCCAAAACATACAAGAACAAAGTAGGGTGAGAGGAGGAGGCCCACTCTCTCTCTATGTATCCACTGTTGTTTTCCTTTGTTGTTGTTGTTGTTGCATCATATTTCTGCGCATGAAAGACAGTAGAGCATGCACAGGCTTTGCGTTAGCTCTGGCAGTGCTCAACAAACTGGAAAATCTTTGGCTAGGGGATCATGTCAACACGAGGGAGGATGGGGGAACAACTTTTATGGGGAAAGGATATGGGAGGAGGGGAAAAGAGGAATGGATATGGTGGAGAAAAGGGACAGTACAGGACAGGGGGAAAGGGCCATGTGGATGAAGGGAAAGAGGTTGTGATCCGTGGCAGCAGGTAACCAAGCGGTTAGAGCGTTGGGCAAGTAACCGAAAGGTCGCTGGTTTGAATACCCGAGCTGACAAGGTGAAAAACCTGCTGATGTGTCCTTAGCAAGGTACTTAACCCTAATTTGCTCCAGGGGCGCCGTATTACTATGGCTGACCCTGTAGGTAGGCCGTCATTGTAAATAAGAATTTGTTCTTAACTGACTTGCCTAGTTTAATAAAGGTTAAATAAAAAATAAATCCTGGCATAGAGTGAGAACCCAGGGGGGACCAATGGTGTGGGCACTGAGAGATCTGCCAACTCATAAACAGGACTGTTGCATCATGGGTAAGTAACTGTAAGTGATAAAGACGAGAATGGAGGGGTAGGAGTTATAATGTCATCTCCAGGCTGCTCAGGGGTCCTGTATGGCCAGGAGACATGGGTTCAAACACTATTAGAAATTTTAGCGTTTGCTCGAGCCTGCCTGGAGTGCCAGCTGGACAGGGTTTGCAATTTCACAACTTCTTTATTGGTTCCATTGCAACAGGCAAGCTCCATCAAGCACTGATTAAGTATTTGAAAGATTTCAAATAGTATTTGAACCAAGGTCTAAGGCCTAGATGTATACAGCTGGACTGACTTGCATTATTCGGTTATAAACAGACAGGCCCAATCCTCGATCCACTTCCACACACAAAGCCTGGGAAGTCGATGTGGCACTGTTAGTGTGAAGGGATGTTATATATGCACCTCTCATATGTGTGACGTGACACGTAATTATGTGTCAAGAGTTTCACATTTCAAAGAGTGCATATGAAAATCCATCGTGCAACTTCTTTATATGGTGTCATACTATTTGTTTGACTAAGATATACAGTGTGTCTGTGTTAATTCCATGCTTATGTTCAGACCTCCATGTCCCTCCATATGTAGTCAGTTACTGAGGAGGGAAAAACAAAATCTGCATCAAACATTTTAAACCCTACTAAAGATTCACTAACCCATGACAAGAACTGTCCTTCAAACGAAACATCTGCAAACACACCTCTTAACTGTCTCTCTCTTCTCTCTCTTCTCTCTCTCTTCTCTCTCTCAGCTCTCTCTCAGCTCTCTCTCTCAATTTTTCAATTCAATTCACTTTATTGGCATGACGCAACAATGTACATATTGCCAAAGTATCATACATCAATATATATATATTTTTTTCTATATATTTATATATATATATTTTTTTTTCTATTTTATATATATATATATATATATATATATACATACATATACACACGCACATACATATATATACACATATATACATACATACATACACACATATATATATATATATATATTTTTAAATATAATTACATCAAAGAACAAATAACAACAGGAAAAAATAAAATAAATGCATTAAATATGTCAGGCACTGTCCCTCAACTTGTGGCAGGCAGCAACATAGCATGCTGCCAGCACACAGCTGGTCATGTCTTCCCCCAAAAGGATCGGCAGCCTTTCTATGTCAGAGAGGTCCTCAAAGCCCCGGACTACTTGTTCAAATTTGGGGAAGTGACTCTCTCTGATGGTTTTATATTTTTGACATTTGGTCAGGAAATGCAGCTCTGTCTCTGGTTCTGCTGTGGTGCAGTGGTTGCACAGCCTTTCCTCTACAGGGAGCCAGGTTTTCCTGTGTCTACCCTTCTCAATAGCAAGGCTGTGCTCGCTGAGCCTGTACTTTGTCAAGGTTTTCCTGAGGTTTTGATCAGTCACCATGGTCAGATAGTTTGCCATGGTGTACTGTCGATTTAGGGCCAAATAGCACTGCATTTTGCTTTGTGCTTGTGTTTGTGTTTTCCAATAGGTAATGTAGTTTTGTTTTAGATGTTTTGTAATTTGGTTAATTCTTATTGATTGGATGTTCTGGTCCTGAGGCTTCAGTGTGTTAGTGGAACAAGTTTGTGAACTCAGCCCCTGGACCAGTTGGATGAAGGGACTCTTATCTTTGCTCAACTCTTGGTATTGCAGGGCTTGGTAATGATATGAGAGGGGGTCACTGTGTTTTAGGTGTTTCCAAAACTTAATTGCTCTTTTTTGAGTTTTTAATATTAGTGGATATCGGCCTAATTCTGCCCTGCATGCATTGTTTGTAGTTTTCCTCTGGACATGTAGGAGAATCTTACAAAGTTCCGCGTGCAAGGTCTCAATGGGATGTTTGTCCCAGTGGGTAAAATCTTGTTTTGTAAGTGGACCCCACACCTCGCTGCCATAGAGTGCGATTGGTTCAATCACACATTTAATTAGTTTTTGCCAAATTGTAATAGGTATTTCAATTTGGATTTGTTTTTTAATGGCGTAGAATGCCCTGCGTGCTTTGTCTCTCAGTTCATTCACTGCATTATTTAGGTGTCCAGTCGAACTTATTTTTAAACCTAAATAGTTGTATTGTGTGCAATACTCTATATGTTTTGCACCAATTGAGAACTTTGGTTTTATTCCCTGGGATCTGGAATTTGTCTGGAAAATCATTATTTTGGTCTTTTTGGGGTTTACTGTCAGGGCCCAGGTCTGACAGTACTGCTCTAGCAGGTCCAAGCTCTGCTGTAGACCATGTGCTGTGGGTGAAAGCAGGCACAGGTCATCTGCAAAGAGCAGGCATCTAACTTCCGAATTGTGGAGACTAACACCAGGGGCTGAGGACTTCTCTAGAATATTGGCCAATTCATTGATGTAAATGTTAAATAGCACAGGGCTGAGATTGCAACCCTGGCGCAATCTCTCTCTCTCTCTTCTCTCTCTCAGCTCTCTCTCAGCTCTCTCTCAGCTCTCTCTCTCTCTCTCTCTTCTCTCTCTCTGGCTGCTCTCTATGTCTGGCCTCTCTTCTCTCTCAATTAAATTCAATTTAAGGGAAACGTGTTTACAAAAAGGAAATAAACAATAAAAAGTTGACAGTAAACAATACACTCAAGTTTCAAAAGAATAAAGACATTTCAAATGTCATATTATGTCTACAAAGTGTTGCAACGATGTGCAAATAGTTAATAGTACAAAAGGGAAAATAAATAAACATAAATATGGGTTGTATTTACGATGGTGTTTGTTCTTCACTGGTTGCCCTTTTCTTGTGGCAACATGTCACAAATCTTGCTGCTGTGATGGAACACTGTGGTATTTCACCCAGTAGATATGGGAGTTTATCAAAATAGGATTTGTTTTCGAATTCTTTGTGTGTCTGTGTAATCTGAGGGAAATATGTGTCTCTAATATGGTCTTACATTTGGAAAGGCTATGCTCACTGAGTCTGTACATAGTCAAAGCTTTCCTTATGTTTGGGTCAGTCACAGTGGTCAGGTATTCTGCCACTGTGTACTCTCTGTTTAGGGCCAAACAGCATTGTAGCTTGCTCTGTTTTTTTGTTAATTCTTTCCAACGTGTCAAGTAATTCTCTTTTTGTTTTCTCATGATTTGGTTGGGTCTAATTGTGTTGCTGTCCTGGGGCTCTGTGGGGTCTGTTTGTGTTTGTGAACAAAGCCCTAGGACCAGGACTCTTCTACAGGTTAATCTCGCTGTAGGTGATGGCTTTGTTATGGAAGGTTTGGGAATCGCTTCCTTTTAGGTGGTTGTAGAATTGTCTCTTTTCTGGATTTTGATAATTAGCGGGTATCTGCCTAATTCTGCTCTGCCTAATTGGCTGTTTTATTTTATTTTTGCAGAATTCTGCATGCAGAGTCTAAATTTGGTGTTTGTCCCATTTTGTGAATTCTTGGTTGCTGAGCGGACCCCAGACCTCACAACCATAAAAGGCAACAAGTTCTATAACTAAGTATTTTTTTGCCCGATCCTAATTGGTATGTCAAATTTTATGTTCCTTTTGATGGCATAGAAGGCCATTCTTGCCTTGTCTCAAATTATTCACAGCTTTGTGGAAGTTACCTGTGGCGCTGATGTTTTTGCCGAGGTATGTACCTTTTTTTGTGTGCTCTAGGGCAACGTTGTCTAGATGGAATTTGTATTTGTGGTCCTGGCAACTGGACCTTTTTTGGAACACCATTATTTTGGTCTTACTGAGATTTACTGTCAGGGCCCAGGTCTGACAGAATCTGTGCAGAAGATCCAGGTGCTGCTGTAGGCCCTCATTGGTTGGTGACAGAAGCACCAGATCATCAGCAAACAGTAGATATTTTACTTCAGATTCTAGTAGGGTGAGGCCGTGTGCTGCAGACTGTTCTCTCTCTCTCGCTCTCTTCTCTCTCTCTTCTCTCTCTCTCAATTCAATTACATTCAGTAGACTTATTGACATGGCAAGTTAAATCACTTACATTGTCAAAGTATACATTTAACAAAAAATTGTGGGACCACAGCAATAAGGTATCAATGATACTACTAGTAGTAGTAGTAGAAATGAGATTACCATTAACAGCAACTACAACAACAATATTAATGAGAATAATAATACATTAAATCAAAAGTAGTAGACCAGTCTCAACATGTCTGAGAAGCCACATTGCATGGTATGAAAGCCAAAATTAAATAGGAAATATTATTGACATTACATTGCACTTTTCACTGGCTGTCCCTCAGGTTGTGGCAGAAGGACATATTTGGCTGCACATTTCAGCTTTTCACCCAATAAATATTCAATTTTTTTCATAATCTTTTATAGTTTTAAATTCTTTATACTGAATCTCTCTCTCTCTCTCTTCTCTCTCTATACTCTCAACCTCCAAAACACACTTGTGGGTCTCTTAGCCTTTTTGTTCCCAATGCTAACATTTTAAAAGGGGAACCACAAAGCCAGCCTGGGGGTTGCTTCATGTCTGTTACCATCCTGTAGCCTGAAAAGACCTCCGTCTGAAAGGAGGAGAAAAGACTGCAGCCCTCTAGATCTACGCTTTGCTTCAGCACTCACTGCTGTTTTCCTTCAGCACTCACTGCTGTTTTCCTTCAGCACTCACTGCTGTTTTCCTTCAGCACTCACTGCTGTTTTCCTTCAGCACTCACTGCTGTTTTCCTGAAAAGACAAATAAATGGTCCAGTAAAAAAAGCTAGCAGGTCACTAATGAGCTAGCGACAGCTTAGCTTATGGAAATCCTTCCTCAACCAACCTGGCCGTAGACCTAATGTTCAGGCTGACTAGTAAACCTTCCATGGCTCATATCTGTCTGGGTGGTGGTAGGAGTTAAAGGAGAGTAGGCAACGGTTCTAGCCAGAGATGGAGACCAAGAACATGAGAACAAGACTGATCTCTGGTTCTAGGTATAACAGAGGGTTCAAGACGCAAGCCTTTACCACACAGACCACGATGGACACACACACACACACGCACACACACACACACACACACCCCTGTGTCTCTCCCAGTAACTTCCCATATCCATCAAAGTGCCTCAGCTTGCACCACTGAGGGAGGGACTTGGCCAGACCATCGCTGTAAGAATTCAGAGGTAGACAATGAATAACATGGGCTTTCTCGCTGAGGCTACGCAATGCTAGCTAGCCACAAGATTACCACAGGTTAGATTACAGAGCTATAATGCTAGCAGCAGTCTTATTAGCCAACCATCAATGATATAATTCACCCCAGCCATTACCAAATGTTCATACAACACAAACTTTAGAGTCCCAAAGGTTCTCTCAGAGAACATACCGCTCTCTCTCACACACACACACACACACACACACACACACACATGCACACACAGCACGCTCCAGGCAAAAATACGCTGCAGTTTCCATTATGAGTTTTGGAACGCTGATCAGCTCTCTCTTATTTATGGAACCCACAAATTAATTAAAAGAATATTGCTTTCCTTTCATTAAAACAAAGGAGACCTCTTTAAAGCCAATCATGTCTTTCCCGGCCCAACTGTGTGTGTCTGTGTGTGTGTGTTTCTGTGTAGGAGCTGTGTGTTATGTGTGTCGTGCTTGGATGATCCAGGTCCAAGCGGTACTCAGGAATTCCAGAACCATATTAATAATTGACCAGAGCAGCGGGAAGCAACACGGGGAACCTTGGGACTGTTATTCCTGGCTAATTAAAACAACACAGGGAACATTGGGATTGTTATTCTGATTAAAACCTCACAATTGCAGGGGTGTTTCTGTGAGAGTAAAGGAGAGAATGAGAGAGAGGAGAGAGAAAGAGGGATGTAGAAAGATGGAGAGAGGAAGAAGATGGAGAGAGGGGGAAGATGGAGAGAGGGGAAGAGGAGAGAGACAGGGGTATTACAGGAGAGAGAGAGGGGAGGGGAAGAGGAGAGAGACAGGGGGAGGGGAAGAGGTGAGAGACAGGGGGAGGGGAAGAGGTGAGAGACAGGGGTATTACAGAAGAGAGAGGAAGGGAGGGGAAGAAGGGAGAGACAGGGGTATTACAGGAGAGAGAGACAGGGGGAGGGGAAGAGGTGAGAGAAATGGGGAGGGGAAGAGGAGAGAGACAGGGGGAGGGTAAGAGGAGAGAGACAGGGGTATTACAGGAGAGAGAGACAGGGGGAGGGAAAGAGGAGAGAGACAGGGGTATTACAGGAGAGAGAGGAGGGGAGGGGAAGAGGAGAGAGACAGGGGTATTAGAGGAGAGAGAGGGGGGAGTGGAAGAGTACAAGGAAACATAGAGATCAGGTATGTAAAGCAGGACGTTCTCCTGTTTTAATATCACTTTAGACACATTGTTAAACTATATTATCTAGCCCTTCAGCCTGCTGCTTCCTCAACTGTAAACAGAGCAGGGAAGATGAGGGCTAGAGATAAGTGGCTAACATATCCTACTGTCCTATGTTTTTCAGCAGCAGGGACTGTGAGACTAGTCAGGATTGAGGGAAAGATGAATAGAGCAAAGCAGAGAGATCCTTTATGAAAACCTGCTCTAAAGCGCTCAGGACCTCAGACTGGGACGAAGGTTCACCTTCTAACAGGACAACGACCCTAAGCACACAGCCAAGACAATGCAGGAGTGGCTTCAGGACAAGCCTCTGAATGTCCTTGAGTGGCCCAGCCAGAGGCCGGACTTGAAACCGATCCAACATCTCTGGAGAGACCAGAAAATAGCTGTGCAGCGACGCTCCCCATCCAACCTGACAGAGCTTGAGAGGATCGGCAGAGAAGAATGGGAGAAACTCCCCAAATACAGTTATGCCAAGCTTGTAGCGTCATACCCAAGAAGACTGTAATTTGCAAAACTTAAAAAAAAACGGTATTTGCTTTGTCATTATGGGGTATTGTGTGTAGATTGATGAGGGTAAAAACGATTTCATACATTTTAGAATAAGGCTGTAACGTAACAAATACTTTACGAATGCACTGTACATGACCCCTATCATACATTACCCCTATCATACATGACCCCTATCATACATTACCCCTATCACGCTGCTCTGTTTGCAGAGAACCGTCGGCTAGCCACTCGCGTCATTCATCAAGGTGACTTTTGACACGCGCGCACACACACACACACACACACACACACACACACACACACACACACACACACACACACACACACACACACACACACACACACACACACACACACACACACACACACACACACACACACACACACACACACACACACACACACACACACACACACACACACACACACACACACACACACACACACACACACACACACACACACACACACACACACACACACACACACACATACACCAGCCTCTGACCTGCCCGTCTGTCAGCACACCAAAGACTCCTTTGTCCCTTTGATAGCCTGCCCCAGCCTCCACGGGAGGGTGTCTACCTAACAAGATGAGCCCATGCCGGGAGCCCTGAGCTGGTGCAGGATGAGAACAATGCCCCCCTCCTGCAGCCAGTCGTGGAGGACCGTTCACAGGCACCTCTAATGAAATCCATGTCTCCTTCTCAGCACAGGCCTTTCACATCTGAACCCCCCCTTCCTCCTGACATTACATCCTCTCTTTCTCTATGTGTCTGTCTCTGTCTCTCTCTCTGTCTGTACGAAACACAGACAGGACAAATAACTCTCCTCTCTTCTCCTCTCTCTTAATCTTCCACAAATCCTATCGGAGAGAACCAAATTTTGATTCTTCTCCAGCATCGGCTTTTAACAACAAGCATCCAAAGCTGGCTGTTTACCGGAAAGCACAATGTTTTTGTGAAAGGGGGTTAGAAGAGTTATATATCCCGTGTAGCACAGATGGTAGCGCATGGCGCTTGCAATGCCAGGGTGATTCCAACGGGGAACCAGTACGAAAAAAGTATGAACATGTATGCACTAACTAACTGTAAGTCGCTCTGGATAATGACTGAAATGCTATGAAATCCTCAGTTGTTCTACCATTAAGTCTGTCCTGACCGTTGAGACCATAGAGACCACAGCAAACAACTGGAGAAAATCCTCCTCAACTCAAACCATTTCTCCTCCTTCCTCTCTCCTACTCTTCACCTTAAGTAGAATTCTGACTCCTATTTCTCTCAGACTCATGCATTTGAGTGAGAGAGAGAGTTTCTACTTTCCAACATTTAAGTTGAGTATTGAATATTTCTTTCTACTTATCTCAAACTCTCAAGCATTTATGAACTCCCTAAGTGAGGTCGGTAAAGCATTTTGTTAATGACGAATGTCATTGTGTTTAATGTCTTTGTCAACACGTTAAAGAGGCAGTGGTTATTGTGAGGAATGAGCTTGAGCAGAGCAGGGAGGTGATTTCCCCTGGGCTGCACTGGGGTTAATTACTTCAAGCTTGGGCCAGACAGACCACAAACCTGGGTCCAAATAGTAGTTGTTTTCTTTCAAATACGTTGAGCGTTTGATTGAGCCTGTCTGTTGTGCCAGATAGGTGGGTTTTACACTATGTGGGACTGTTCCTTGGGTTCCAATTCGCCAGGCAAGAGCAATGAAGCACAGCTAAATTATATGAAAGAAAACAAGCACTTTTTTCTTAACCCAGATCTGAGGCATATTAGAGGAGTTGGGACAGGAAACACTTCTTATTCAACTGAGGCCTCAACCTGACTGGTCGGTCCCTCACAAGAGGTGAAAGTTATGTGTATTTGACTCTGATAATGCTTTGAAGTGCACACACACAGACACGCACACGCACACACACACACACACACACACACACACACACACACACAGACAGACAGACAGACAGACAGACAGACAGACAGACAGACAGACAGACAGACAGACAGACAGACAGACACACACAGACACACACACAAACAGACACACAGACACACACAGGCCCACGCACACATACACAGACACACACACACACACACACAGAAGCACACACACACACACACACACACACACACAGAGAGGCACACACACACACACGGACACACACACAGAGAGGCACACACAAACACACAGAGGCACACACACACAAACACACACAGAGGCACACACACACAGAGGCACACACATACAACACACACACACACACACACACACACACACACACACACACACACACACACACACACACACACACTCAGAGGCACACACACACGGACACAGACACACACACACACAGAGGCACACACACACAGAGGCATACACACACACAGGCACACACTTACAGACACACAGACACACACACACAGAGGAAAACACTACTGCTCTGTGCATCAGGACTGTCTTTTGTCTAGGGAACAGTAAGCATTGATTAGATAAGTACTACTACTGGGTGACTCCAGGCCAGACCATTAGTGGGTTGAGCTCAGTTCAACAGCTGACTGTAACACATCAGGGGAGCCATACAAAACACTATTTGTCACAAAATCAGAAACTATTACATGAACTGGACAGAGAGAGAGAGAGATGGATGGATAGGGAGAGAGAGAGAGAGAAAGAGGGGGGGGGTCCTTTTCTCTCTCTCCTCTCTGTTCTCACCTCTCCCCGCTCACATCTACCCTCTCCCCTCTCTCCTCTTCCCTCTCTCCTTTCTGATCTCCCCTATCCCCTTTCACATCTAACCTCTCCCCACTCTCATCTCTCATCTCTCCTCTCTCCTCTCTCCTCTGTCCTCTCTCCTCTCTCCTTCCCCTCTCCCCTCTCCACATTCTTCTTCCTTTATTTCTTGTGGGATTAGCACAGCAGGAAGCCAGCCATTCCTTTGCTGTTCCTCTTTGTGTGCCACTCACACTGCTCCCAGCAGCCTATCTGGCCCAGCGGCCAGCCTCACAATCGGGTTAGACACTCTGAGAGGGACTCCACGGAGCTGGTGTCATATCCACTAAACTTTCAACCTCCATCCTCAAAGACTACAGGAAAATTGGAGACAACAGCACAGGGGGAGACTACAGCACAGGGGGAAAGGGTGACCCACAGACGTGGATGAAAAGGTGAGTGAGTGAGTGAGTAAAGCAGAGTAGGTGTTTGTAGGAGTAGAGTGTCACAGTAGAGTGTAGAAGCAGAGTGTAGCAGTAGAGTGTAGCAGCAGAGTGTAGCAGCCAAGTGTAGCAGCAGAGTGTAGCACTAGAGTTTAGCAGCAGAGTGTAGCAGCAGAGTGTAGCAGTAGAGTGTAGCAGGAGAGTGTAGCAGTAGAGTGTAGCAGCAGTGTAGCAGTAGAGTGTAGCAGCAGAGTGTAACAGCCGAGTGTAGCAGTAGAGTGTAGCAGTAGAGTGTAGCAGTAGAGTGCAGCAGAACCACACATGTGCCAGTGTGTATGGAAAGAGAAGTAAACATGGAGAGCAGGTTAATTCCAAATGAAAGAGAGCTGCCTTACCAGGAGATCACACGGCTGGCACTACCCGTCACCTCAATACAATCTCAAATGACCTATGGAGAGGTAGCCACTAGCCTCTACAAGTGTGAACAGAATCCAGGGAATTTTCAGTAAGCAATACAGTAGTACCACACTACAATGCCCTAAATCGGCCTCACAATGTAATATTCTAGGTCAGGAAAGCAGGCAGGCGTGGTGTGGTAGGATTTAGTGTGGGAGAACCCAGGGAACCCCATGTAAGATCTCTCCCAGAGTGGGGTAATATAACCTCAGGACAGATGTCAGGAATGACTTATACACAGATCCAAGCTGAACTGCATGAAAAGCACATGTTCGATTTGGAGGAAGAGAGAGAAAGAGAGGGAGAGAGAGAGAGGGAGAGAGTGTGAGTGTGAGTGTGAGTGTGAGTGTGAGTGTGAGTGTGAGTGTGAGTGTGAGAGAGAGAGAGAGAGAGCGAGAGAGAGAGAGAGAGAGAGAGAGAGAAAGTGAGAGAGAGAGAGAGAGAGAGAGAGAGAGGGAGAGAGAGAGAGAGAGAGAGAGAGGGGGAGAGGGGGAGAGTGAGAGAGCAAGAGAGAGAGAGAGAGGTCATAAATACTGAGTTTCAGCTGTAATCTAATAGAGGTGGAAATATATATTACTCACTACTTAACATACCATAAAGAAAGACATTCACCAAAACCCCTGTCTACTACTGCTCAGTCACGGCTACAGTAAGGGAGAGAAAGAGAGAGAAAGAGAGAGTGTGAGAGAGAGAAACAGAGAGACAGAGAGAGAGAGAGAGAGAGAGAGAGAGAGAGAGAGAGAGAGAGAGAGAGACCATACAGAGGGTGAATGCAAGCATTATGCGAGACTGTGCCTCCAAACCTAATGTCTACCTGGCCTGGACTCGAACAGCCTTTACGACCTGCACCGAGAGAACCCACTCCAAGAGGACCTACACCCAGACCACAGCATCACCAGCCACACCCCAACCAGATAAGACCACCTCATGCAAACCCTGGCCACACCCTATATAGGCCCCCACCCCCATTTCAGACCTATGCCCCTTCAGCCTACCCCATGCCCCCCGCCCCTGCGGCAAGGACCTCAACATGACAGCAGGACATATGCCCAGGCCGTGAGCAGAGCAACAGGCCCAACCCCCGCTATTACACCCGCCCAAGCACCATCCTGCGACCTAAGACGTATGTATCAGATGCTCAACATGCTCTGCTCAGATCTGCTGTGACGGTCTGGGCCTAACCCACACAAAAACAACACTAGAAACTACGGAACACAATGTTTTTACTATCTCATCCTGGAATATACAAGGCCTGAGGTCATCTGCCTTTTGCCTAAAGAGCAGGAACCCAGACTTCATCAAAGAAATTGAAAATACAGACATTGTCATCCTACAAGAAACATGATATAAAGATGACGGACCCACTGGCTGCCCTCTAGGTTACAGAGAGCTGGTACTCCCATCCACCAAACTACAAGGTGTGAAACAGGGAAGAGACTCAGGGGGTATGCTAAATTGGCATAGAGCAGACCTAACCCACTCTATTAAATTAGTTAAAACAGGAACATTTTACATCTGGCTAGAAATGAATAAGGAAATTATCTCTACAGAGAAAAATGTCCTCATGTGTGCTACCTATATCCCCCCAATAGAATCCCATACTTTAACGATGACAGCTTCTCTATCCTTGTGGGGGAGATCAACCATTTCCAGGCCCAGGGACATGCACTAGTCTGTGGCGACCTAAATGCCAGAACCGGAAAAAAACCTGACACCCTCAGCACACATGGGGACAAAAATGTAGGACATGGAGGTGACAGCATTCCCTCCCCCATATGCCCCCCTAGACACAACTACGACAACATAACCAACAAAAATGGGTCACAACTCCTGCAGCTCTGTCGGACGCTAGGTATGTCAATGGTAGTCTTCGAGGGGACTCCTATGGTAGATACACATATAGCCCCTGTCTTGGCAGTAGTACTGTAGACTACTTTATAACTGACCTCAACCCAGTGTTCACAGTCAGTCCACTGACACCCCTTCCAGATCACAGCAAAATCACACTCTACTTGAACAGAGCTATGCTCAATCATGAGGCATCAAAGCCAAAGGAACTTAATAATATTAAAAAATGCTATAGATGGAAGGAAAGTAGTGTTGAATTCTACCAAAAAACAATTAGGCAACAACAAATTCAATCCCTTCTAGACAATTTCCTGGAAAAAACTTTTCACTGTAATAGTGAAGGTGTAAACTTGGCAGTAGAAAACCTAAACAGTATATTTGACCTCTCAGCTTCCTATCAAACCTAAAAAAAACGGAGATGTATGGGTAAACCACTTCTCTTTTTGACCCTATAACAAAGAACAAAGAGCAAATAAATATACATGATCAAATACAAATCCTAGAATCAACTATTAAAGAAAACCAGAACCTACTGGATTCTCCAATTACATTGAATGAACTACAGGACAAAATACAAACCCTCCAACCCAAATGTCAGGAATTGTGAAAAACTGAGTTTAAATGTATTTGGCTAAGGTGTATGTAAACTTCCGACTTCAACTGTACATAATATGACATTTTAAATGTCTTTATTATTTTGGAACTTCTGAGTGTAATGTCTACTGTTCAATTTTATTATTTACTATCTACTTCACTTGCTTTGACAATGTTAACATATGTTTCCCATGCCAATAAAGCCATTAAACTGGAGAAACAAAGGACAGTTCAGTTTGAGAACTGGGAGGAGTGTGGGAGGAGGGGCAGATGATGGATAGAGAAGTTCATATCCCAAACAAACGAGTGCAGCACAGTGCCCTTGGAATCTGTCTCTGACACTAATCCCCCACCTGGCCGGTCACGCACACACACACACAGCACACACAGTTACACGTGCACAAAAACGGAAATGTTGCCAAAGGCAGTTCAGTGTAGTGGTCTCTGCTGACCTTGATGCCTGGTGGAAATCAGTGCTTTATTAGCACGTCTGATTCTCCCATGGAGCTTTGCTGCTGCCCTCCCACAGCTCTATGGCATTAGCACAGTATGGAACGCCATTAGAAAGGTTGCATGTGTGTGTGCGTGCGTGTGTGCATGCATGTGTGCTGCGGGAGGTACCTGGTTAATTAGCCAGGCGGGACTTACACAGAGAGCAGCTCTCAGCCTCTCAGCCTCACAGGCTTAGTTTACACAAGAAGGTCATTTTAATCAGGCGAATGCCAGGCCGCCTAATCTGCAGGTCTTTGCTTGAGCATAAACAGAGGATATCCTTGGGCTCAGAGTGGCTCAGATACCCGTAGTCATGGAAAAGTCATTTAGTGAAGCTGACCTCCAGACCAAACCCCCCCCCCCCCCCTCTGCTCTCTCTTCTATTGCTCTCTGACTCCTGGAGTATTAGCACATTACGGCGTTATGTAGGATACAATAAAACCATATCCTGGTCCATGCTTATTATTATTCCACACCATAGATTGCTGACCAACCCTGGAGTAAGCAAATACACCCACACCACCACCAAACCAATAGGTCTTCCTTGCAGGGCTATAAGATTGAATCCTGTGGATGTCAGAGTGGAAAGGAGAGCAACAAACACCTAATTCCTCAGGGACTCTGTTTTCTAAACAGCAGACAAATGTGTACGTGTGCCAGAGACTCAGACTAACAGATGAATGAGCAGGCAGACCCAGACCCTACCCAAACACAGGGGGCTTACCCAGATCCCAGATCCAGCATTGCCTGGGAGTGGGCGAGACATAACTCAGCACCTGCTTGGTGTCTGGGGCATGTGTGTGTATGTGTGTGTGTGGTGTGTGTACTCTGACCCTGGTTAGACTCTCAGGGCTGTTTTCCAAGTCCTGTGATACCTATCCTCCCAGTGGAGAGAACATGCCAGGACGCTGAGTAATGAGCTTCACTTGAGCTGGGACGATAAACCGAAAATTATCGACATCGTGCTCATTTAGCTGATATCGTTAATTACGATAAGTAACCTATCCTACACTCTTAGAAAAAAAGGTGCTATCTAGGTTCTTCGTCTGTCCCCATAGGAGAACCATTAGAATAACTATTTTTGGTTCCAGGTAGAACTCTTTTGGAGCCCTTTTTTCTAAGAGTGTAGAGAAACTTAAAGTTTGAAATAAAATAGGTTTGCTAATATGGGTGACTGTTAATGGGACAATTGATGGCTACAACAATCAAACTATCAAACTAACAATCAAACTTGCTCTCTCTCAATTCAATTAATTTTAAATTCAAAGGGCTTTATTGGCATGTGCTTACATTACCAAAGAAAGTGAAATTGATAATAAACAAAAGAAAGTGAAATAGATAATAAACAAAAGTGAAATAAACAACCCAAAATTAACAGTAAGCATTACACTCACAAATGTGTAAAAGAATAGAGACAATTCTAATGTTATATTATGTATATATACAGTGTTATAACAATGTGCAAATAGTTAAAGTACAAAAGGGAAAATAAATAAACATAAATATGGGTAGTACTTAGAATGGTGTTTGTTCTTCACTGGTTGCCCTTTTCTTGTAGCAACAGATCCACAGTGTGCTCTATAATGGCACACTGTGGATTTGTTTCCAAATTCTTTGTGGGTCTGTGTAATCTGAGGGAAATATGTGTCTCTAATGTGGTCATACATTTGGCAGGAGGTTAGGAAGTGTAGCTCAGTTTCCACCTCATTTTGTGGGCAGTGTGCACATAGCCTGTCTTCTCTTGAGAGCCAGGTCTGCCTATGGCGGCCTCTCTTAATAGCAAGGCTATGCTCACTGTCTGTACATAGTCAAAGCTTTCCTTAAGTTTAGGTCAGTCACAGTGGTCAGGTATTCTGCCACTGTGTACTCTCTGTTTAGGGTCAAAAAGCATTCCAGTTTGCTTTGTTTTTTGGTGAATTCTTTCCAATGTGTCAAGTAATTCTCTTTTTGTTATCTCATGATTTGGTTGGGTCTAATTGTGTTGCTGTCCTGGGGCTCTGTGGGGTCTGTTTGTGTTTGTGAACAGAACATCAGGATCAGCTTGCTTAGGGGACTCTTCTCCAGGTTCATCTCTCTGTAGGTGATGGCTTTGTTATGGAAGGTTTGGGAATCACTTCCATTTAGGTGGTCTCTCTCTGTCTCTCTATGTCTGACAGACACTTGCTTTGTCTCCATCTCACTCCTCTACTATATCTTAATTATATCTTGTATCAGTCCCCTCCATCCCCTTCTCCCTGTCTCCCACCCTGCTACTACTGTCAATAACTTTGTCTGTCTTCAACTGACTGATAAGGTATCAATAAGGACTTCTCGTGTATACACATACATGCACGCACCCAGGCACACACACACAGTTTTGGAGTGTTTCCCAGGGTTCTGCCAGGCAGTCTTCTTATCAACCTGTCTGGTTTCTGCTGTGTGAGGGAGAGAGAGAGAGAAAAGAGAGATTGTGGGGGGGGGGGGGGGGGGGGAGACAGAGAGACAGAGGGCAGAAGAGAGAGATGAGAGAAATAGAGGAAGGAGCGAGAGAGAGAGAGAGAGAGAGAGAGAGAGAGAAAGCCTGCCTGTCTATGTCACTATGTCACTGATTGTTCCAGAAAGGGTGCCATTTAGCGTCTCTCTCCAGCCAGAGCCCCTGATAATGAAAAGCAGAGCTCTTTTACATCTCAGAGATAACACCTACACATCCATCATTTATTACAGGAACGCCCCAGCCCCAGCCCCAGCCTCAGCCTCAGCCCCAGTTAACCTTTCAGAGGCATTACCTGCTGCTAAGAAGGGATGTTACAATGTGTGCACAATGTCTAATCACATGAAACTGCCTTTTATGGTCTAATCACATGAATGTCTAATCACATGGTGTATTATTATGCATCCATCCGTGAGTAACTCTGGTCCGTCAGCACTCATTCACTCAGGACCTATTTATTTATTCATGCATGTCTTTATATACATACTCATGTACAGTTGTTATATCATATCACGTGCAATATTGCTAGTAATTCTTGGACCTAACTTACGTAGGCATTTACTCAGGAATGCATATTAGTATCCTGTCAGTTGCACCTTTTCTCATTGCTTTTAGTATATCTGTCACAAGTGGGTGGAAGGAGAGACCAAGGCGCAGCGCATTCATAGTTCGACATTATTTATTTAATTGTATTACTATGTATAATTAAACACTTGTGGAACAAACAAACACGAATGGACAAACGTAAAGCACTTACTTCACCCGTGACTGGAGGAATATAACGACCCACACAAGAGTGAAGGACAGACAAACATATATATGATCCCTAATTAGAGACAATGCTTTGCAGCTGCCTCTAATTAGGGATCCAACCCAAACCCCACAAAGAAACAGAAAAGAAAGACACTGTCAGACTCTGACCATAGCTACATAGAGAAGCAAATAGGCCTCTCTATGGCCAGAGCCTGACAATATTGAACGTGCAGTTGTCTGTAATTAAACCCTGTGCACTAAGGACTGTATTTTAAGGGAATTACTATTATTACCCCAAATTATATCATACACACATTTAGCTATTAAAGTATCTCTTCCTGTCATTTACCTGTACAGTTTGTGTAACCATGCAAGTATTCACTTATCTGTAAATATAACTGTATACTTACATGTACAGCTAATTTAACCATGCAAAATTTTCCCTTACCTGTTCATTTAGCCAGTCTGTCTATTAAGTAAACTATTATTACTCTTTTGTGTACTTTCATTGTGGCATTTTGCACCTGCCCTGTGTTTTGTTGTAGCTGCTTGACAATGAAATGTCCCCCCTGCGGGATCAATAAAGTACCTACCTATCTATCTATCTATCTATCTTATCACATGAATGGTCTAATCACATGAATGTCTTATCACATGAATGGTCTAATCACATGAATGGTCTAATCACATGAATGGTCTAATCACATGAATGTCTAATCACATGAATGTCTTATCACATGAATGGTCTAATCACATGAATGTATAATCACATGAATGGTCTAATCACATGAAACCGTATTTTCTGGTCGAATTTTGCATGTCAGACTTGTAATCAGTAGTGACTTGCACCAGCCAAGGCCAGCACCCAACATATTAGGTGATCAGTAGTGAGGGGGAAAACATCTACAGTTACGCTAGTCGGCTGTACATGCACAAAATAGTGTTATTTCATAGTTTGTTCTCCATATTATTTTAAAATAGGGAGCCAATTTCTTTTCAGCACTTTTATTTCCATGACTGATCAAAACTTTTTCTCACGTCTCTCTCTTGTCACTCTGCTGCAACAATATGTTTGGAACATCGAATCACAATAAAATCACAGTATAGAATCATAATACACTTAGAATCGTGAGAATAATCAGACACATGTCTGGGTCCAGAAGATCACTTATGCTTGAACTCTTCTAGTCAGTAAGAAAACTTTATTTTCCTGTAGATACTGTTATCAGGAGTAGTGGGCAAGCAGGCTCTACTGTCCTGTAGATACTGTTATCAGGAGTAGTGGGCAAGCAGGCTCTACTGTCCTGTAGATACTGTTATCAGGAGTAGTGGGCAAGCAGGCTCTACTGTCCTGTAGATACTGTTATCAGGAGTAGTGGGCAAGCAGGCTCTACTGTCCTGTAGATACTGTTATCAGGAGAAGTGGGCAAGCAGGCTCTACTGTCCTGTAGATACTGTTATCAGGAGTTGTGGGCAAGCAGGCTCTACTGTCCTGTAGATACTGTTATCAGGAGTAGTGGGCAAGCAGGCTCTACTGTCCTGTAGATACTGTTATCAGGAGTAGTGGGCAAGCAGGCTCTACTGTCCTGTAGATACTGTTATCAGGAGTAGTGGGCAAGCAGGCTCTACTGTCCTGTAGATACTGTTATCAGGAGTAGTGGGCAAGCAGGCTCTACTGTCCTGTAGATATTGTTATCAGGAGTAGTGGGCAAGCAGGCTCTACTGTCCTGTAGATACTGTTATCAGGAGTAGTGGGCAAGCAGGCTCTACTGTCCTGTAGATACTGTTATCAGGAGTAGTGGGCAAGCAGGCTCTACTGTCCTGTAGATACTGTTATCAGGAGTAGTGGGCAAGCAGGCTCTTGGTGCTTCTATATCAGGTTTGTGCTGGAGTGGGGAGGACTATGTAGGCACTGCTGTCCCAGACAGCCCTGGATGTTGAGTGTGTGGGTACTGAAAGAGTGTGTATGTTCAGAGTTTAGTATGTGTGTCCAGCGTAGGCCTACATGTGAGTGTGTATGTTTTCCTTACTCTCACTCACCAGTGACCAAGTCTGCCTGAATGTCCTCAACAATACTTGTCTGACCAACATTGAAAATACTGTAGAACTGAAATAATAATATTTGGAGCCTGTGCCCTTTGGCTTTGAGTTCCTTCAGGTAGACACTTTCATCTTTAGACCCTCACATGTCTTTGATTTGTCTCTGTGAGTGACCCCCTCACAGTAACACTGGCTGTGAGTTCCTTCAGGCAGACACTTTAATCCTTAGACCCTCATGTCTTAGATTTGTCCCCATGAACCCCTCACAGTAGCACTGGCTGTGAGTTCCTTCAGGCAGACACTTTCATTCTTAGACCCTCACATGTCTTAGATTTGTCCTCCTGACCCCTGACACCTGACCAGTAACACAGCTGGATGTTTCAGGTCTAAGTTAATTAAGGACACAACAACAAGACTGGCCCGCAAGGGATTTGAACTGGCAAAACTTTGAGGAGACGTACATTACTCTCCCAACTGGAAGCCCAGCTTCAGTGAGGAACAGATACAGTATGTACATGTCAGTCATAGCGGCTCATCATTCCATCAATGCACACACTGACAGAGAGAGAGAGAGATGGAGAGAGAGAGAGAGGCCTCGCAAAACAAGCTTTGTGAACCACTCATGTGAGAAGGAGAGAGGCGAAAAAAAGAAAAGAAATTGTTTGTGCTACAAACAGGTCCTCTGAAATGCTTGTCCAGAGACAGAGATCGCATTAATGTTGTTGCAACTCTACAGGGTTGTTGCTGACTGACTGACTGACTGACTGACTGACGGCTATGCCAGAGACTGTGATAGACATCGTCTTCTGTCAGTGTTCCTCCAAGGCTCAGTCCACCACCTTTAGATGGGGGAAGTACTGTAGGTAGATAAAATTAACAGAACATTTGTTATTTTTAGGGTAGTTCCATCATTTTTATCATCATATAACTCAAGTTAGGGGTTCTCTTGGTCTTTGTACAGTTTAGTTAGGAGCTTAAACTATGCTTTTGGGAGCGTACAGTACAGTCATGGTGGCCATTTCTCTTCACATTCATGCAATCTTAATTAATTTAACAGCTGAGGAGGAAAAGGGGGAAGGGAGAAAAGCTCCCATCTGCTAAACACAACACTGAGAAACTTCCCACTTTAAATCAACTATGCAGGTGGTGGTTCCTTCCACAATGATGAAAACACACACAGGAGAGAATTAACATGGAGGGTGAGAAAGTCTGATTAGGGAGAGAGAGAGAGTGAGAGACAGAGACTGAGAGACAGACAGAGACAGAGACAGAGAATAAGAGACAGTATGAGAGAGAGGAGGGAAAGAGGAAGAGCGCGAGTGTGTAAGAGAGAGGGAGAGAGAGAGAGACAGAGAGGACGAGGACGATTGGCAGGTGTCAGTGAAGACCTTGTGACCCAACACTGGTGTCTTATGACCCCCTCTCTGTGGGGGTGAGAGGGGTGATGGAAGAGGGAGGGGGTAAGACGGTGTAAGGTTTGTCATGGAACACCTGCCTCCACTTAAGGACTGGGACTGGGGTTGGGACTGGGGACCTTTAGGACTGGGACTGGGGCTAGGGACCTTTAGGACTGGGACTGGGGACCTTTAGGACTGGGACTGGGGCTGGGACAGCCACCTCAAAACTCTTACAGCTAGTCAGCCACCATCCCCATTCATTTCATGCTAGTCCATTCCCCCAACTTACTGTGTACTGGCAAACACTCTCACTCACAAACATACACACACACACACACACACACACACAGTCACGCACGCAAACACACACGCACCAATACCCATACAAACACATCGTCCCTACCCCCAGCCCAACTGGTCGTTATGCCAATCAAGGGCCTCTGTTAGGTCAAGAGTTATTCACATCACATTAAAGAGGACATGGGGTTCCTCTATTGAGGACCCACCACAGACACAACCCCCCTTTGCCCGTGCTTCATAAAAGACTAGGCCCTCTCCCCTCTCCCCTTTTCTCTCCCCTCTCCTCGCCCCTGTTCTCTCCCCCTCCCTCACCATCTCCCCCCAACTCCCACCTCCCCTCTCTTTCCTTTCGCTCCTCTTTCTCTTAAGTCTGAGAAGAGACCGTACAGACACTCACAGACATTCCCCATTGGTTTCTCTCTCAGTGTGGATAGCACAGACCTATTCCCAGTTTATCCCTTCCTTTCCTTCCTCCTCCCTCCTCCTCTGTCTCTTTTTCATTCCTTGAATCATTGACTTGCTCGAGTGCTCCAGCTGCTTCCAATGGTCTGTGAGTCTCTCTTCGCTTTCTTTGAAAAACACTTGAAAAACACAAAAACAGCAGCCATATAGTTTTAGTAGATTTGTACATACCAGCCTTGTTAAAGAGTAGGTGCTAAGTAAAACGCAGACAGCTCTATTTAAACATATTACATATTTTCTCTCCTCCAGAATCCTCTCACCTTGTGGACAGGAAACAATCAGTCAGGTTTGTAGTAATGAAGCATGGTCACAGAACAGCTTAGCTTACCGGCTGTTCCAGAAATAGCATCACACAGTGATCTGGCTGATTTAGGAGCTTTTTGTTGAGTGAGCTACACTGTAAGGGCTCAGACGCACCAATAGCTTTTACTTGCCGAGAGTACTTCACACCTCTGAACAGAGGGCCGGCTGTAATTTACGAACCGAATGCTCACTGATTTTACATGTGGAATCGCAAGAAAATGTTGGCAGTCAGACCTCTACAGTATGTAGTCCGTAAAACACAGAGCGCTGAACAATCGGCAGACTAACACTAGATCCACATTCGGTACGATATGTGTGAGCCTTTACATTCGGTACTCTGAACGTTCTTCAACTTTCAACTGTTCAATGCCAAAGAATTCTGCAGAACCTTCTAAAGTGGTCTTTACGTACATCTACCAAATAATAGTCAGGTAAGTAAATACTTTGGGAACTATTTAAACCAAAATGGTCAATTACATCCTGTGTTTTAGCCACTTAATCAAGCAATTCACAAGAATTTAAGAATTGAAGTACTCATTTTGGTAACCTCTCCTTTTTCTCAGGAAATTGACCACCTCCTTGATGATGTATGAGTGGTTACTGTGGAAGACAGGTCTGACTGATAGCCAGGTGGTTCTTTAGCGGTGTGAGGTGAGCGAGGTTAGCCATAACCACGTCTACGTTGTTTATCCACCGGCCAATTGGTGTAAAACACTGAGATCCTGTGACCGAGTGCGAGGGGAAAAGGCAGAAAGCCTCCCAAATCTCTGCCCTGATCCCTGCTTTGATAGACGGGGCTACTAAAATAACTCCCACTAAGGTGACCTCTTCCTGCCCAGAGGAGAGGGAGACAGAACGAGAGAGAGGGCACCTTAGTGGGAGTGACTAGTACCAATGTGCATAGCTGTGGGAAGTAGGGGTGAATAAACAAAAACTCTGAAAATCTGAATAAACAAAAACTGTTAATAAAATTATGTAAACAAAATTACAAAAGTAGTGCACTGGGCCTTTACTAGTTCTGTATTAACTGACTGATAATGCTGTCTGTAGCGTGGGCAAAAGTTTTTTTTTTCTCATTTGAACTTTAGTGAGTTTTTAAATGGTTGAAAGCACAGTGATAGGCATTTGGGTGACAACTAAACCAACAATCTGATATTGTTTTTCCATTGGAATTTGGTTATGCTTTTTGAAAGCATAGTGATAACACACTGGAAATTCAACTATTCAAGTAACTTTTGAGTAAAGGAATAGAGATGTAGGATGTTAATTTGAGCCAGTTTTCTACAGCAGGAAAATTATCCTGCAGCAACAGGAAATATAAATGATTATGTGGATTATAATTAATGGAAATGTTTTGTAGGGGTTGAACATTTTTTCCTCAAGTCAAATCAAGTCTGACATTATTTAGTGGAAATTAAAATCTTTAGAAGCTTTTTTAAACCTTGAATACACTACAGGTTTGCATTTTCTGCAGTGTAGGAACATTCTCAGCAACAAAACTGTTCAAATTAAGATCCTACAGTATTCAGTATCTGTATAGGTTGAAATCTCATTAACCAACATCCAAATATTACCCAGTTATCCACGTTGAAACAACATGGTGTGCCAAGTGGGTGATATCTCCTCAGTAAAGAGGTGAAATATGCTGCTGGGGGATTGATCTTGGCTCGGCTTCCCAGGGAAGAGGTGAAAATGTCTTTACCTTCTGAGGGATAGAGCTATGCTGCTATGCTGCCTGCCAGACCTATTCTGTCTTGTTATCTTTCTTTCTTTCTGACTTTATTCTGGGCCAGGTCCGTGGAGGAATCTGCCCACAGAGAAAGCATGGAGCTGGGCTCTGGCTTTGTCTCTGTCCCCTGGATGGTGTTGCAGTTAGGAGAGAGATGGTGTGCACATCAGGGATGGACCGTGTGAGAGAGAGAGAACCTCTCACAGGTAAAGTAGTGGGAATAGGAGAGCAGCTAGAATATTTCCCCCCTCATTTATCAGGCTATGAAAAAAAAGATGGAGAGAGAGTGTAAGAGAGAGGGAGAGAGAGAGACGGGACAAGGGGCACACACCTTTTACGAGAGACTAAACACACACACAGACACACATAAACACAAAAACACACACAGATACACAAACACACAAATACACACACACACACTCATGTATGTATACATGCATGCAAGCGAGAAACAGATGGATCCAAATCGTCTGTCTGTCGAGCCAGTCTCAATGTCATGAACTGTCTGTCAACAGCGGTCAGACTTCAAAGGGTTCTGTAGGTGGGCAGGGGAAGGCCCTGGGTAAGGCCCTGGGAAATGCCCTGGGCAAGGCTCTGGGTAAGGCCCTGGGGAAAGTCTGGGTAAGGCCCTGGGTAAGGCCCTGGTATTGGTCCCTGGTATTGGTCCCTAGTATGTTTGGGCTCCCGAGTGGCGCAGCGGTCTAAGGCACTGCATCTCAGTGCTCGAGGCGTCACTACAGACCCTGGTTTGATTCCAGGCTGTATCACAATCCGGCTGTGATTGGGAGTCCCATAGAGCGGCGCACAACTGGCCCAGTGTCTTCTGGGTTTGGCCGATGTAGTCCGTCATTGTAAATAATAATTTGTTCTTAACTGACTTGCCTAGTTAGTTTTATTTTTTTTCAGTGTGTTAGACAGAGGTAAGGGAGTATTAGTAGCACTAACATCCAGCAGCCCACCTATATTCTCCTGGTTATTCCACTCATCTCTGCACTCAGTAAAACCCACAGCTAATTGTTTTCACATTACTAAGCACCCAGGCCATCTTGGTGGCTTTCCATGACCACCTCTGCGACACTGAATGCTGTTAGCCTACTGTAGCGCATTGCTTCAGACTTTGGGAGTGGTTGAATAAGAAAGAAGAAAAAAAAAACATACAAATCATGTATAGAACTGAACAAACTCTCACACAATTGCTATAGGGTTTAATGCTATAGGGTTTAATGGGTTTAATACTATGTAGCTACTAGCTATACTGAATACCAGTTTAGCAGAGAACGAACTCTCATAAAAATTAATCTCAAACCTATAGTCAGTGGTTAATGTGACTGTGGGCATGTAGAAAAGGTCAGTACACTAACCAAAGTGAGAGAGTGTGTGGTTGAACTCCAATCTGTTGGACTGTTAACTCTGAAGCTAATTCATTTAAGTCACCATAACCCTCTCCGGTCACAGGGCGACCATCAATTTACTCAACCTTCCGAGGAGTGGTGCTCGCGTGTCTGTGCGGGGGAGGGAGGATGTGTGGTTTGTGTGTATAGGTGTGTGGCATGACAGTTTTAGTAATGAGGGGGAGACGGTGAATAATTTAATGTTTGTAGGACACACACACATACAGAGGCACGTGTGCTGATACAAACCTCCTACACACTCCTTTCTCTAAATTTGGTTTGACAGTAAATTACTAACTAATTAATAACTAATACAACCAGAGTGCATTGAGAGGACAGACAGCGGGTCACAGCTGCATGTCACTTTGACTGGCCAGAGACCAAACCACAACCAAGATAACGGCTATGACAGAACATGCTCCGGGGGAAATCAACACACAATCAAATCTAATTCTATGACAGAAATAATTCCAGAATGACAGAATGACAGAATGTTCCAGGGATGGAAGCAGAAACATAGATCCTGACAGACAGACAAGTGACATGGCCTGCCAAGCTCTCACAAACACACAGGTCTCTGTAACACACACACACACACACACACACACACACACACACACACACACACACACACACACACACACACACACACACACACACACACACACACACACACACACACATATACACACAGACTATTATACACATACTAGTCTTGGCGCCGCCCTGAGTGGTCGCCTTTTAAGCAGCTCCCGTTGTCCCGTTGTTCGTGCATTAATTGTTGTTTTAGTTCGTTTTCTTTCGTCTATTTTCTTTAGTTTTATTTTTTATTTTGCTACAGTCGAACTATAACAGTTCAGGATTATGGATTTTATGGATTTTATCGCAGCTGAACGTCGACAGGAGTCGTCAACTGTTATTGTTTACAGCAGAGCCCAGCTCCTGGATTTAGCCCACGCAGCGCTGCTGCTCCCCAGGGAAAAGTTTGATATTCCGGACGAATTGAAAAGACGACGCCGTGGACGCAGGGCGGGATTGAAATGTAAGGCAAAGCGGAGGAGGTTCAAGTACAAGCCGGCTATACCATCTATTATTATGGGCAATGTGAGGTGTCTACATAACAAGATGGATGAGTTGGCGGGACTTGTTCGTGGACAAAGGATTTATCGGGAAGCTAGCCTAATGTGTTTTACTGAGACTTGGCTGAACGATAACATCCCCATACAGAACGTCACTATCGACGGTTTCCAGACCATCACAGCGGACAGGGATCGCGTCTCTTCCGGTAAGAGTAAGGGTGGTGGGCTGGCTTTATTAGTTAACAACAGATGGTGTCATCCGAACCATATTACTCTTAAGGAAAAGTTTTGTAGCCCGGACATTGAACTGCTAGCCGTTAGCCTGAGACCCTACTATCTACCTAGGGAATTCACGGCGGCCATTGCTGTTATTGTTTACATCCCGCCCTCTGCTGACGCAAACGCAGCGTGTGACGTCATCCACTCTGTTATCGCGAGGTTACAGACAGCGCATCCCAGTGCTTTCTTTGCAATTTCGGGGGATTTTAACCATGCATCTCTCTCTTCCACGCTGCCCACGTTCAAACAGTTCGTGAAGTGCCCAACCAGGAATAATAAAACTCTGGACTTGTTATATGCTAATGTGAAGGATGCATACAACTCCACTGCACTCCCTCCCCTCGGTAGATCGGATCACAACCTTGTCCACCTCACCCCACTCTACAGGCCTATGGTCCAACAGCAGCCTGCAACCACCAGGACTATTAGGAGATGGTCCCCGGAGGCGAATGATGCCCTACAGGACTGCTTTGAAACAACAGACTGGGATGTGTTCTGTGAGGCTCATGGGGAGGACATCGATGGACTCACTGACTGCATAACAGACTATATTAATTTTTGTGTAGACAACACTGTACCCACCAGGAAGGTACGCTGTTTCCCAAACAATAAACCCTGGGTCACCAGCGACCTGAAGGCCCTGCTGAATGAGAAGAAGAGGGCCTTCAAGGAGAAGGACAAGGACAAATTGAAATGCGTCCAGAGGGAGCTGAAGTTGCGGATTGCTGAGGGGAAGAGAGTGTATAAGGAGAAGATGGAGGACAAGCTGAGGCAGAGCCAGGTGAGAGAGGTGTGGAAGGGTATGAGAAATATCACTGGCTTCAAAAAGTCAAACAGTGGGCAGACGGAGGGGACCCAGGACAGAGCCAATGAGCTGAACCAATTTTTTAACAGGTTCGATACTGGCCCTGTCCACCTCCCCTCCAGCTCCCCAGACCACACACCCTCACGGCTATCCCACCCCCACTTTGCTCACAGCACCTCTGCTGAGACAATCAGTGACTCCACCTCCGCCCCTGCCCCCCCTGGACTGATCCTCAACACCCCCCTTCCCCCCACCTCCCTACCTGGGCTGGCTTTCACCACCAACCAAGTGAAGAGAGAGCTGGAGAGACTACACCAGTGGAAAGCGGCGGGCCCCGATGGCATCAGCCCAAGGGTGCTGAGGGTCTGTGCTGACCAACTGTGTGGAATACTCCAGCGTCTTTTCAACCTTAGCCTGAGCCTAGAAAGGGTCCCTGTGCTGTGGAAAACATCCTGCCTCGTCCCAGTGCCCAAGAAGGCACACCCCACTGTCCTGAATGACTTCAGACCTGTAGCGCTAACATCCCACATCATGAAGACCCTGGAAAGGTTAGTCCTCGCTCACCTCAGACCCCTGGTGTGTTCATCAATGGACCCCCTGCAGTTTGCATACCAGCGCAACATCGGGGTGGATGATGCAATCATCTACCTTCTGCAGAGGGCCTACTCTCACCTGGACAACGCAGGTTGCACTGTGAGGGTCATGTTTTTTGACTTCTCCAGTGCCTTCAATACCATTCAGCCCCTGCTACTGGGTGAGAAGATGAGGAGGATGAAAGTGGAAGCACCCTTAGTCTCCTGGGTCACGGACTACCTGACCGGTAGGCCACAATTTGTGCGACTACAGAGCTGTGTGTCAGAACGGGCAGTTAGCAACACAGGGGCCCCCCAGGGTACGGTCCTGTCCCCCTTCCTGTTCACCCTCTACACCTCAGACTTCAGATATAACTCTGAAACATGCCACCTACAGAAGTTCTCGGATGACTCTGCTATTGTAGGGTGCATCAGGGGTGGGCAGGAGGAGGAGTACAGGAGCACAATCAGTGACTTTGTGTTGTGGTGTGAGCAGAACCACCTTCAGCTCAACATCAGCAAAACTAAGGAGATGGTGGTGGACTTCAGGAGAACCATGGCACAACTGACTGCAGTCCCTATAAAGGGGATGGATGTGGAAATGGTTGAGTCATACAAGTTCTTGGGGGTCCATATGGACAACAGACTGGAATGGGCTGGTAACACCGGGGCCCTGTACAAAAAGGGCCAGAGCCGACTCTACTTTCTGAGGAGGCTCAGGTCCTTCAACGTGTGCAGTAAACTACTGCATACCTTCTACCAGTCTGTGGTGGCCAGTGCCATCTTTTTTGCAGTGGTGTGCTGGGGAGCAAACATCAAAGCCGGTGATGCTTCTCGGGTAAATAAGCTGATCAGGAAGGCTAGCTCTGTCCTGGGGATGAGCCTTGACACTCTAGAGGAGGTGGCGGAGAGACGGATCCTGGCCAAACTGCTGGCCATCATGGACAACGTCACCCACCCTCTGCACGCTATGGTTATGACGCAGAGGAGCTCTTTCAGTCACAGACTGATCCCACCACGGTGTGCCAGAGAGCGCCACAGGAGGTCCTTCCTGCCGGCGGCTATGAGACTATATAATGCCTCACCGGGGTGCCGTGCCGTCGGCAACATAGATCTGGAACTGTTGGGGTGCTAGGACCTAGTTTAACAATTATGCATCCATCCGTGAGTAACTCTGTTCCGTCAGCACTCATCCACTCAGGACCTACTTATTCATACAGGTCTGTATATACATACCCATGTACAGTTGTTATATTATATCACATGCAATATTGTAAGTAATTATTGGACCTAGGCATTCACTCAGGAATGCATATTAGTATCCTGCCAGTTGCACCTTTTCTCATTGCTTTTAGTATATCAAATGTGCAATAAGTGCAGTTGTCTGTAATTAAACCCTGCGCACTAAGGACTGTATTTTAAGGGAATTACTATTATTACCCCAATGATATCATACACACATTTAGCTATTAAAGTATCTCTTCCTGTCATTTACCTGTACAGTTTGTGTAAACATGCAAGTATTCACTTATCTGTAAATATAACTGTATACCTAACTGTACAGCTAATTTAACCATGCAAAATTTTCACTTACCTGTTCATTTACCCATTCTGTCTATTAAGTAAACTATTATTACCCTCGCTCATATCATACGCATTAGCTACTGAAGTATTTCTCTGCCATCAACCTGTATAGTATAGTTAACCATCCAACATCCACCAATGTATAGTGTACATATTCAGCCAACCACTCATACTACGCAATGTCCTTTTATAGCTTTTTTTTGCACTCCAGATATCCTGTATTTCTATACTTTTTCATACTGCCGCTCTATGTATCATGTACCATGTATCTGTCTTTTGTGTACTTTCGTTGTGGCATTTTGCACCTGCCCTGTGTTTTTGTTGTAGCTGCTTGATAATGAAATTTCCCCCCCGGGGGATCAATAAAGTACCTATCTATCTATCTATCTATCTATCTACAGAACCAAAGGCAAACAATAACAGCAGGGTTGTTTTGATGGGTCCAGTGTTTGGACTCGCCTTTCAAACAGTCATGAATCAAAACCAGTCAGTGCTACTGCGTTCTGCTCCGCTCGGCGGGTCGCACCGGGCCAACCTGGGCGGCCATACCAAATCAGCGGGCCAACAGTGCATGTCAGAAATAATAATCCCCAATGACCATAACAGGGAAGCAGGGACAGGGTTCTCTCTCTCTCTGTTACACAGTGGAACTGTAGCTTGGCATGGCCCTGAGGGCACATATCTCCCAGACAGCACTATTACAGAACATCGTTATCCAAAACACGCAGCATGAATATAAACAACTGTTAATCTTGCTGAAAGGACAATAAATAAGACTCTTATAATATTATAATATATATTGTATCTAGGTCTGGAGTTACTGGACTGCTCGGTGCTCAATGACAGACAGCAGCTGAATTAAGAGTGTGCCGTATTGCTGCAGTCTATAACATTAATTCTAGGGTGTATGGAGTGTGCAGAAGACAGCAGTTAGTGTGGATGTATGTACTTGTTCTAAGGATAGCTTCTATTGGTTTCAATTGACCATTTATGCCTGGTTTGGGGGCATTTGGGGCCAATTAAACTATAGAAAGACTGATATGGAGGTAAATAATTTTTATGATGGAGCTTAATGATGCTGCATGTGTAGAGGTAAAACATTCTCGTGGGTAAGGCTTAAGCTTAGTGCTGCAGCCACGCAGATGTTAAACAAACAGCTCCAGGCATCAGGGGGGTCTAAGCCTCGTAGGGTCTCTCTGAAGAGGAGATCATCTCTGAAGAGGAGATCATCTCTGAAGAGGAGATCATCTCTGACGAGGAGATCATTGACTTCTGATGGACTGGAAGGTGTCAGACAGACAGATTACCATAATCTCTCCGCTCCTCATCCCCCTCTCCTACTCTTCTAAATGTTCTCTCTCTCGCTCCCTCTCAGGACTTGAGATTGGTGTGAGTATAGCAGGGTTGTTTTAAGGCGACTGTCAGTCATCTGTTCCGGTGTGGACATTTAGACATGACTTCACTGCTCTGTCTCTTTATTTGACTGGCTCATCAGCATCTTTACTGCCCCTCGTTCCTTCTTGTTGCCTCTTATTGTACATGTAAATAGACTCTTTACACTATTAGGCAGAGAGAGTCCGCGGAGGCCATTGCGCATCCCAAAGGATAATTGTATGAATTCCTGGTCGATCTGAAGGTTTCCCGGACCAGCCTCGCCGAGTGGAGAATCCTTTCGTAAAGAGGTCCCTTTACCACCTTCATATATTGGGCACCCGAGTGGCGCAGTGGTCTAAGGCACTGCATCTCAGTGCAACAGGTGTCACTACAGTCCATGGTTCAAATCCAGGCTGTATCACATCCGGCTGTGATTGGGTGCACAATTGGCCCAGCGGTGTCCAGATTTGGCCGGTGTAGGCCGTCATTGTAAATAAGAATTTGTTATTAACTGACTTGCCTAGTTAAATAAAGGCTACTTTTAAAACTATATCATGCTCTGGTTCAGTTCACACATCCAGCCAGTATACTGTATTCTGGTTAGCACATCCAGCTTAAGTGGCTCTCGTCTCATGTAAAAACCTTTGAGAATAGACATCAGGTCTCCTCTTCAAAAGGTTCACTTGCTGGTTAGCACATCAAGCCAGAAGAGCTCTAAGGGATCCATCCTTTGTAACACCTGTGTGAAAATGCTGGGGATGTTGAGGTGGGTGAGATCTCTTTCCCAGGTTTGAGGGTCTTTCAAGGGGATTGAGTGGGTGCAGAGAGAGCTCTAACTCCCTAAGGCTTCTCTCTGTTAGTAGTTTCAGCCCTGATTCAGCATGTTCTAGCCCTGTCCTGGCCCTACATTATATATCAGCATTGGTTTCCCTCTGTCGGCACATACTTGGGCAGAGTTTCATGGGCCGCTGCTGGGACCTTGGCTAGTGATCACTCAGAATTAACCAAATTAAGCCTTTTATTTGTGGATTCACAGAGTTATCTCTACTCAGAGAGAGAGGGAGAAGGGAGTATTGAGAGAGAGAGAGAGAGAGAGAGAGGGTGTGAGTATGGAGAGAGAGAGAGGGAGAGGGGAGTATGGAAAGAAAGAGAGAGAGGGGAGTATGGAAAGAAAGAGGGAGAGGGGAGTATGGAGAGAGAGAGAGAGAGGGAGAGGGGAGTATAGAAAGAGAGAGAGGGAGAGGGGAGTATGGGGAGAGAGAGAGAGGGGGGGAGCATGGAGAGAGAGAGAGAGAGAGAGAGAGAGAGGGGAGTATGGAAAGAGAGAGGGAGAGGGGAGTATGGAAAGAAAGAGGGAGAGGGGAGTATGGAGAGAGAGAGAGAGAGAGAGAGAGAGAGAGAGAGAGAGAGAGAGAGAGAGAGAGGGAGAGGGGAGTATAGAAAGAGAGACCGGGAGAGGGGAGTATGGAGAGAGAGAGGGGGGGGAGTATGGAGAGAGAGAGGGAGAGGGGAGTATGGAAAGAGAGAGGGAGAGGGGAGTATGGAGAGAAAGAGGGAGAGGGGAGTATGGAGAGAGAGAGGGGGGGGAGTTTGGAGAGAGAGAGGGAGAGGGGAGTATAGAGAGAGAGAGGGGGAGTATGGAGAGAGAGAGGGAGAGGGGAGTATGGAAAGAGAGAGGGAGAGGGGAGTATGGAGAGAGAGAGAGAGAGAGAGAGGGAGAGGGGAGTATAGAAAGAGAGAGAGGGAGAGGGGAGTATGGGGAGAGAGAGAGGGGGGGAGTATGGAGAGAGAGAGAGAGAGAGAGAGAGAGGAGTATGGAAAGTGAGAGGGAGAGGGGAGTATGGAAAGAAAGAGGGAGAGGGGAGTATGGAGAGAGAGAGAGAGAGGGAGAGGGGAGTATAGAAAGAGAGAACGGGAGAGGGGAGTATGGAGAGAGAGGGGGGGAGTATGGAGACAGAGAGGGAGAGGGGAGTATGGAAAGAGAGAGGGACAGGGGAGTATGGAGAGAGAGAGGAAAGTATGGAGAGGGAGAGGGGAGTATGGCGAGAGAGAGGGAGAGGGGAGTATGGAAAGAGAGAGGGGGGGAGTATGGAGAGAGAGAGGGAGAGGAGAGTATGGAGAGAGAGAGAGAGAGAGAGAGAGAGAGAGAGAGGGAGAGGGAGAGGGGAGTATAGAAAGAGAGACCGGGAGAGGGGAGTATGGAGAGAGAGAGGGGGGGGGAGTATGGAGAGAGAGAGAGGGGGGGGGGGGTATGGAGAGAGAGAGGGGGGGGGAGTATGGCGAGAGAGAGGGGGGGAGTATGGAGAGAGAGAGGGAGAGGGGAGTATGGAAAGAGAGAGGGAGAGGGGAGTATGGAGAGAAAGAGGGAGAGGGGAGTATGGAAAGAGAGAGGGAGAGGGGAGTATAGAGAGAGAGAGGGGGGAGTATGGAGAGAGAGGGAGAGGGGAGTATGGAAAGAGAGAGGGAGAGGGGAGTATGGAGAGAGAGAGAGAGAGAGAGGGAGAGGGGAGTATAGAAAGAGAGAGAGGGAGAGGGGAGTATGGGGAGAGAGAGAGAGAGAGAGAGGAGTATGGAAAGAGAGAGAGAGAGAGAGAGAGAGAGAGGGAGAGGGGAGTATAGAAAGAGAGAACGGGAGAGGGGAGTATGGAGAGAGAGGGGGAGAGGGGAGTATGGAGAGAGAGGGGGGAGTATGGAGAGAGAGAGGGAGAGGGGAGTATGGAAAGAGAGAGGGAGAGGGGAGTATGGAGAGAGAGGGGGGAGTATGGAGAGAGAGAGGGAGAGGGGAGTATGGAGAGAGAGAGGGACAGGGGAGTATGGAGAGAGAGAGGGAAGGGGAGTATGGAGAGAGAGAGGAAAGTATGGAGAGGGAGAGGGGAGTATGGCGAGAGAGAGGGAGAGGGGAGTATGGAAAGAGAGAGAGGGGGGGGGAGTATGGAGAGAGAGAGGGAGAGGAGAGTATGGAGAGAGAGAGAGAGAGAGAGAGGGGGAGAGGGAATATGGAGAGAGAGAGAGAGATAGGGAGAGGGGAGTATGGAGAGAGAGAGGGAGAGAGAGAGGGAGAGGGGAGTATGGAGAAAGAGAGAGGGAGAGGGGAGTATGGAGAGAGAGGGAGAGTGGAGTATTGAGAGAGAGAGAGAGAGATAGGGAGAGGGGAGTATGGAGAGAGAGAGGGAGAGAGAGAGGGGCAAAGGGAGTATGGAGAGAGAGAGAGAGAGAGGGAGAGAGAGGGAGAGGGGAGTATGGAGAGAGGGAGAGAGAGAGGGAGAGGGGAGTATGGAGAGAGAGGGGGAGAGGGAGAGGGGAGTATGGAGAGAGAGAGGGAGAGGGGAGTATGGAAAGAGAGAGAGAGGGAGTTTCTATTGATGCCAAGGTGGTGGATGACCTTTGTCTGCTCTAGCCTCTGGGAGACTCCAGCTACACATACAGGCAGGGTCAAAACGCCATGCCACCACAGTCAGTCTACACCCTACTCAAGCAGTAGTTAGAGCTCCACAAGCCCTTTGTTCCTGATTTGAGTGGCTGAGCAAACAGGGACTGCTGTCTAATTGTTAGCCACTGATGGGAACAATGTGACAATGGCTGAGCCTATACAAACAGGCTGTTGTCCTGCTCATGTCTGTCTGACTGCAGCTCGGAGGCTGGGGCTCTGTGAACCGGCATGGCAGGGGAGGCCCCTGGAAACCATACTGTAGGCCTAATCCCCCAGCAATCTTAAATAGTCCCTTTGGAAGAGAGGAAGGAAAAGGGAATATGGTGGAAGGAGGGTACACAGGAGACAACACAGGAGACAACATAGGAGGCAACACAGGATCCAACACAGGAGACAACACATGAGGCAACACAGGAGCCAACACAGGTGGCAACACAGGAAACAACACAGGAGACAACACAGGAGTCAACACAGGAGGCAACACAGGACACAACACAGGAGGCAACACAGGATCCAACACAGGAGACAACACACGAGGCAACACAGGAAACAACACAGGAGGCAACACAGGAGTCAACACAGGAGAAAACACAGGAGGCAACACAGGATCCAACACAGCAGACAACACACGAGGCAACACAGGAGACAACACAGGAGTAAACACAGGAAACAACACAGGAGGCAACACAGGAGGCAACACAGGAGACAACACAGGAGGCAATACAGGAGAAACACAGGAAGCAACACAGGAGGAAACACAGGAGACAACACAGGAAACAACACAGGAGGCAAAACAGGAGGCAAAACAGGAGTTCAGTGATATCAGTGGTTCTTTGAGTTTGAATCCATCGTATAGTTGATATTTGAAAACCACTTCATATTTGGAATTCACTTCATGTAAAACTTCAATTAACAGCCTGGGTGTTAATTTGCTTAAATCAATAAACACAACAGGCGCTTATTAGAGACAGCCTTCTATTTCAGCCAGAAGTCTGTTTCCTTAATGCACACAGCTTTTGCTCATTTGCATAGATAATTGTTTAACTCCAGCATTCACTTCCAGCATTTTCATCAATTTCATCATTTCCTGCACTAATGTGAATCATTTGACTGGGCTTTTTCATCAGTTCTTACTTTCGCCACTAGATGGGCGATTGGGGATCTGTACACCAGAATTTGTTGACTATTTTTGTGCTTGCCAGTTTATTGTAGCTAGCAGTTCTCAGCTATTAGCAGCTAATGGCTAGCAGTTTCTTACTGGCGATAAAAACTGATGATTGCCATAATTATTTTTCAAGTGATATTACTGAATTATTTAATGTAACAAATCAAACATTAAACCCATTAACAATTCATGGTAATTCATGTTAACCTCGCAAACAATTCATTTAGATCTGGCATTTATTTGAAACACACATATGCTGAAATGTGTGCCGTTGCCCAGCTATCACTGGTCTCCTGTGTTCCCTGCTACCAACATTTTCCCCTTCCCTTCCTCTCATCCAAAGGGACTCAGTCAGTAAAGTAATAATCTATATTTGTTTTACAACCCAAAAATTAAACTGACTTTGTCCAATTAATGCTCTTTTGATGGGTTAGGAGTCTATAGCAGAGAAGAAACATCCTCTTTCCTATTTCTCAAATTACACAAACTCTTTCAGGTGTCCCAAGACAGAGGCTGATTACTCATGACCCAACTTTGGTCATCCCTGCTTTGATGCACAGAAGCAGAACAAATCGACCAAGCCTTAATTATCCTTCCGGAACAGTGGGATGAGAACGGCCTAGACTTTCACAATCCCCTTATAAATGTCTCATAGATCCGCAACAACATAAAGTACATGGTGCATTCGGTGTCCAGAGTCGGCTTGTTCAACCACTGGCTTAGACCTAACCCTCTTTAAAAGAACTAATCTTCAAAGAGAGGATCATTCTTAGACTTCAGACTACAACGGGATTATAGTTTCTATGGCTACTGATAGTAATTACCAACCAATAAAGAAGAAGGAGAGTTAAACACACTTTTGTATGTTGAACAAAAAGGGGTGAATAGAGGTGGAGAATTCCTAAACAGCTTAATGTGGAGGCCAAGCAGGGCCATGTATGTTTAGACTCTAGCCTCGCACTGAACCCAGACAGCCATATACACACACACATATACACACACACACAGGCACATAAACACACTCAGACACACACAAAGTCTGCAAAGTTGGCTACACATTTTAAGTCTTGAGTCCACTGTCATAAAAGCTATATATAGAACAAAAAAGCACCCAAAAAATGTATTGTACAGTGTACCTCCTAATCAACTTTATAGTACAGTGTACCTCCCAATCAAATTTGACCTCGAACCCCTATGCCCCCCCCCCCCTCTACTCACAGAGACTGTGGCAATAGGGAAGCATGGTAAATAAGGAAGCTTTTCCATAACATAGCTCCGTAACGAACACAAATCATTAGACGCCCGTAAAATTACATTTCCTGCAATCCAAACTAGCCTGTTTTAGCACTCAGAGTGCTTCATGGGAAGTTAGTTAGGCATACGCTTTTCTCATCAGAAACACCTGTAGAGAGGAGAGTGCTACCTCAACTCAACACGAGAAAGAGAGAGAGAGAAAGAAAGAGATGGGGGGAGAGAGAAGAGGGGGTGGGAGAAAGGGAGAGAGAGAGAGATAAAGAGAGACAAAAAGAGAAAGACAGAGGGAAAAACAGAACAAAAGAGAGAGAGAGAGAGAACTGTCAAGAACAAAGTGAGAACATTGAACACGGAATTAAAAAACAGGATCCCACCACGGTGTGAATCCTTTGTGGTTGGATACAGTATATTAATCAATATAAAGTGATGACTTGTAAAACATTTCTAATTCATGGGACTAAACGGATGGTTCAGTGGTCTGAGGTGCGGGAGAGAACAGAGTGGTTTTCACAGGCCAGCAGAAGGACTGAGGTGCGGGAGAGAACAGAACAGAAGGAGCTGAACATCCATTCCTTTCTGCCTTTTTCCTCTCACTCAGAACGCAGTGAGTAAACACACACAGCGATGCCAAGAACAGCCTGCTAGTCAACTCAGATAACAGCAGTCAAGCGTGGAGAGGGAGAGGGAGAGGGAGAGGGAGAGGGAGAGGGAGAGGGAGAGGGAGAGGGAGAGAGAGAGGGGTGGGAGAGAGAGAGAGAGAGAGAGATAGAGAAAGAGAGAGAAAGAGAGAAAGAGACAGAGAGACAGAGAGACAGAGAATTTAATTTAATTGAAAGAAAGAGAGATAGAGAGAGAGAGAGAGAGAGAGAGAGAGAGAGAGAGAGAGAGAGAGGATAGAGAGAGGGTGAGACAGAAGGAGTGATCCTGGCAGGATTTTAGTTTAACGGCTTTGAGTGGCGGCAGCGGGTGCCTGCCAAGTGCCAAGGCTTCCCCATCCAAAGCCCTGATGTCATGGGTGGCAGTGAGGGGGCTGGCTACCTTTCCTCAGACAGACCGTTTATCAGATATATGAGCCAGCCAGTCAGCAAGCCAAGGCCAAAGTGTGGTTCAATATTAGCCCCATCACCAGTCACCACCACCGCTGCCCTCTCCTCTCCTCTCCTCTCCTCTCCTCTCCTCTCCTCTCCTCTCCTCTCCTCTCCTCTCCTCTCCTCTCCTCTCCTCTCCTCTCCTCTCCTCTCGTCTGCTCTGCTCTCCTCTGCCCTGCTCTGGGGAACCATTTATGAGTGAAATGTTCCAAGATGGACATGATGCTGTGGGAAATTATGAATAAAAGCATTATTCATGGAGAGAAATTTGACACTGCCTGTCACATCTTAGGACAGAGGGGAGGACTTGAGGACGGAGCAGGCAAAAAAATAAATCCTCCGTTGACTGATAAGTAGCATTTATTTAATTTTAAAAATAAATATAAATCTTAGGTTGAGAAGCCTGTTAAGGTTGGGTATTTATCAGCTCTAAGACAGCGTACAAAGGCATAATTGTGGGTGCCGAGAGATTTACCAGTTTGCATGCAACAGGGTTCCTTAAGTCCTTAATGCAATGCAAACAGGTTTTAGAGATTTTACACATTGACAGCTGAATTTAAAAAGCCATGTTTAATTCCTGCTGCTGTGAAATTAAATGTAGCATGGTCCCAATGTATTAACTTGGATAAACGCTACTACGTGAGGAAAATGGTTATTTGAAAAGTCAAAAACGACATCTCTTTTTACTACAATGCCTACATTAGTGCATAGCCTACACAACCGACAAGGTGCATTGATGCATATCTAATAACAGCACATTTTACTTAAATAATTAATGTTGTTCTGCTATCAAAGAACTGATTAATAGGCTAATTGTTGACACTAAGTAAAGGAAGTTAGGCCCTTAACTCCACTACGAGCTCAAAATAATATGTATGTCAAAGAGGATGCTTCTAATCTACAGCAAAAAGCCAACCGCTCTTTGAGTCTTTGTCTCTGCAATGCCCTCACCTCAGAGTCAGACTGTAATTGCAGGAAAGGGGTTTCCATGCTTGGCTTCAGTTTGCAGTGGAGAAACTTTATCAAACCCTCTCTCTAGCACAGAGTGAGCAGAGACCAAACGAGGATATGATATGAGAGTGAACAATGTTTAGCCTCAATGAATCATAGTCTCCCAAGAGTCAAAACTCCCAACCAGAAAAACACTAGGCTTAGCTTTCTGGGGGGGTTGTTTCTCAGAAGGCTTTTAGATGAAATATCATGCGGTTGTAAGAAGGCGTAACTTACAGTAAAACTGCAATATATTGCAATTTACAGAACCTATTTATCACAATCTAATATCTAAGAAACAAACCTCTGGGTCATCCTGCAAAACCACCCACATTTTACAAAGATTTGGGACTAAAACCACCCACAACGATGTTCTTTTCCTTCACTCAATTAGGCTACTGGATAGTATTTTCAGTAGTAGCCTAACATGCCTAGTTGCCAGTCTATGGAAATAGTTCCACGGGTAGGCTATGGAAGATCGATAGGAAACACTTGTGATATACTTTTCTTTACAGTCTTTAATGATGTCATTCTGTGCTGGGAAACACAACCGACAGTCAGTAATGAAAGTAATCAGTAGCTCTACTACTGCTGTCATTTTCTACACTACAAACACACAACAACCACAACTTGAGAAGACCCACTGGACACAGGCATCAATTCAACGTCTATTCCACGTGGGTTCAACGTAATTACATTGAAATGATGCAGAAACAACGTTGATTCAACCAGTGTGTGCCCAGTGGGGAGAACTGAAGGTAAACAAATTAAATTCAAAATGGATGCCTGATAGTGTATTTAAGTTCATATTTCTGTTTCTTGTATCTGGTCATCTTATCCCCATCCATGAGTTTTATGTAATACTGCACAGAACAATAACTGAGTAAGAAATGTATAACCATCAATTAATGTAAGCAACCATCACTTAAACAATTAGCCAAGACAAGACATCATCTTCAAAACATTGTGTATGTTGAGCATTACGGCCATATAAACTTGGCAAACATATTATGTTAACAACAAAAGGTAAGTAGGTAATGGCTAGTGCATGACATGGTCTTCACACCGTTGTTTGAAAGTAAAGAGGGACCAGCAGAGGAGTGTATGATTTATGACTGAGGGCTGATTAATAGAAGGTGTGTGACTTTATTTTCTTTCCAGACGCTTCGCACTGGACCCAAACTGTCACAAAACACACACACACATGCAGGCAAAGCCACACACAAACACACACACACATACACTACATCCATTACATCTGTTTCACACATATAGCTCCTTCACATTCCTGAACGTCTGAGAAGGCTTTTAAAGATGCAGCAATGGATGGTTGAGTTCCTGTACCACGCATTAGGAGGAGAGAGAGAAGAGGGTGCTAAGAGCTCAGCTATCAGAGCTGAGGAAGAGGACAGGAGTCTCCCTGCGAGAGACAGAGACTGCACTGCAGACCTTCCAGGCGGGGTGAGTTTTTTCAGAGGCAAAGTGCCTTTAGTGTCAACAGTCTGTCTTGTTGAAATCTGTCTCCGAGCAGTTCCACGCAAATGTTTGATAGCCCTCTGACTGTTATGACATGTAAGAGACCCTGTATCATGGCAGAGTCAGAATGTGTTTCTTTCCACTCCTCTTTTCCAGTCTGCTGGAGAAGTGGAGATATGAAATGGTTACGAGAGGGGTAGACCCCCCCCCAACCCCACCCACTCCCCTTTTCCTGTTATATCATAAAATCCTATTTGATGAATGCATAACTCATCCACTTAAGTAACTTGGATTCCCATTCCTGGCTCCTGACACTAGTCTAAGCGAGAGTGACATGTCAGAATATGGCCTTAGAAAGCCCTGCCTCCACCAACCATTGTTAATAATATACCATTGTTAATAATATACCATTGTTAATAATATACCAATCCAATAGGGAAGACTGATGTAATCCAAACAAACCTAGACAAATCCTCTAGCAGGCAATTAATAACACATAGACAAACTGGTTAACAAATTAAAATCCTATTCAAATCACAAGAGGGCAAACCAAAATTGGAAATATATATCCAACGACAACACCTCTCTTCCAAACGTTTAAACTGTGGAAACTAGTGATGGGGGGAAAATGGATACAGTTACATATCAAATATAATTTTTGATTATATATTGTATCGTATCGCAGTGTTTCCCCTATATTAATTTAGCAGCAGCAGGCCGCCGCCACTCCAAAAAAGATGATAAAAAAATGGGATGGTAAAATGACAAACTACATTTAAATTACTAAAACCTGATATAAAGTATTTAGAAAAGATAAAGGAGCTATATATTTATAAGATCATCTTTGAGAAATAACAACCACCAAAATAAAAACTAGACATTCAAGGAGAATCTAAAATAATTTTTGTTAAAATGTTTGAGTCAATCAGATTGCATAAGAACAAGACATAAGCCCTGGCAAAATCAGCTTTAAAACTACACATTTTCTCTAAGCCCCATGGCAAAATGTGTAGAATTGTAGGAAATTAGCTTTAAAACTGACATTTTCTCTCAGCCCCATGGCAAAATGTGTAGAATTGTAGAAAATGAGCTTTAAAAATGACATTTTCTATCTCAGCATCATGACAAAATGTGTAGAATTGCAGGAAACTGTCTTCAAAACTGTAACATTTTCTCCCCGCCACATTTAAAAAATAGCTTTAACACAGCTACATTTGTGGCCAAGAGGGCCTCTAAAATTGTTCACGCCATTGGCCATGTCCACTACACCCCTGCACTGTATTATTTTTGCACTAGTTGGCTGTAATTGCACCAAAACGCCAGAATTTTTCCTTTGTAGTTTGTTCTCCATATTATTTTAAAATAGGGAGACAATTTGTTTTCAGCACTTTTATTTCCATAACTGATCAAAACTATTTTTCTCATGACTCTCTCTGGTCCCTCTGCTGCAGACATATGGTGAACAATATGTTTGGAACATCGAATCACAATATAATCACAGCATAGAATACATATCGTATCAGCACCTAAGTATCGTGATACTATCATATTGTGAGGTCCCTGGCAATTCCCAGCCCTAATGGAAACTACTTGACACAATGGCGCAGCACCATCTGGGCACCTGCCTCCGATAGACAGCTGTTATAAAGGTTATATACAGTCACAGGATGTTTATAACCTTTCACAGGTTAAGTGTCTGGAGGAGAATGATTGTTTGGCTTTGTGATGACTTAGTGAAAGGATATTATCAGACATAAAGTCACTTTATGCCCCTGAAATCCCAACTGTTGTGACAGAAATGTAAACAACATGATATATTAACTTCCTCAATGCCAGTGTATGCAGGACGAGGTAGGACCATAGAGATTGTAGAAGACAACTTTGCAAGACAATACTTTTAGACACACGACAAGTCTAGCTAGGCTACTGTTTGTTATTTGACTACAAGGATTAGCCTTACATTTCTGACAGAGTGAGTCTGTTTCAACAAAGACGTTTTCTTCCCTTTCGAATAACTTCATTACTCTCAGCATCAGGCAGTATTGTATTGTTGAGTTTGCTTTAAATACAAAATGGAGCGACACTCACAATGGACCACCAGATAAGTTATCCTCTTCATCATGACTGGAGAAGAAGAGCCCCTTTGTATTTCAATATAGGCTACTGGAGATTATAAATCAATGTTTTAAATTGGCTTTGTTTAAATAATAAAAGACTTAGCGGTAAACAATACTTGTTAAATGAAGATATTATGTGGGGCCTTCCGCAGATATTTTACACAAGAGCTAAGATAAGGTATGGTAATAACAAGGTAGCCTAATAAGTTAATAATAGCACGTTTGTGCAACCAAGTAGCCCATTTTGAAGCCCAAGAAAACAACGAATTTAATGTCCATATAACCATCAGAAAAATCATTTTTTTATTAACGAAAAAAAAACACAAATTAAAAGAGGACAGGAAACATTTTGCAGAGACGCCAATCTCATAAATCGATAGGTTAAAGGCTAGTGACCAAGAGCCTATATATCACCACACGAATGGCATCAAATATGAACATGCATGGCATTAAAAGTTGCGTGTGTTTCAAATAATACGACATTGTAACACTAATAAAAAGTCATATTCTTACGGGTCGCAGTAATCTCTAGGACAGCCAGGAGTAACACGATGGTTCGGATAAAGTGGAGCTGACATCTCTGAAGACTGTGGGTCACTGTTGCCCGATCTGGATACATTCCTCCGATTCTATTCTTTACATCCACTACAACTGTACGCTCACGTGCAAACGTTGATTTAAAAAGAAGACACACAAAAATGTCTATAAGAAATGTCTACGCACTTGTCCTTTATCCTGTGACTGTGTGTAGTAGTAAGCAGCAAGTTATCTCTCTTTCCCTGTCTCCTCTCTCTGACCGCTGGAGTCCCACTGCCTTCTTTCGCGCTCTCAGCGCACGCTTACAAAACGTCTCTGTGTGAGCGGCTTGCCTTGCACGAGCCATCTGGCTCTGGTTAGTGCTCGGTGTGTCGCCACCTTGTGCTGAAAATACGAATTTCTTTGCGCTAAACTTTTCGAAGTGTATAGAACACACCAAAGGAAACGTGATGTTTTTGCATTACAGTCTATCTATGGTGCTTGAAGTGAACGTATTCATGCACGTATAGGTGGGCTATACTGGCATAGCAGACGTACACAAGAGCCTATTCTAATGCTGTAACAAAGCCGGAGCAAAAATAAGCTAGCCCTCTTCAGGTTTTGCAAAAATGTTCATGAATCAATCAATGAATCATATTACTAAATAATATCAGTTCCAATTCACTACAAAAAAACGATATGTATTACCTTGCCTTAAAAATATTTGTATCACTAGAAACACATGAGTAGGTTGATTTGGGTTAAAGAAATGATTCCAGTATACACAACGTTGGAGCACAGCCAAGAGGTTGAAATTTGTAACACATGGAATGAGACATCACACAGTCAATCCGGGGCCAACTAATGTAGAGTTTACAGGATAGATCTTATTAATTTTCATGGATTTGAAAGTTATGCATGCTCTTCTGAACAGGGGAAGGGAGATTAAGGAAGAGAGAGGGGGAAAGATTTGTGACCTGTTGCCACATGAAAAGGGCAAGCAGTGAAAAACAAACACCATTGTAAATACAACCAATGTTTATGTTTATTTATTTTCCCTTTTGTACTTGAACTATTTACACATCATTATAACACTGTGAATATCCATAATATGCCATTTGAAATGTCTCTATTCATTTTCAACTTTTATGAGTGTAATGTTTACTGTTAATTTGATATTGTTTATTTAACTTCTGTTTATTATGTGTTTCACTTGCTTTGGCAATGTAAAAGAGAGAGAGAGAGAGAGAGAGAGAGAGAGAGAGAGAGGATAGAGGGATAGAATGATAGAGAGAGAGAGAGGATAGAGGGATAGAGAAAGAGAGAGAGGATAGAGGGATAGAAGGAGAGAGAGAGAGAGAGAGAGAGAGAGGGGGGAAGAGAGAGGATAAAGGGATAGAAGGAGAGAGAGAGAGAGAGAGAGAGAGAGAGAGAGGATAGAGGGATAGAAGAATAGAGAAAGAGAGAGAGAGAGAGAGAGAGAGGTGTTGGGGCAGTCAGTCTGGGAACATGGTTACAAAACAACAAAAACACACACCTACACCCTGCACAATCTCGACCTCCAACTAACTGAAAGCAACATTATAATCAATTCCAAACCCTTTATGAAAGCACATCACCATCTGCCAACAATACACCCTGTTTACACATTTCACATACACATTTCACTTCACCCATCAGACACACTTTATCAGTGTCAAAGTTGTCTTTCTAGTACCTGAGGGGGAGAGAAAAGTGAATGGTAGCAATTTAGCATCTTCGGGTCCCACATCCTGATCTGCTCCTGCTCGTTAGGCCATCTGGCGGCGGAGTTGCGAAGTGGGAGCTTTGAGCATCCTGCTCTATGATGACTCACAAGTCCACCGTTTCACTTCCCATTTCCCCGCTCCTCATCAGCACTGGCTGGCTGACTGACTGACTGGCTGACTGACTGGCTGACTAACTGGCTGACTGGCTGGATGACTGGCTGGATGAGACACATGGCAGCCTGTGTAATCTGATCCCACTCCTCCAACTGCCTTTTATAGTGTTTTTCTTCCTGTTATAGAGTAAAACAGGGATTGTCAGTGCATCTTCTGGAGATCACAGTGGTTATAGTATTCCTATAAACACTAGTCTCTTGGCATGGCTCTAACATGTGGGAGAAAGGACAATTGTTTGATGAAAGGGTGAGATGTTGGGATAACAATCCATAGTTACCATAATGACACACCATTAAATTCACACACACACACACACACACACACACACACACACACACACAAACACACACACACACACACCCACACACACACGCACACAGACAGATCTCAAGACAAAGGGCACATTATCCATGACAATGACCTCTATTAGCTGAAACAGAAACAACTGATCATGTAATAATGGACTGCTTCAGCACTGCTTCAGTCCAGCACAATTACCTGAACTGTTTGATTGCAAACACACGCAATAAAGACATGCAAAGTAACAAGATAGTTTTTGTATAAACTCAATGATTTATACTGTTTTCTTTGGAATTAGGCGTCCCAGGCCAGGTAAACTAAAAGGAGAAAAAATAGACAAGTTGAATGTCTCTCTCTACTCCTTCTCTCTGCCATGATTACATCTAATATTAAACATTTGTAAGCCATTACTCCAGGGTTGGTTAAGTAGCAGAGATATTTATGAAAATATTCTCTCTGAGAATATCTTTAAAATAAGATTAAAATTGCAACCATGCACAGCGAAACTCATCCAAGTCTAATGGGAGGGGAGATGGAGGTCTGGATGATGGTCTCTTTTGAAGAGGGGGATCCCGTATGAACACAGACACACACACAAAATGACTGAGGTCTCTGTTAAAAGGCTGACGTGACCTCTGATGATGTTGTCTCAGAGTAAGTTCAACAGACGCCAGATGGGAATGAAAATTCTCTCTCTCTCTCTCTCTCTCTCTCTCTCTCTCTCTCTCTCTCTCTCTCTCTCTCTCTCTCTCTCTCTCTCTCTCTCTCTCTCTCTCTCTCTCTCTCTCTCTCTCTCTCTCTCTCTCTCTCTTTCTCTCTCTCACTCTCTTTCTCCTCAGATGAATAAAATCACTGTATTTGCCCACACATCCATCTGTCTGACTGGAAATGTGTTGGCACTTTGTGCTCCATACTGTCACTGTAGTTTCTGTCCCACCCTCATCTTGGACTGATAAGGTGACATCATCACTAATGGCAGACAAAAAAAAGTGACCTCACTCTCCCCCTCCCTCTCTCTTTATGGCTCAACTATGTAGTGCCCTGGCCTACTACTCCACCCCACTATGAGGTAAGTGCAATATTGACTGAGGCATTATGCAGCACTCCTCTGTTAATCTAGAGACATTTACATTTCAGTCATTTAGTAGACACTCTTATGCATAGCAACTTACAGCAGCTCTTTTCATACTGGTTGAGGGGTGTTGGGGGGTGAGGTGGTTGAGGGGAGCAGAGAGGCAGGGAGGCAGGGAGGCAGGAAGGAGGGGGGAGGGGTGTAGGGGGTGAGGTGGTTGAGGCTTTAGGGGGTGAGGTGGTTGAGGGCTGTAGGGGGTGAGGTGGTTGAGGGCTGTAGGGGGTGAGGTGGTTGATGGCTGTAGGGTGTGAGATGGTTGAGGGGTGTAGGGGGTGAGGTGGTTGAGGGCTGTAGGGGGTGAGGTGGTTGAGGGGTGTAGGGGGTGAGGTGGTTGAGGGGTGTAGGGGGTGAGGTGTGTAGGGGGTGATGTGGTTGAGGGGTATAGGGGGTGAGGTGGTTGAGGGTTGTAGGTGGTGAGGTGGTTGAGGGTTGTAGGTGGTGAGGTGGTTGAGGGGTGTAGGGGGTGAGGTGGTTGAGGGGTATAGGGGGTGATGTGGTTGAGGGTTGTAGGTGGTGAGGTGGTTGAGGGGTGTAGGGGGTGATGTGGTTGAGGGGTATAGGGGGTGATGTGGTTGAGGGTTGTAGTTGGTGAGGTGGTTGAGGGGTGTAGGGGGTGAGGTGGTTGAGGGGAGCAGGGAGGCAGGGAGGCAGGAAGGAAGGGGGGGTGCACTGTGTCTGGGTGGTCCATCGCTTGCATAACTCAATCTGTCAGCCTTCCAATAACAGTTGTGTTTCTGATTGACAGGCTAACATGCCTGATGGTGTGAAAGTGGCAGAAGTTCAGAAGATCAGCCAGCATTAGGGACATGGGGGTACGTGTGGGTGGAGGGGGTTTAGGGTCAGGATGTTGGGATGGGCAGGGAGACAACGGAAATGAAGAGTGGTACAATGAGAGGGATAGTGTTACTGTGTTAGTTTGATTTGGTTTAAATGGTTACAGTTGATAGTTTAGATGTAATTTATTTTGTCGCCAGTCCACTTAACCTGGTAAAGTAACTGATAGAAAACAACATAGAGTATAACCTCCTCCCTCTCTCCAGAAAATGGAGATAATGTTCAGCGTATGCCGTATGAGCCGGTTTTCCAGAAACAGACTAAGCCTAGTCCTGGACTAAGCATCACTTTTCCATTGAGCATGTATTTTAGTCCAGGGCCAGGCTCAATCTGTGTCCAGGAAACTGGATCGAAATGTTCAGGATACACACATAGAACAAGAGAACTGCACCCACATATTATTTGTGCTGGCACCTTGACCAGATTTTTTTTCTTTTGAGGTTTGCGTCACATAAACAACGTTTGAGAGTTAATATTTTGGAAAACAAGTGCTTCTCTGGTATAATTTGTCATGCCCTGCACAGTAAATAAACAGAAAACCTGGTGCGGTTTATTTTTCCAGCTGTTGCTTCTCAAGGTGGAGAAAGTTTGGGAGTTTGAAAAGGGAGAGAGTTTTGCCTTGTTGCTTTGCTATATATTTATTTTCTATGTGAGACCTACGCCAGAGAGACAGCAGAGGAAACATGTTAATTTGATGTTGTGTTATATTGGTACATTACATGTGCTCCCTCTCATTTCCTTCCCTCTGGGGTTAAATGCGGAAGACACAATTCAGTTGAATGCATTCAGTTGTACAACTGACTAGTATCCCCCTTTCCTTCTCTCCTTCCATCTCTCTCCTTCCCCGCCTCCCTCTCTCTCCTTCCCCACCTCCCTCTCCCTCCTTCCCTCTCTCTCCTTCCCCACCTCCCTCCCTCTCTCCTTCCCTCTCTTCTTCCCTCTCTCTCCTTCCCTCTCTCATTCCCTCTCACTCCTTCCCTCTCTTTCCTTCCCTCTCTCTCCTTCCTTCTCTCTCTCCTTCCCTCTCTCTCCTTCCCTCTCCCTCCTTCCTTCTCGCTCTCCTTCCCTCTCTCTCCTTCCCTCTCTCTCCTTCCCTCTCTCTCTCTCCTTCTAAACTGGACCACAGAAATGCACTCCCCGGCAGTAGGACAACAGGCCTCACAACGCTGTGGTTTCCCAAGCGAATGTTGAGCAAGGGGCCAGAGGGAGAAGGAGAGAAGAAGAGAGGAGAGAAGACGAGTCTATGGACAGGATCCAGCATCTACATCCATTTATCCTGAGCCTCTGAGCAGTTTTAAGTCCAAACAGATCATTGTGTGAACTCCTCTCCTTACTTAAATCCAGTCTCGGTCAGTAACATAGTGGTCCCCTGTGGCCTATCTCAACCAACACAGAACTGTACTGTACTGTATGGATGGGTCAATCCCTATTCTCGTCACAGTTCAACATGACACCAGTATGGAAATTATGAGAATAAAAGCTCAACAATCCTGACAGCATCTAGTTATCCAGCTCAGTGGCTATCATCTGCCTAAGAGATGTGAAATCTACATCAACAATGTTTTAAACACACTGGCTATTTAGGGACAGACCTGTTACTGTCATCAGTCCTTGAAATGTTTCACCAGTTTCAGAGTACAAAAGTTTTACAATTCAAATGGGTTTAAAATGGTCTGGCCAGATTTGAGTGAGATGTTATAAAATGTCAAATTCATTTTCTGCAGATAATTTTTTTACTTTCATTTTCTAATTATAGATTATTATAATACATGACATCATGTAATGATTTACATTAAAAATACTTTAAAGGGGCAATCTGCAGTTGCTACATCCATTTTTTGAATGAATGATATGTACCCATCGATTCTTGAAGAATATAACTTAAAAATGCCTAATTAGCTTAGTTCAACTGGCATACCCCATCAGATCAATAATAATCAATATAATCAAATCAAATGAAGGTTTATTGGTTGCATACACAGATTTGCAGATGTTATCTCAGGTGCAGTGAAATGCTTATATTTCTAGCTCCAAAAGCACAGAAATGTCTAACAATATAATAACAAACACTTTTCTCTGTTTTTTATTTTTTTTAAATTAATTGATAGATGTCGGAACGAGCAATGTCAGAGTCTGGAACATAAATAAATATGTATATAAATGGTGTGTAGACAGTTTGGACAGTGAATGAATAAAAAAGGTGTGTACATCAGTAGTTATATATGATGAGCAATGACTACAATACAGTACTGAAGTTTACATACAGCGGGTGAAATAAGTATTGAACACGTCACCATTTGTCTCAGTAAATATATTTCCAAAGGTGCTATTGACATGACATTTTCACCAGATGTTGGTAACAACGCAAGTAATCCATACATACAAAGAAACCAAAACAAATATGTGTAACAATGTGAAATGACACAGGGAAAAGGTATTGAACACACTTACTGATATTTCTTTAATACTTTGTACAAAAGCCTTTGTTGGTAATGACAGCTTCAAGACGCCTCCTGTATGGAGAAACTAGTCGCATGCATTGCTCTGGTGTGATTTTGGCCCATTCTTCCACACAAACAGTCTTCAAATCTTGAAGGTTCCGTGGGCCTCTTCTATGAATCATGATCTTCAGTTCTTTCCAAAGATGTTCAATGGGATTTAAGTCAGGTGATTGGCTGGGCCATTCTAGCAGCTTTATTTTCTTTCTTTGAAACCAATTGAGAGTTTCCTTGGCTGTGTGTTTGGGATCATTGTCTTGCTGAAATGTCCACCATCGTTTCATCTTCTTCATCCTGGTAGATGGCAGCAGATTTTTGTCAAGAATGTCTCGGTAAATTTGCCCATTCATCCTTCCTTCAATTATGTGACGTTTGCCAGTACCATTTGCTGAAAAGCAGCCCCACACCATGATGTTCCCACCTCCAAACTTCACTGTTGGTATGGTGTTTTTAGGGTGATGTGCAGTGCCATTTCTCCTCCAAACATGGTGTGTATTATGACATCCAAACAGTTCAATTTTGCTCTCATCTGACCACACTATATTCTCCCAGTATTTCACTGGCTTTTCCAAATGTTTTGCAGCAAACTTTAAACGAGCTTCAACATGCTTTTTTTTCAGCAATGGAGTCTTGCGTGGTGAGCGTGCATACAGGCCATGGCGGTGGAGTGCATTACTTACTGTTTTCTTTGAGACAACAGTACCTGCTAACTGCAGGTCTTTTTGAAGCTCTCCACAAGTGGTCCTTGGCTCTTGGACAACTCTTCTGATTATTCTTTTCACTCCTCTGTCAGAAATCTTGCGAGGAGCACCTGGTCGAGGCAAATTTATGGTGAAATGATTGTCTTTCCACTTCCGTATTATGGCCCCAACATTCAGAAGCTTAGAAATGTGCCTATAACCAATGCCATCATTATGTTTTGCAACAATTAGGTTGCGAAGGTCTTGAGACAGCTCTTTGCTTTTACCCATCATGAGATGTGTCTTGTGTGACACCTTGGCAATGAGACTTTTTTGTAGGCCATCAGTTGGGACTGAACCAGCTGATATTAATTTGCACTGACAGGGGGCTAGATTGCTTTTTAATTACTGATAGTTTTCAGCTGTTGTCTTGGCTTTCCATGCCTTTTTGCATCTCCCTTTCTTCATGTGTTCAATACTTTTTCCCTGTGTCATTTCAGATTATTACACATAACTTAATTTCTGAACTTATTTGTTTTGGTTTCTTTGTATGTATGGATTACTTGGGTTGTTACCAACATCTGGTGAACATTTCATGTCAATAAAACCTTTGGAAATATATTTACTGAGAAAAATGGTGACGTGTTCAATACTTATTTCACCCGCTGTATATATATATAAATATTTTCTATTATATCTCCTAGATATAGGACAGACATTTCAAAACCTTATTCTTTATGCTTAATTTTTTTACTGTCTTTTTTGCCATTTATGGATGTGTTATTCAATGCTTTTCTATGAGCCATAGTAGTAAAGGCCAAATTCAATATTTGATAAAATAATCTTTACATATTTTTACAAATGTTTTTGATAGCTAAATGATCCATGGTATGACGTGTTAAAACGATTACATACAGTGGGGAGAACAAGTATTTGATACACTGCCGATTCTGCAGGTTTTCCTACTTACAAAGCATGTAGAGGTCTGTAATTTTTATCATAGGTACACTTCAACTGTGAGAGAAGGAATCTAAAACAAAAATCCAGAAAATCACATTGTATGATTTTTAAATAGTTAATATGCATTTTATGGCATGACATAAGTATTTGATCACCTACCAACCAGTAAGAATTCCGGCTCTCACAGACCTGTTAGTTCTTCTTTAAGAAGCCCTCCTGTTCTCCACTCATTACCTGTATTAACTGTACCTGTTTGAACTCGTTACCTGTATAAAAGACACCTGTCCACACACTCAATCAAACAGACTCCAACCTCTCCACAATGGCCAAGACCAGAGAGCTGTGTAAGGACATCAGGGATAAAATTGTAGACCTGCACAAGGCTGGGATGGGCTACAGGACAATAGGCAAGCAGCTTGGTGAGAAGGCAACAACTGTTGGCGCAATTATTAGAAAATGGAAGAAGTTCAAGATGACGGTCAATCTCCCTCGGTCTGGGGCACCATGCAAGATCTCACCTCGTGGGGCATCAATGATCATGAGGAAGGTGAGGGATCAGCCCAGAACTACACAGCAGGACCTGGTCAATGACCTGAAGAGAGCTGGGACCACAGTCTCAAAGAAAACCATTAGTAACACACTACGCCGCCATGGATTAAAATCCTGCAGCGCACGCAAGGTCCCCCTGCTCAAGCCAGCGCATGTCCAGGCCCGTCTGAAGTTTGCCAATGACCATCTGGATGATCCAGAGGAGGAATGGGAGAAGGTAATGTGGTCTGATGAGACAAAAATAGAGCTTTTTGGTCTAAACTCCACTCGCCGTGTTTAGAGGAAGAAGAAGGATGAGTACAACCCCAAGAACACCATCCCAACCGTGAAGCATGGAGGTGGAAACATCATTCCTTGGGGATGCTTTTCTGCAAAGGGGACAGGATGACTGCACCGTATTGAGGGGAGGATGGATAGGGCCATGTATCGCGAGATCTTGGCCAACAACCTCCTTCCCTCAGTAAGAGCATTGAAGATGGGTCGTGGCTGGGTCTTCCAGCATGACAACGACCCGAAACACACAGCCAGGGCAACTAAGGAGTGGCTCCGTAAGAAGCATCTCAAGGTCCTGGAGTGGCCTAGCCAGTCTCCAGACCTGAATCCAATAGAAAATCTTTGGAGGGAGTTGAAAATCCGTATTGCCCAGCGACAGCCCCGAAACCTGAAGGATCTGGATGGAGGAGTGGGCCAAAATCCCTGCTGCAGTGTGTGCAAACCTGGTCAAGAACTACAGGAAACGTTTGATCTCTGTAATTGCAAACAAAGGTTTCTGTACCAAATATTAAGTTCTGCTTTTCTGATGTATCAAATACTTATGTCATGCAATAAAATGCAAATTAATTACTTAAAAATCATACAATGTGATTTTCTGGATTTTTGTTTTAGATTCCGTCACTCACAGTTGAAGAGTACCTATGATAAAAATTACAGACTTCTACATGCTTTGTAAGTGGGAAAACCTGCAAAATCGGCAGTGTATCAAATACTTGTTCTCCCCACTGTATGTCAGCTTAGAACCCCCCCCAACAGGCTTAGACTTTTCAGAATTAACTAGCCTCTCAAAGCACTTTATGATGACAGAAGTGAGTGCTACGGGGTGATAGTCATTTAGTTCAGATACCTTCAGTTTCATGGGTACAGGAACAATGGTGTAGATCTTGAAAAAGCTTATAAGCTTGCTTTTCTGTTAGTAAATGTAAACAAACTCTGTATAGCCTCAAAACATGCTTAAATTCAAACAATATCATGGAATGTCAGTCCTTGCATCCATAATTCTATGAATTTGAGAGTTGTTGCATTTCTCTAGCCCCATCTCTAAGCTTTTTACCGAAGCAGTGGCAGGGAGTAAGATTTGTTATTGTTTCAACTGCGGATAGCCACTTTAATGGATAAAGAGAGGGAGGCTCAGAGAAAACCACAAGAAACATTGATTTATACTTCATTTTATTGTACTTCATTTTAGTTTCTCCACTTGAGGCCTTATTTAAGGCCTTTTAGAATGATGGCTTTGTCAGCTGATGGTGTTATGCTATGTCCCAAGGGACCGGTTCCCCCTACAGAGTAATCTACGGGCCGCTGTGAAAACACAGACGCCCTGCCAACCACAGAGAAAGTCATTTAGCCATCTAACAGCTCCCGAGCAGAGCCGCTTAATAGAAGCCTTATTGTGATTACCTGACGTAATGACAGCCAATCTAAATACAACCTGGGAACCATTAACGGCCCGGCCGAAACAGGGGAAGACATTATGCGTCGCATCGTGTCGGAATCACAGGCCTGGGCCTCAACAATGCAGGTCCAGGACTAAACTGTCCACCCTATTATTCATCCCCCGATGGACCTCAATGAGGAACCATTTAGGGTTGTTACACATCCCCCTGTCACAGCCTGTACTTTTGGGCAGTGGGGTTAAGGTTAACCCCTTCTATGCTACAGAGATGCCCAACAAATAAAAGCCGGGGTTTAGTGGATTTGAGTTGTTGTCAACATGAATGACGTTGACATATGTGACAGGGCAGGCATGGGTGGAATAAGTCTATTTGTGCTCCCCAAAGCAATTTTCTTTTCCCTTTCCACATGTCCAGAGAGAGAGAGAGAGAGAGAGACAGATCATGCACCTGATTTTACAGCTTCTCAACTATTAACTCAATTGAAGGCAATTTAGACCCAGGAGACAGGATTATGAAAAAAGGTGACGTCAATCCACTTCCAGTAAATGAGGTTGGAAGAAGACACGTTTCTCAACTTCTCCCATGCTGTACATCAATCTCTTCTCTTCCTATAGTTGGATGTTCTGGAACTGTATTTTCCCCTTATTAGCTGGATGTTCTGCAACTGTATTTTCCCTCAATATAAGTCTCTCTCTTACTCAGCTCTGTCATCTGGCTAGAAGATCATCATAAGAGACTTACACACACACACACACACACACATATCACTCAGCATAATGGTGACTATCCGATTACGGAGTATATTTCCCTGGTGAGAACAGGAAGAGTAGATTAATCGGTCTTCTATTCCTCCCTGGCTTCAGGACCAGGACTGTGTCCCAAATGACACCCTATTCCCTATGTCGTGCACTACTTTTGACCAGGGCCCATAGGGTGCCATTTGGGACACAGCCCAGGAATGTCTTTGGAGAGACATTACCTTTTGGAAACACTCCCTCTCCCACTTCTCCCATATTGATTCTGGACGGAACCCATCCCGATCCATCCTGCACTTCTTGGCTTGTTTGTTGACAGAGGATAGAATAACTTACCATGTTCATATCTAGAACAGTGCCTCTGCTAAGAGGCCATTAATAGTATCACTCCACCCACTCTCATTCCTGTCTCCCCTGGCCCTGTGATGGGCTGGCTAGTGGCTAGTTCTGGCTAACTCAGTGCTCTCTCACAGACTGTCTGCTGAGGGGATTATGGTCTAGGTCTACCAGAGTTAGTTCTCATCAATTAAAATAGACAGACACCCCTGGCCTGGTATTTGTGGTGGAAGTATGAGAGAGAACATTTAGAAGAGTAGGAGAGGGGGATGAGGAGCGGAGAGATGATGGTAAGGGGGGGATCTGTCTGTCTGACACCTCCCAGTCCATCAGAAGATGATCTGTCTGTCTGACACCTCCCAGTCCATCAGAAGATGATCTGTCTGTCTGTCACCTCCCAGTCCATCAGAAGATGATCTGTCTGTCTGACACCTCCCAGTCCATCAGAAGTCAATGATCTCCACTACACATGCAGCATCATTAAGCTCCACCACAAGAATTCTATAGCTCCAGTCTTTACATAGTTTGATTGCGCCCGAACCAGGCCCTCTGGCATCGAAATTGTCAATTGAAACCAATAGAAGCTATCCTTAAAACAACTATGCTCCCTAGCATTCATTTTGCAGCAGTATGGCACACTCTTAAAGATAGAGAGAGAGAGATTTGGTTGACTATGTATGTCCCCAAGCTGGTTGGCTGTGATCTTACCACCATAACCTAATCCTAGTCCCAATCTCTCAGCTGACTCCGGGCGTGGTGGTGGTGGTGGTGTGTAATATAGAATGCTACAGACAACAAAACTGACTGCTCATATTGCATTTACGTCTTCCGTAATAAATGCAAATAAATATATCTTTCAACATATATTGAAACATATTTACATTACCATTCAAAAGTTTGGGGTCACTTAGAAATGTCCTTGTTTTCCCATGAAAACATATGAAATGAGTTGGAAAATGAATAGGAAATATAGTCAAGACGTTGACAAGGTTATAAATAATGATTTTTAATTGAAATAATTGTTACCTTTGGCATTCTAGTTGTCAATTTGTTGAGGTAATCTGAAGAGATTTCACCCCATGCTTCCTGAAGCCCATCCCAAGAGTTGGATTGGCTTAATGGGCATTTCTTACGTACCATACGGTCAAGCTGCTCCCACAACAGCTCAATAGGGATGAGATCCGGTGACTGTGCTGGCAACTCCATTATAGACAGAATACCAGCTGACTGCTTCTTCCCTAAATAGTTATTGTATAGTTTGGAGCTGTGCTTTGGGTCATTGTCCTGTTATAGGAGGAAATTGGCTCCAATTAAGCACCGTCCACAGGGTAAGGCATGGCGTTGCAAAATGGAGCGATAGCCTTCATTCTTCAAGATCCCTTTTACCCTGTACAAATCTCCCACTTTACGACCACCAAAGCAGCCCCAGACCATCACACTGACTCCACCATGCTTGACAGATGGCATCAAGCACTCCTCCAGCATCTTTTCATTTGGTCTGCGACTCACGAATGTTCTTCTTTGTGATCCGAACACCTCAAACTTAGATTTGTCTGTCCATAACACTTTATTCCAATCTTCCTCTGTCCAGTCTCCGTTCTTTTGCCCATCTTAATCTTTTCTTTTTATTGGCCAGTCTGAGATTTGGCTTTTTCTTTGCAACTCTACCTAGAAGGCCAGCACGGAGTCGCCTCTTCACTGTTGACGTTGAGACGTTCTTTGTTTCTGGTGTTTTGCGGGTACTATTTAATGAAGCTGCCAGTTGAGGACTTGTGAGGCGTCTGTTTCTCAAACTAATGTACTTGTCCTCTTGCTCAGTTGTGCACTGGGGCCTCCCACTCCTCTTTCTATTCTGGTTGCGCTGTTCTGTGACGGGAGTAGTACACAGCGTTGTACGAGATCTTCAGTTTCTTGCATGGAATAGCCTTAATTTCTCAGAACAAGAATAGACTGACGAGTTTCAGAAGAAAGTGCTGTTTCTGGCCATTTTTAGCCTGCAATCGAACCCACAAATGCTGATGCTCCAGATACTCAACTAGTCAAAAGAAGGCCAGTGTTATTGCCTCTTTAAATCAGCACAACAGTTTTCAGCTGTGCTAACATAATTGCAAAAGGGTTTTCTAATGATCAATTAGCCTTTTAAAATGATAAACTTGGATTAGCTAACACAACGTACCATTGGAACACAGGAGTGATGGTTGCTGATAATGGGCCTCTGTACACCTTTGTAGATATTCCATTAAAGATCAGCCGTTTCCAGCATTAACAATGTCTACACAGTATTTCTGATCAATTTGATGTAATTTTAAAATGGACCAAAAAATGTGCTTTCTTTCAAAAAGGACATTTCTAAGTGACCCCAAACTTTTGAACGGTAGTGTATTTGATATCTCCCAAATAAATACACATGAGTGCGACAGACAATATTTTTTTGTAAGGACGTTTTATTCATGGTGAATGACAGTGTTACCTTTCAATGCTTTGTTTGAATGGCTTTATGGTACAGGTGAGGTTGTTCTTCAGAGGCTAGGCACAAGTGGAACGGTTGAAGGGTTGATAGGACAGAGGTACCTGGTAGGGTGTGGCAGGGCTAGCAGGCTATGTGATCACAGTGGGGGCAGGGCTAGCAGGCTATGTGATCACAGTGGGGGGCAGGGCTAGCAGTTCATGTGATCACAGTGGGGGGCAGGGCTAGCAGGCTATGTGATCACAGTGGGGGCAGGGCTAGCAGGCTATGTGATCACAGTAGTGGGCAGGGCTAGCAGTCTATGTGATCACAGTATGGGGCAGGGCTAGAAGTCTATGTGATCACAGTGGAGAACAGGGCTAGCAGTCTATGGTATCACAGTAGGGGGCAGGGCTAGCAGGCTATGTGATTACAGTGGGGGGCTAGCAGTCTATGTGATCACAGTGGGGGGCTAGCAGTCCATGTTATCACAGTAGGGGGCAGGGCCAGCAGTCTATGTGATCACAGTGGGCCCAGTGCGGCCGGTCTTCTCATGGAGCCCAGAGATCTTCAGTGCAATCTCCACCAGAGGTTTCAGCATGACCTGAAGAAGCCAAAGTGTCCATTAGACTCCAGTCTCACTCGGTCATAGCCTCTTCCTATAACCCCACTGACGTCTATTTTCCAGTTAGAGACTGAACAAATAATTCCACCCAGCCCTCGAATAGACCAAGCTGAGCCGCTACCATATTGCTTTCACCTATCCAATCCTTTTAGATTTGTAAGCAATAGAAATGGGCCTAAATGAATCCGTGCCATAGAGGGCCTCCTCATCCGAAATTATTTTTTTTTCCCACATTCTGTCAGTCTGTCTTTCTCACGCCATCATTCCGTCTCTCCTACGCAGACCACAGTGACTTTATGAAGTGTCAACTCTGTGCTTTTCAATCTTATTTTTCCCCATGGCCTGATATCAACCATGACTCAACTCTTAGCCAAACATTCCTTCTCCTTCAAGTCAACTAAGAGTTCTTAAAGGCACTGTTGTTGGACCTGACGACCCAAAACAAGGTGGATGCCAGGTTTAGATTCCATGCTTTCCTTTCCAGGCCGAGGGGAAGCCTTTTGAGGGCTATTCCCTTTGACAGCGTAACAAACCTTGGAACGGTGTGTGTGTGTGTGGGGGGGGGGGGGGGGGGGGTGTAGAAATAATTAATCTCTCATTGAATCATCATGACAAGTACAAGGGCTCCCCCGCTGTGCCTTTACAATGACCCTGTCACATCCAATCAGAGAAGAGCCCTGGTGATCCTCAGCCCCCAGAACTCACCTGTGCGTCGCCGTAGATTTTGGCGGGGTCCTTTTCATAGCTGTCTATATAGAGCCTGACGGTCGCGCCGGCGCTGCCTGTCCCACTGAGACGAAAGATGATCCTGGAGCCGTCGGAGAAGACGATCCTCAGACCCTGAGCGACACAGAGAGAGAGATTACTAAAGAGGAACTTAATATACTGGGAATATGGAGCAGAACTAATAATTATACTCTTTTATATCTTTAAGTGCCTCTGGGGATGCTTCAAGCATGTACGTACAATTGCATGAAATGTGCTGGTCATCTAGCAACATTCTATGAAATATCAAGATTACATTTATAATATTGTCATAACTATACATCACTCTTTACCATGAACATATACTGACAGAATTGTATCCATCACACCCATGTCCCATTCTGGGATGCCTCTCTTTGGATGCCTTTTTAGTCCTGTCTCTCACCTGGTTCTTTGAGACGCTGCCGTCCACGGGGTCGGTATAGGCAAAGTTGTCAGAGACAGCCACCTCATAGCTCTTATCTCCTGACGAGAACTTCTGGCCCACAAAGGACTTGTCAAACATCTTAGCCTCAAGGTCCTTGATCATGGTGTTGGCTTTGTCTGAGTCCACCTCCTCATAATCATACCTGGTGTAGACGGGATGGGGGGTTAGACCTGATGTAGACGGGATGGGGGGTTAGACCTGGTGTAGACGGGATGGGGGGTTAGACCTGATGTAGACGGGATGGGGGGAGGTTAGTGTTAGACCTGGTGTAGACGGGATGGGGGGTTAGACCTGATGTAGACGGGATGGGGGGAGGTTAGTGTTAGACCTGGTGTAGACGGGATGGGGTTAGACCTGGTGTAGACGGGATGGGGGGGGGTTAGACCGGATGTAGACGGGATGGGGGGTTAGACCGGATGTAGACGGGATGGGGGGTTAGACCGGATGTAGACGGGATGGGGGGTTAGACCGGATGTAGACGGGATGGGGGGTTAGACCGGATGTAGACGGGATGGGGGGGTTAGACCTGATGTAGACGGGATGGGGGGGTTAGACCTGATGTAGACGGGATGGGGGGGTTAGACCTGATGTAGACGGGATGGGGGGGTTAGACCTGATGTAGACGGGATGGGGGGGTTAGACCTGATGTAGACGGGATGGGGGGGTTAGACCTGATGTAGACGGGATGGGGGGTTAGACCTGATGTAGACGGGATGGGGGGTTAGACCTGATGTAGACGGGATGGGGGGTTAGACCTGATGTAGACGGGATGGGGGGTTAGACCTGATGTAGACGGGAGGGGGGGTTAGACCTGATGTAGACGGGAGGGGGGGTTAGACCTGATGTAGACGGGAGGGGGGGTTAGACCTGGTGTAGACGGGAGGGGGGGGTTAGACCTGGTGTAGACGGGAGGGGGGGGGGTTAGACCTGGTGTAGAAGGGATGGGGGGAGGTTAGTATTAGACCTGGTGTAGACGGGATGGGGGTTAGACCTGGTGTAGACGGGAGGGGGGGTTAGACCTGATGTAGACGGGAGGGGGGGTTAGACCTGGTGTAGACGGGAGGGGGGGGGTTAGACCTGGTGTAGACGGGAGGGGGGGGTTAGACCTGGTGTAGAAGGGATGGGGGGAGGTTAGTATTAGACCTGGTGTAGACGGGATGGGGGTTAGACCTGGTGTAGACGTGATGGGGGGAGGTTAGTGTTAGACCTGATGTAGACGGGATGGGGGGTTAGACCTGGTGTAGACGTGATGGGGGGAGGTTAGTGTTAGACCTGGTGTAGACGGGATGGGGGTTAGACCTGGTGTAGACGGGATGGGGGGTTAGACCTGGTGTAGACGGGATGGGGGGGGTTAGACCTGGTGTAGACGGGATGGGGGGGGGTTAGACCTGGTGTAGACGGGATGGGGGGGGTTAGACCTGGTGTAGACGGGATGGGGGGGGGTTAGACCTGGTGTAGACGGGATGGGGGGGGGGTTAGACCTGGTGTAGACGGGATGGGGGGGGTTAGACCTGGTGTAGACGGGATGGGGGGGGTTAGACCTGGTGTAGACGGGATGGGGGGGTTAGACCTGGTGTAGACGGGATGGGGGGGGTTAGACCTGGTGTAGACGGGATGGGGGGGGGTTAGACCTGGTGTAGACGGGATGGGGGGGGTTAGACCTGGTGTAGACGGGATGGGGGGGGTTAGACCTGGTGTAGACGGGATGGGGGGGGTTAGACCTGGTGTAGACGGGATGGGGGGGGTTAGACCTGATGTAGACGGGATGGGGGGGGTTAGACCTGATGTAGACGGGATGGGGGGGTTAGACCTGATGTAGACGGGATGGGGGGTTAGACCTGATGTAGACGGGATGGGGGGTTAGACCTGGTGTAGACGGGATGGGGGGAGGTTAGTATTAGACCTGGTGGGGGGAGGTTAGTATTAGACCTGGTGGGGGGAGGTTAGTATTAGACCTGGTGGGGGGAGGTTAGTATTAGACCTGGTGGGGGGAGGTTAGTATTAGACCTGGTGGGGGGAGGTTAGTATTAGACCTGGTGGGGGGAGGTTAGTATTAGACCTGGTGGGGGGAGGTTAGTGTTAGACCTGGTGGGGGGAGGTTAGTGTTAGACCTGGTGGGGGGAGGTTAGTGTTAGACCTGGTGGGGGGAGGTTAGTGTTAGACCTGGTGTAGACCTGGTGGGGGGAGGTTAGTGTTAGACCTGGTGGGGGGAGGTTAGTGTTAGACCTGGTGTAGACCTGGTGGGGGGAGGTTAGTGTTAGACCTGGTGTAGACCTGGTGGGGGGAGGTTAGTGTTAGACCTGGTGTAGACCTGGTGGGGGGAGGTTAGTGTTAGACCTGGTGGGAGGAGGTTAGTGTTAGACCTGGTGGGGGGAGGTTAGTGTTAGACCTGGTGGGGGGAGGTTAGTGTTAGACCTGGTGGGGGGAGGTTAGTGTTAGACCTGGTGGGGGGAGGTTAGTGTTAGACCTGGTGGGGGGAGGTTAGTGTTAGACCTGGTGGGGGGAGGTTAGTGTTAGACCTGGTGGGGGGAGGTTAGTGTTAGACCTGGTGTAGACAGGTTCTATAAGTACTCTACTAGTCTATGAGTAAAAAAGTCCTGCCATACACAATGTGGCCCTGCGTCAGACAGACTGCACCACAGGAGGGCAGCAGAGCAACAGAGTTCAACCACTAACCTAGTGAAGAAGTTCCTGCCAAATTTGTTCCAGTGGTCTTTCATAATCTCCTCCACACTCTGCTTCCTGTGGGCTAGGATGGACATCCAGGCCAGCACCGCCCACAAGCCGTCCTTCTCACGGATGTGATCAGAGCCTTTGGAAAACAATGACGAGAGGAGGGGAAGGAGGGTGGTGAGGTACAAACACGTCTCACCACAATGCCTTGCCCAACTGACTGGAACGTAGTAACACCACTGAGTCTCTCTATCAAACTCCCAGAGCTGATGTACTGCATACAAAGGCTACATTATGCTGTATAACTGGAATGCTGGTCTTTGGAAAAGGAGAGCAATGTTCACTATGTAGGCTGGTAAGATTAACAAAAATCCTGCCATGTGGGTAAAAACAATGTGGGTAAAAACAAAGCTCATAACACAACTGACAATGTAAACAAATGTGTGTGTTGTTTTAGTGAGTATCTACTGCTCTGTCTCTAGTTCTCCCATCGTCCTGGTCAGGTTAAGATCACTGTCCTCCTAACTCACCAGTGCCGAAGCTCTCCTCTCCGCACAGAGACAGTTTGCCAGCATCCATCAGGTTGCCAAAGAACTTCCAGCCAGTAGGAGTCTCATACAGATTCATGTTCAAGGCTTTAGCCACACTGAGGGACAGCGATAGGACATTCAAACAAGCTCTTTTGCTAACTCCGCCAGTTAAACATTATTGAGAAATGCTGATTAATGTGCAATGTCCCAGTAAAATAAATGTCAAACAAACATTAATAGGCACAACCAAGAAGAAGCTAGGAATGGACAGTGTGTGGAGTGGACGTTAGGCTCACTTGTCCAGAGCTCCGCTGGTGGGCATGCTGCGGGCCAGACCTTTGACCCCAGTCTTCTGGAAGTAGGGGATGCAAGTGATGTTGGCTGCGATGACGGCCACAGAGTCAGAGGGGTTGACGAAGAAGCCATGCTTTCCAAGGACCATGTTACGATCCTGAGGAGAGGGGAGGAGAGATCAGCATAGGAACAGACTGCAGAAGATATAAAGAGGTTTGGATTGTGGGCTGATTCAGGACTGGTACTACGGACACAGGTCATACAAGGAATAGCCTCGATTCCAAGCATCCTTCAGCCATGTGATGAACAAAACCTGGAGCCTGAACTTGAACTATGTAAGGATGAGACGAGGCTGTAATCTGGAACTGGTTCCCCCGACTGTCAACTTACACCGTCACCATCAAAGGCGGCTCCGAGATCATACTCTCCTCCCTTCATGGCATTGACCAGGTCAGAGGCATAGGTCAGATTGGGGTCAGGGTGGTGACCACCAAAGTCCTCCTTGGGGACACAGTTGAAGGCACCGTCGGAGGCAGCGCCCAACTCCTCACAGACTATCTTCTTCACGTAGGGTCCAACCACTGTGAAGGGGGTAAAGGTCATTATGAATAGAGGTATGAATGTACAGGACATTGTGTGTCTGCTGAGAATCTATCTAAACTGAAAACGGCATTGTTGAGAGTTCAGACTATTGGACAATAAGTCACACAGTACTGAAGATACAAACAGTACTGAGAGCAGAAATCGGATTAATTACATTTTAGTAATTTAGCAAGTGCTCTTATCCAGAGTTAAGTGCCTTGCTCAAGGGCACATCGACAGATTTTTCACCTACAATAGTCGGTTCTGGGATTCAATTACTGGCCCAACACTCATAACCGCTAGGCTACCTGCCACCATCTCTACCTTGTAGTTAATGCTGTAGCACAAACATTTAGAGGCATTACAAGCACAGAGATCAATAGAGGGACCTGTAGTATCATACAGCAGTCAGGTGAGAGGTTTAGTGATCTACAGTATATGTTGAGTACCTCCGTGCATGGCGTCCAGACGGATTTTAATGTGATTGGCTCCAGACACAAGCTCTTTCAGGGCTTTAAAGTCAAAGATTCCCCTCAGCATCTCAGCGTAGGACTCCACAGAGTCCACAATCTCCACTGTAGAGGACAAACAGCAGTTAGGATTGATTAGATGTACTAACTGTTGATTAGATGTACTAACTGTTGATTAGATGTACTTCACCTGTTGATGAAGTACAAAATGTTGCAATGGTATGCAAATTCATGGGCATTTTATATAGATCTTGAACAAGCTATGGAAAGCTACTGGAAATACAGTCGGTTATTACTATTTATAAACTGGGAGGTTCGAGCCCTAAATGCTGATTGGCCGAAAGCCACGGTATATCAGACCGTATACCAGGTGTATGACAAAATATTTATTTTTACTGCTCTAATTGCGTTGGTAACCAGTTTATAATAGCAATAAGGCACCTCGGAGGTTTGTGTTATATTGGCCATATACCACACCCCCCGTGCCTTATTACTTATGTAGCCTGTTTCTAGATGTAGAAGACATACAACTAGAAAACTTAGACATACACTATACAAATACTTTACTGATCGCAATAATACATCTGAACTAGAGTGCCTTGACCAAGGATTTGTACCAGCGAGCTTCTCCCAGGTTTGGTCTCCAAGCTAACCCATCCCAGTCAGTTGAGACTGGACTTCCTGCCCATTCTACTGTACCTGTCATGGGCTTGAATGTGTCCACCTCAAAGGTCTGCTTGCCGATCTTGGAGATGTCCACCTTGAGGTCGGGGCAGATGTGGTACTCTGTTAGGCTCTTGCTGATCTGGAATATTTTGTCTGTGATTCCCTCTGGGGCAGGACCTGGAGACAGGGAGGAGGATCAGGAAGATAGGAAAGCCATACTCCATCACTAGGCATCCTAAATGTTGTCATAAAATGACTGATTGAAGTATGACAGCATTGGTCTGCTCATTCTATCCTGAAACTCACTCCATCTTCGTTACAAAGGTAGGCTAAGTAAAGTTTAAAATGTTACCCTCCAGCCCAGTCTCGTCCCTGGGTCTGACCCCATCTCTCACCGACCTCTGTTCCTGGGCCTGACCCCATCTCTCACAGACCTCTCTTCCATATGGCTTTCCCCTGACTCACTGTTTATCCACTTTTGTCTCACTTTCTTGCCTCTTCCCCATGTCTCCCTCTCCAGTCTCCCTTCCCTGTTCATCCCCTTCCTGTCTCCTAGCTCTCCATTTTATCTCTCTCCTTCCCCTCCCCCTCCTGTCCCATCTCACCTCCGGAGGCAATGTTGTACTTAATGCCAAAGTCTCCATTAGGACCACCGGGGTTGTGGCTGGCCGTGAGGATGATTCCTCCCACGGCTCTGAGCTTGCGGATCACACAGGACACAGCAGGGGTGGACATGATGCCATTCTGACCAATGACCAGGTGGCCGATCTGCATGGATACAGAGAGAGAGAGAGAGAGAGGGAGGAAGGGATGGAGAGAACAATGGATCAATTATCATTCTCCGATGTCATATTTTATATATTAATCTGTAGGTCCTATGTATTACATTCACCTATCCTGTCTACACACATTGTATGTATGAAAATAGAAGAGTGTACAGATTCAACACAATATGCCATTGGTGACATCAGGCTCCTATGTGGGAGCTAAACAAGCAACTGAGTGACATAAGATAGTATGGAAAGTAAACAATGTCTAGGGCAAGGTTTCCCAAACTCTGTCCTGGGGGTGCACGTTTCAAATAACTAACTCATCATCAAGCTCTGATTATTTGAATCAGCTGTGTAGTGCTAGGGCAAAAATCTAAACGTTCACCCAAGGGGGGCACAGGACAGAGTTTGGGAAACCCTGGTCTAGGGGGTTGGTGGGGTATTCGGTTTACAACACTGCTGTCAATACAGGGCAGCATCTAATCAGTCTATTTGTTACCACATCAGTCTTATACACCATGAATAAGATGCATATAGAGAACAGATGTGACGATCGTGTTTTCATTTTGTGCAGGATCATATGGGACAGATCATATTGGAGCTATATGTTGTGATAATGACATTGGTCTGTCTGAACATCGTGTTCTGCCAGGAGGTCGTTGTGTCGCTAGTGTTGTTGCTATATGACAGCATACCAACACGCCCCATTTCCTCTAAAGTCGCAGAGGGAACGAACAGAACCCGGCTGTGCAACTGACAGTCTCCTTATGAAACAATCCCTCAATGCTGCACTACAACCTTGCGGAGAACTGCTGTCTTTGTTCGTATACTAAACATGTATGGCAAGGAAGAGTGACCACTGACTGTTCAGGCTACATAATGGGAATGAGATGGTGTAGTGTCTTTCGCCAATGTGGGAAAGGGCACCATGCCATCTCCCCTCTGTGCACTTCACCAAAAGATCAGCAAGGTAATTTGGCACGAGAGGCAGTCTAAGAAGTCCACTGACACCTATCACGTTCCGATACATAGGACATGCATGTCAGTCAACTACTGATAAGTCATTATTTATTGACTCTTAACTACACTTTCCAGTTTACGAACGTATCATTTAATAATTCTGTAACAAAACAATCATTACATGAATTGCATCATTGGTGAAATTACATGTATTCTTCTCTAAATCCGGTCCTGGCTATATGTTCAATTTCATGTTATTTTGTTGTAAGACGGAATTGCCAACTGTATCCAAAATAAAATAATAATAAATAAATAAGCTGTCAATGTCAACACTGCAGGGAGCTGTCAAAGACGCTAGGCTAGCTGCTAATGGTATGCATGTCTGGGGGTGAGGCCTAGGTTTCCGTCATGTTTTAGGCACTACATGTGGATAAAAATAGCATTATTACTGACCCCGTTAGCAGCGGCGATCTGGATGATCAGCTGAATGGCATCTTTCATGAAAAACCTTCCATCGCCTCCCACTATGAGCAGTCCAGGCTGACGCTCCGCTGGCTCGATGCAAGAGATAATGCTTTGAATGAAGTTCTCCGCATAGTGTTCATTCGTTTGAAAGACTGCCACCCTTTTCCTCAGTCCACTTGTGCCAGGCTTCTGGTCGGGATAAGCCTTGGTTTTGACTATTGTGATTTTCATCATTTTTCACAGAAAGTTGACAGCCTGTGTGATCGGCGTATTCGGGGGAGGCGAATGCACCCGCACAGCTGCCACACGTACACACTCACAAGTTCCCTCTCGGTTGGGTCCTTCCCACTTCTAGATTTAAAGGAACAGTACTGCACTTTGATTCAAGGCCTGGTGCATAAAATAAACTATGTTCAAAGAAGTCTGATGCCACAATGTGCCTCAACCATGGCATCATGTCAACACTAGGACCAAAATAGAACTTTAAAAATGCAGAATATTGTATTTTCAGCTGGTGTACAAAACTGAAAGTAAAGTAAAAACTAAACAAGAATGGGAAGCATAGAAATAACGCACATAGACCAGATTTACAGCTTCTTAGACTTGCTTTCAATGAGAATGACATATCTATAACTCACATTTCTATGTGAATTTGGTCAGGTCTCCCAAACAGTTACATATTGCAGCTTTAAATGAATAAACAACGTTTGGACTCCCATACCCTACAACAGCGGTAGGCAACTTTAGTCCGAGTGCCGCAGGCACTTCATGTTTTTGATTTAACTGACTTGGAAGACCAGGTGTGTTGAATTTTGGCAATTACTGAACTGATCAATTAACTCAATTGGTCAGGTGTTGTCCCTAGTCCCTGAGGCACTCCAGGAACAGGGTTGGCTACCACTGCCCTAGGACCATTCTGTTGTGTGTCGATCTACAACACATGGGTTCATTGACATTGTACACACTGTAGATTGTGTTTTCTCAGTGATAATTGTATTGATTATTAAATAATGAGATTGAAGTAGACAGAGTCAAACATTTTCATTCATTTCAGATTGAGGCAAACATGTTTCTCCTAGTGCATATAACAGGTTGTGTCGGATCTACAAAAAAATGTCTAACAAACTTTGATTTTGTGGTTAACCACCCTTTAAAACTGAAAGTCAGTAGGGCAATGGGCAAACATGCCATAGCACTTGAGTCAGTCCATGTTTCAACAAGAGACACAAAACCAACCAAAAAATAAAGCAAGCTACTGAGATTCTTGGGGGAATGTTTCAGCTACTTCTTGCCCAGGAATTGTATTACAACCAGCCCAACAAATCAGAAGCACATGGGGTATGCGGTTGTTGTGACAGAGGCCAGGTGGGGTCACAGTCTAGTTTCTCTATTGCATCAATCACTGTTTGAACACCACATCAAGTAAAAGCAGTGCAGTTTATCAACAGGGCCCGGCCGTCATCGTGACGCTGCGCTCTTATTTGATAAATCGATAACACGCAAGAGGGCAGTGGTGAGGTCATCGAACATTGAAATCAATCATTGAAACACTTGAAAAACATGTCTAAACTAACACGTATGTAGAAGGAATTAGCCCATTATCCCAATATAGGCCAATGTGGTATTACAAAGTGAAATTTAACTTCTCAGAGAGTGGTTGCTACACTTTCGGAAACTCTTTAATTCACAGTCCATTATTAACCAGGTATTAACTCAGATATTACACAGTAAATTAGTAATTAAATTGCTTTCTTGGAGATTAATTGAAACCAGCTCCACTTGGTAAGGTTTGATACCAGGCAAGAAGGCCTACCAGAGAGTATGCATTACTAACACATAGAGTGCCATCACTGTTCACTGGAAGAGTGGAGTGGGGCTCAGCAGTTTAAAAACAGCTCACATGTCATGTGACATTTACCGGCGAGTTCTACGGTTACAGTAAAAAAGTCAAAGGGCAAAATAATGGCTTGCAAGCTATTAATAGGAGATCAAGAAGACTGTGCTCAGTGTTAAAGGTGAATAAAGTGCAGGCCTTAGTGGCGAGCACAGGAATGTAGCCGACTGCCAGGCAGCAGCAGGACCCTCACAGCCACCCTTTTCAAACTATCGTCCGAACCTGAACCGTACTATGTGCTGGCCTTTCCAGCATGACTACAGAAACTATGGTAAATGCAAAACCAGGCCAGAGCAGTCCAGAGCGACTTGCAGTAGTGAGTGCATACATTTTTTTTCTTCATACTGGTACCACGTGGGAATCGAACCCACAACCTTGGCGTTTCAAGCGCCATACTCTACCGACTGAGCTACATGGGGTACCAAGATGACCTGAACCGTTCTGTGCTATTTTCTTTTCACATTATCCTTTGAAACATGCTCCAGCAGCTATGGTGGATGTGTAACCAGGCCAGTGCTCAGTATTGTGAAAATGTTCCAGAGCAATGTGGTGAATAGGCATTGAACAGTGTCTACAAGTTGTTCTGTTATTTTAAATTAGAGATTTATTATTGAGTTTGACAGACATACGTAATATTGTTAGAGCTATAGTATATCATTTGTAAATATGAGGCTTGAGCACACTTGTTAAAACACGTTACAATGCACATAATATTCGTATAAAACGGCATGTGATAAAACTATGTAGTATTATTACAGGAGTCACAGCAATCAAAATTGAGTGTTCAAAATATTATAAATCAGAGCAAATATAAGTTATCAGTATCCTTATCTACAGTATCGCTAATAAAAGTTACATTTATTTGAAAGACTTTTCAAAATCAACATAATTTCATAAAATTCCATGAAAAACACAACTACACCACTATCACAAAGGCACGTTACCTGCATGTTATACAGTATTACTAATTAATTAATTCAGTTTCCCGTTGGCTATAAATAGCTTTTGCCCCCGTGTTCCTTTGTATTAGTATGTTTTATAAAGTAACGGTGATAGATAGGGTTGCTATCTATCACCGTTTCACTGGCATGGTATAATGCTCTCCACACAGCTGTAGGTCCACTCCTGGCGCTCGTTGATGGGCACGACATGCTGGCACACCTAAGAGACATGATAAGGACCATTTAAAGTGAAAACCATGATTACACTTGCCCCATGGAGAAACTTGAACGCTTCTTGAAGTAACGTATTGCTTCAGTTTCCTCTTAAGAGAGAGGAAGTGTGGTTGATCTCTCCTATAGTTTAACACTTATCAACAGATGTTACACAATGGGAGAAATGGAGCATGAAACGCTCAATGCAGGTCAAATCTGTCTATTAAACATACACTATAGATTCAGAGGTATGTGAACACCCCATCAAAATGTATATAAAATCGACCACAAAGCCATGCAATCTCCATAGACAAACATTGGCAGTAGAAGGGCCTTACTGAAGAGCTCAGTGAATTTCAATGTGGCACTGTCATAGGATGCCACCTTTCCAACTAGTCAGTTTGTCAAACGTCTGCCATGCTAGAGCTGCCCCAGTCAACTGTAAGTGCTGTTAAGTGGAAACGCCTAGGCTTCATGAAATGGGTTTCCATGGCCAAGCAGCCGCACACAAGCCTAAAATCACTATGCGCAATGCCAAGCGTCGGCTGGAGTGTGCAAAGAACCGTGGTGTGACCCTGGACAATCCAGGCACTTGCCGTCTGGATTACTGCAACTCGTTGTTGGCTGGGCTCCCTGCCTGCACCATTAAACCCCTACAACTTATCCAGAACGCTGCAGCCCGTCTGGTGTTCAACCTTCCCAAGTTCTCTCATGTCACCCTGCTCCTCCACACACTCCATTGGCTTCCAGTTGAAGCTCGCATCTACTACAAAACCATGGTGCTTGCCTACGGAGCTGTGAGGGGAACGGCACCCCCTTACCTTCAGGCTCTGATCAGACCCTACACCCAAACGAGGGCACTACGTTCATCCATCTCTGGTCTGCTAGCCCCCCTACCTCTTCGGAAGCACAGTTTCCCCTCAGCCCAGTCAAAGCTATTCGCTTTGGCACCCCAATGGTGGAACAAGCTCCCCCACGATGCCAGGACAGCGGAATCACTGACCACCTTCCGGAGACACTTGAAACCCTACCTCTTTAAGGAGTACCTGGAAAATTGTCTTAACTAACACCTGACGTATTTAACCTGCTAGCACTAACTTTCCTCACAGCTGCTTGATTAAAGAAATGTACTTACTGTAATCTAGATGTGGTTGTCCTACTGGCTATCCTAAGTTGAATGCACCAATTTGTAAGTCGCTCTGGATAAGAGCGTCTGCTAAATGACTAAAATGTAAAAAGTTAATGAGTGGTGTAAAGCTCGCCGCCATTGGACTCTGGAGCAGCGGAAACATGTTCTCTGGAGTGATGAATCACACTTTACCATCTGGCAGTCCGATGGACGAATCTGGGTTTGGCGGATGCCAGGAGAACACTACCTGCCCGAATGCATAGTGCCATCTGTAAAGTTTGGTGGAGGAGGAATAATGGTTTGGTGCTGTTTTTCATGGTTCGGGCTAGGCCCCTTAGTTCCAGTGAAGGGAAATCTTAACACTACAGCATACAATGACATTCTAGATGATTCTGTCCTTCCAACTTTGTGTTAACAGTTTGAGGAAGGCCCTTTCGTGTTTCAGCATGATAATGCCCCATACAGAAATGGTTTGTCGAGATCGGCTTGGTAGAACTTGACTGGCCTGCACAGAGCCCTGACCTCAACAAACAACTTTGGGAGGAATTGGAACGCTGACTGCGAGACAGGCCTAAATTGCCCAACATCAGTACCCGACTTCAATAATGCTCATGTGGCTGAATGGAAGCAAGTCCTCGCAACTATGTTGCAACATCTAGTGGAAAGCCTTCCCAGAAGAGTGGAGGCTGTTATAGCAGCAAAAGGGGACCAACTCCATATTAATGCCCATGATTTTGGAATGAGATGATCGACGAGCAGGTGTCCACATAATTTTGGTCATGTAGTGTACATCCCACAGTCTAAATAATAATGATCAACTTTCTTAACATTTTTCTGAATCCAACAGAAGAAAGAATATGAGACAGCTCAACCTCCGTCCTATGGGACAGTGTGTCCTGCGAGTGTAGTCTCTCACCATCTTGGTTCTAGCAGGGACCTCCACAGCGAACACACTCATCCCTCTGCTGGTGCTGCAGTTCTTACTCTGCTCGTTGTTCACATGCACCGCCACCTTCTGGTTGGTCTGCAATATTACACAGGGGAGGACATTCTTTACATAAACTGTTACATATAGAACAATAGGTAACCTGGTCAAGGCAGACTGAGTCTACCCATTGTGAGTGCAGCGTATAGTCTGGTTTAACCAGGCTAACATAATGGCCCAGTGATTGGGGAAATGAGATTGGTTGTAGCCTAAGTGGGTCGACAATTCAAACCAGTTCATTTCATTGCTACATTTCCTTTACGAGCTATGTGATGCCAAGCTTGCTACAGTATTTCCTTACTAAATCCTGCACCCAGGCCCTTCACTGCTGGCTGCTTTCACTATTAAGCTCATTTGAAAAAGTATAACACATGCCTACTACAGTATAGTATTACCAGGTGCATGGAGAAAAACTGTCTACTAAATGAAAAAGAAACTGCAGCACACTGGTGATCATGATGCTCCACACACTAAGTATTCTGCCCACTATGATGTGCGACCATGGGATTCTCACAGTGTGGATCCTGTTGCCATGTGAATGGAGGCGATAGCTGCATATCAATTACCGCATTGATAATGGACTCACTCCTCCCCAGTTCTAGACTAGCAGTAACGTTGGAGGTCTACTGTACACACCTGTTGTGGCTTGTACAGAATACAGAAATATGTCAAAACAGATTTGGTTGAAGGCGGATCAGATACATGAAGACACGTCCATGTTTTTTCTTCAACAGGCTAGTGTGTATCAAATCACAATCATCAGAGTAAATACAGAACAGCTCCTCTAGAGGTTGATCATCTTGTTGGTTCAATAAAACCTCTGAAATCACAATATAAAAGACAAATAGTCTGTATTCTAGTCCTTCACCTTGTTGGCGATGATGGTGGAGATCCTGTGTTCTCCTCTGTAAGTGTAGACCAGAACGTTCTCCTGACCCCTGAGGGTTTTGACCTCTGACCTGGCCGTGATGGACCTCTGCAGGGCTGCGTTCAGGATCCTGTGGCCTGACTCCAGACTGACCGGCTGCAGAGTACACTGGCCCACCTCACAGTAAACATCTATCAGGAACGGACACGCCTAAGGGAGGAGAAGAATGGATTTATTCATTTATACTGCACTTGTTAGACAATATTGTTAGTCAAGGAACAGTGTGTGTGTGTGTGTGTGTATATATATATGTCTAGCACTAGGACCCACCTCCACCATCTCCAGATTGCGGTTGTAGCCCATAGCCTCCAGCGTTACCCAGAGGTCTGTGGGGTCTCCCTGCCTCTCGCTGGCCTCCATCAGGTTGAGCTCCATGAAGCCCTGACGACTCAGCTGGTTCTTCCGGGTGTCAAAGTTCTCTGGGAGGGAGTCACATAGAGGACTCATGAACCACTTAATGAGTCATGAACCACTTGAAGAATCAATTGAACCAAATTCAACTCATACACCAGACAGGTAGTACATGATCTTTAGGCCCCAGTCAAACTGCCATAAGACTCAATCCAAACAATAATATTTTCATTTTCAAAAACAGCTTACGAGCATTGATTAGAAAAAAACAAATAAACACATGATCAGCACTAAGCTACAATAACACATGACCTGGTGGTATATGATAGTAGTTTACTATATTCCCCACTTGAATACATCAGGTATATCTCACCTTTGCAGACAGCCCATGCATCCTCATCACATTTCTCTCCACTGGTCCTGAGCTCAAAGAAGTTGTACTCCTCCAGACTGAGGAGGCCGTTCCCATCCAGGTCTATTACTTCAAAGATATCAGACAGCGCCCCCCTGTGATAGAATGGAATCATTGCACAGGTCAGCCCCTGTCTGAATCCTCTTCACAGACATAGAGCAGCACATTTGGAATGTACTGTGGATATTAATACACAACATTCAGCAGTGCACTATTCACAATAATAATATGTTTGCCTCTGATAATACATTTAAGGTTCACAAGTTCACACATTGTACACACAGTATTGCGATACTCGTTAGTATCGTGGCAAGGAAACAAAACACGAAGCGGCTTCACTTCTTTAGGAAAACAGCCCTAATGTTGTAAACAAACATCGTTATGTTGTCATCCAGAGTCACATTTATTAATTTTCCAACCTATAGCACACATTATTTTATGCACAGCAGGTTTTTTAAGGACCAAAGAGTTTGGTCTGCTCCTAGTGTTGATACTGTATACTATTACTCCTAGTGTTAATACTGTATACTATTACTCCTAGTGTTAATACTGTATACCATTACTCCTAGTGTTGATACTGTATACCATTACTCCTAGTGTTGATACTGTATACCATTACTCCTAGTGTTGATACTGTATACCATTACTCCTAGTGTTGATACTGTATACCATTACTCCTAGTGTTGATACTGTATACTATTACTCCTAGTGTTAATACTGTATACCATTACTCCTAGTGTTGATACTGTATACCATTACTCCTAGTGTTGATACTGTATACCATTACTCCTAGTGTTGATACTGTATACCATTACTCCTAGTGTTGATACTGTATACCATTACTCCTAGTGTTGATACTGTATACCATTACTCCTAGTGTTGATACTGTATACCATTACTCCTAGTGTTGATACTGTATACCATTACTCCTAGTGTTGATACTGTATACCATTACTCCTAGTGTTGATACTGTATAATATTACTCCTCTTAATTTCTACCAGGTGTGTAACAGTTAAGGGTCTATAACTCACCTGAAGTCCTGAGTGAGGTCCAGCTCCCCAGTGTCAGTCCTGTTGACAAGCGTGACAGGTTTAGACACGCTCTTCCTGGTCCTCTTCCTCAGTCTACAGCCCGTGGTGAAGGGAAGGAGGCAGTAGGTACCAGCACTCAGCTCCCCCTTCCAGCAACACTTCTGTTTTCATGAACAATATGTTTCTTAGGTTATTCAATTGAAGCTGTGTATACAATCACTGGATGTAAGCAGTATCACAGCTGGCCACTAGAGGTCAGTAAACACATTTCTGAGAGCCAGTTTGTCTATGAAAGGCTATTCTCAAATTAAATCAAAGTTTATTTGTCACGTGCTCCGAATACAACAGGTGTAGACCTTACAGTGAAATGCTTACTTACTAACCAACAGTGCAGTTTAAGTAAAAAGTATTAGGTCAACAATTGATAAATAAATAAAAACAGTAAAATTACAGTAAAAAATAACAGTAGCGAGGCTATATACAGGTGGTACCGGTACAGAGTCAATGTTTGGGGGCACCGGTTAGTTGGGCTAATATATTAAGCAATAAGGCCCGAAGGGGGTGTGGTATATGGCCAATATCCCACAGCTTAGGGCTGTTCTAATGCAGGACGCAACGCGGAGTGCCTGGATACAGCCCTTAGCCGTGGTATATTGGCCATATACCACAAACCCCAGAGGTGCCTTATTGCTATTAGAAATTGGTTACCAATGTAACTAGAGCAGTAAAAATAAACGTTTTGTCATACCTGTGGTATACGGTCTGATATACCACGGCTGTTAGCCAATCAGCATTCAGGGCTCGAACAACCCAGTTTATAATACAAATTAGAGGTCTCCACAGGTCCAAAAAGTTGAAACCGGACCAGAACGGACCGGAGGGCAGTCAGACCGTACCGGGTCCGGGTCTAGACCAATTACTTTTATCAGTCAAGTTGCTCTTCTGGTTAACGAATAGGTATTTATACACTATATATACATAAGTACTTGGACACCCCTTCAAATTAGTGGATTTGGCCCCCGTGCACAAAGCATGGTCCATACAGAAATGGTTTGTCGAGATCGGTGTGGAAGAATTTGACTGGCCTGCACAGAGCCCTGACCTCAACCCCATCGAACACCTTTGAGATTAATTGGAACACCGACTGCGAGCCAGGCCTAATCATCCAACATCAGTGCCCGACCTCACTAATGCTCGTGGCTGAATGGAAGAAAGTCCCTCAGCAATGCTCCAACATCTAGTGGAAAGCCTTTGCAGAAGAGTGGAGGCTGTTATAGTTATTATTATTATTTTTTTTTTTACCTTTATTTAAGTCAGTTAAGAACAAATTCTTATTTACAATGACGGCCTACCCCGGCCAACCCCGGACGATGCTGGGCCAATTGTGCGCCGCCCTATGGGACTCCCATTCACGGCCGGATGTGATACAGCCTGGATAGCATCAAACGCCAATATGCTATGCCGAGCCGTCGTTGACAATCAAACAGGACCCGACCCGTACCCGAGGAATTTCAGACCCAAGTCCAAATCGGGCCCGGTCTAGGGTATATCGGGTCCACCCGGACCCGTGAAGACCTCAACTACAAATACCCTCCATCCATCACCCTCTCGCTCTCTAACATAATCAAATGGATTAAATTAGAAAATGGTCATCATGAATGACATATAGAATAATTCAGGACTGACTGACCTCTTTGTCTCTTGACTCAGTAAAACACACCAAAGTGGAGTCCTCTTTGGTGTCTTTTCCTGATACCACAAAGACAGCTGTGTCCACCGACATCCAGGACGAGGGCTTTTCTAAGAAACAGGATAAAAAGGTAACATTCCAAAACGGTTACATTCCAGTCCTCAATTGCAAATATCAAAGCATTCACCCCAAAAAGACTTTTAAAAACAACACACAATTTCACACTCAAATGAAGCCCCAGCCTAGCAGGTCCCTGGCTAAGGTTGTCTGATGGTCAGGGTTGGGGAGTAACAGATTACAAAAAAAAAAACTAGCTGTAATCTGTTACCAGCTAAAATATTGTTATCAGATTCCAGATAAATAATAAATAAAAACTACATGATTACTTCTAGAATTACTTTTAAGTTCAGAAAGGATGTTTAGCAAAAAATCTACTTTGTTTTCTCAATGACATTAAAAATCAGCAAAAGGCTCAAGTTTAAGTTTGTTCCACCTGAGTGAGTTTGACCACAAGTCAGAGACCACTATGATGTCAGAGACCACAATGATGTCAGAGACCACAATGATGTCAGAGACCACTATGATGTCAGAGACCACTATGATGTCAGAGACCACTATGATGTCAGAGACCACTATGATGTCAGAGACCAGGAAAAGAGCAGGAATAGGCTTCTGCAGGCTACAGTCCAAGCTACTGCATCTACATAGCGCAATGATGTGAATCACACTGTTGCTCGCTCATTTAGCTATTTGGGCATTACGGATTTTGGTTGTTGTGGATGTCTGTTCACAAATGTACATGTGTATTTTAACCCAATAATGGTTGAATTGAGGACGTTTAAGCTGCCTATGAATCAAGCAATCAGTTGACAGCCAGTGAAAAATGCACTCTTGCAACAGCAGCATAGTTGCGCGCATCCCAGCGGTCCACATGGATCCCAGCCTATGGAATAAAAGTTTGAGGGAGAGTCTTTCTTCTGAATTCCTCCATGGTATTGTGCTCCATACAGTCAATAAATAGTTTAATTTAAGAAGACCACGAGTGGGGATTTTATTGCTCAATCTAATTTGTGCTGATAAAATAAAATAAAAATGTAAACCTAATGGACACATGCTCAAACTCGCACACTTTTGATACACTTAAACAACTGTCAATTATCAAGATATTAAAGTGTCACCAACAAAAATGTAAACAATAGGCATATAGCAAACGCAGCATATGGCATTAATTTCACATGCAAATAGCACTCTTTAGTAGTGCTCAAAGCATGCCATTCCATGAGAGCAGCATTTATTTTTCAATTCGAAGCAATGAGCCCAATCAGTCCTCCTTGACAACAAAATCATAAACAGAGAGGCTAATGAGTCCTTAGTTTTTGGGTTGTGTTCAGTTAAAACAATTTGGCTAATCTACACAAAAATATAAAACGCAACATGCAACAATTTCAAAGATTTTACTGAGTTACAGTTCATATAAGAAAAGCTATCAATTGAAATAAATGAATTAGGGCCTAATCTATGGATTTCACTTGACTGGGAATACAGATAAAATAAATAAAAAAGATAGGGGCGTGGATCAGAAAACCAGTCAGTATCTGATGTGACCACCATTTGCATCATGCAGCGTGACACATCTCCGTTGCATAGGGTTGATCAGGCTGTTGATTGTGTCCTGTGGAATGTTGTCCCTCTCCTCTTCAATGGCTGTGCGAAGTTGCTTGATATTGGCGGGAACTGGAACACGCTGTCGTACACGTCGATCCAAAGCATCCCAAACATACTCAATGGGTGACATATCTATGGAGTATGCAGGCCACGGAGGAGCTGGGTCATTTTCAGCTTCCAGGAAGTATGTACAGATCCTTGAGACATGGGGACATGCATTATAAGGCTGAAACATGAGGTGATGGCGCTGGATGAATGGCATGACAATGGGCATCAGATCTCGTCACATTATATCTGTGCATTCAAATGGCCATCGATAAAATGCAATTGTGTTCGTTGTCCGTAGCTTATGCCTGCCCATACCATAATCCCACCGCCACCATGGGGCACTCTGTTCACAACATTGACATCAGCAAACCGCTCGCCCACACGACACAATACACGTTGTGGTACAGTTGAAACTGGGATTCATCCGTGAAGAGCACACTTCTCCAGCGTGCCAGTGGCCATCGAAGGTGAGCATTTGCCCACTGAAGTCGGTTATGATGCCGAACTGCAATCAGGTCAAGACCCTGGTGAGGATGACTATCACGCAGATGAGCTTCCCTGAGACGGTTTCTGACAGTTTGTGCAGAAATTCTTTGTTTCATCAACTGTCCGGGTGGCTGGTCTCAGACAGGTGAAGAAGCCGCAGGTGAAGAAGCCAGATGTGGAGGTCCTGGGCTGGCATGGTTACACGTGGTTTGCGGTTGTTAGGCCGGTTGGAAGTACTGACAAATTCTCTAAAACGAAGTTCGAAGCAGCTTATGGTAGATTATCTGGCAACAGCTCTGGTGGACATTACTGTCAATTGCACACTCCCTCAAAACTTGAGACATCTGTGGCATTGTGTTCTGTGACAAATCTGCACATTTTAAAAGTGGCCTTTTATTGTCCCCAGCACAAGGTGCACCTGCGTAATGATAATGCTGTTGAATCAGCTTCTTGATATGCCACACCTGTCAGGTGGATGGATTATCTTGGCAAAGTAGAAATGCTCACAGGGAAATAAACACATTTGTGCCAAAAATAGAAATAAGCTTTTTGTGTGTATGGAACATTTCTGGGATGTTTTATTTTAGCTCATGAAACATGGGACCAACACTTTACATGTTGCATTTATATTTTTTTCAAATGTAAAAAAATAATTATTAATTATTTAAAAATAATGCCTGTAACAGATCACATTTAGAAAGTAACCTACCCAACCATGCTGATGGTGAGATAGACTTACCAAGTCTCTGGCTAAGGTTGAGAGGTCTGATGGTGATGTAGACGGTGGCTGTCTGGGGGACGGTGAGACGGTATTGTAAGGACGTGATGCCTCCATCCTCCTCAACGAAGAAACTGCCCTTCATACAGGTGTGATGCCAGTCCTGGCACAGGGGATACTTTTTTATGATCAAAACTGCTTTAATATCACAGTGGGTCTTTTAACTGACATAACATAGGAAAAGCTCACAAAATAGCATACAATCCTTGTAAAATGCATTAGCGCAGGTGATTTCAAAACTCAAGCAAACTGGCACCCTGTGTAGTAAACATTACAAGGATGCAGCATTTTGAATTTTAGCCAGTCACAAATATAATGATTACTCACTTGGAAATCTGTTAAACAGATTTAAATGAGCATGATGACACTACATAAAATGTGCAATTCAGACAGCATATTCATAATGTCATGCTTCAGCACCTTGGTTCTATACACACCACTAACTAGTAGACCACTAAGTACAACCACCAGATGGCAGCATGGAGACACCAGCTTTAAAACAAAGGCCTCATCTAATGGGCCAGGTTAATGGACAATTGCATTTAGCTTTGATATCATTTTTTTCAACAATAGTTAAAATAGTTGTCCTCCCAAAACATCATGTGGTTATTGAGTAATGTTTTATGAATTCCATCTTTGTTCCCGCCTGCTTTTTAAATCTCTATCACAACTGTGTTCAGTACATTTAACATAGAATGGTAGGCCCATTATTCAGGAAATTGTATAAATTTGAAAGAGAGCACAAACATCCATCCCAGACGAAGATGTGTACAGCATAAAATCTCTCTCATTCCTAACACATTTGTATTTATTATGGATCCCCATTACTCTTCCTGGGGTCTGGCAAAATTAAGGCAGCTATACAATTTTAAAAACATTACAATACATTAATTACAGAATTCACAAGACACTAAGTGTGTGCCCTCAGGCCCATACACCACTACCACATATCTACAACACAAAATCCATGTGTACGTGTGCATATAGTGCATATGCTATCATGTGTGTGTATGCATGTGCCTATGTTTGTGTTACTTCACATAGAAGTCACATTCAATGAAACCCAACTGGTGGTCCTTACAGTCTGGAAGGCCATCTTCTTTTTAGGTGACCTGTCAATCACCAAGTAAAAAAAAAAAAAAACGATGTGTGGACAGAAAATAAATGTCACCTCTTAAAACCAAAGTTATTTCCTCAAAGTATTAATGTCAGGCTGTAAAACATATAGCGGATCAAACCATAGAAGTCCCAAAATCAAATCATGCCAACTTCCCAGGTTCGTATCCACTACTTTAAGGAGTCTGAAATAATGCCCCCCACAGAGAGAGATCAGCCTGAGCCCAATACAGGCCCCTGTCACTCAGTCAGCCCCAGCCCTAATTTAAAGGGCCTCTGAGGGCCACAAGGTTCCTTGCCTCCTTTCAAAATACGTTCCTTACCTTGCCCCGAAAACATGTCTGTAGACTCCTATGGGCATGACACACCGTAGGAGTCTACAGCCATGTCTCAGGGCCAAGTCCCACTGATCAACCTAGACCAGGCCCCAGTACTGGAGCAACATACTGTACAATGAGAGGACCTTCCAGCAGGTAATATCCAGACACACATTGTTTACCCTTCTCCTCCGTCTGGCACTTTCCAATTACACTGACCAGGGAGTGTCAGAGAGCACAGCTATTGTTTTTTTCTCCCTTTTGTTTTGTTGCAGTAAAGGAAACGAGCCGAGGTAAAGTCAAAAAGAGTGCAAACAAAGAGAATGGGATCGATACCAACACTCTATACTTATCGACCGACCCAGAGTAAATTTGCCACCAAAAGGCTTCACACAACGACAACAAAACAGCAACAACAATGCTGCCTGGTGCCAGGCCCTAATATCTGCTAGTGGAATAACACCAGAGCAGAGCAATGGACTTCAGGGCTGTTACTGATGGGGCCGATGGTGGATCCTTGTTCTGCTCCGGTGTTAGTGGGTCGGCCTAATGGGTGCATAATGTGGAACTCAAGAGGAGAACTCAAAGACAGAAGCCTCTGATCTTGGTCTAGCTGCAGTTATATACGTACATACATATATCGTCCCAACCGTCTCTTGAACAACTAACTATTAAGCCACATTATTTCTGTCAACCATACCCCAGTATGTGATTGACGTACATGTGATCCAGTCTGTTCCAGTGCTGTAGTACCTGTATAGATGTGGGCTCTGCCAGCTTGATGCTCTTAGTGTTGCTGGCTGCCATGGTGATGGTGTTAGACAGTGACGACCGTCTACTGCGAGCTGAGGGGGGACGGGACGACGACCTGCCGTCTGAGAGACATACAGACACACACACGTTAAAACCAGAACCAAAGAAACACTAAAACAAAACTAAAACAGAAATCCATCCTTCCTTAGGCCAAGGACACCCCAAAAATAGGAGCTACTCAAGCACCATCATTAGAATGTGAGACGTGATCTCAAGTTCAAACACTTTTATTCATTTGTGAAGGCATTCTAAATTACAAATTGCACAATCCCAGTCCTTCCAATCCATTATCTTGTACAACTTTCCTCCACTGCTAATTGAAAACAGAAAATATCAATTCAATAATGAAGGGCTTAATTGTTTCTCAGACCACCGAAGAGGGATGCAGAGTAATGTGATCCGCTATACAGTCTTAACAGTTAAATAAATGGCTCCACTATCAAGGTATTTGTCAAAGCTCTAATGTGTATTGATGACAGGGCTCTGTTTTAAGGACCAAATCACAACTGTTTAGGAAACAGAGACAATTATGTATTGTTGGAATGGGGGTAAAATGAGATTTCTAGTCAGAAGAAGCTAGCCTAACAGCACTCCTGAAAAATCCACTCCAAATAATCCCTCAAAACATTTGAAGCACTAGAAAAGCCTTACATGGCCTTGGTCACATGCAAACTGTGTCAGAAGCATGTTAACACATAAAGGGCGTAAAAATCAATAGATGGGAAAGTCACAATGTGATAATCCACCCAGTATCTCACAACTCATTTGTTTTTGCAGCTCTGGCCTTCCTCTAGATGAGGGATCGCCCCAATCAATAACATGAACACAGACTGACCACTTAAAGCAACCCACTCCATCTTCCCATCCCTGGCCCGCCCTGCCTGGCCCTAGCTCAGACCTGGGTTCAAATACTATTTGAAATCTTTCATATACTTTTAGCATTTGCATAAGCCTGCCTGGAGCGCCAGATGGGCAGGGTTTGCAGTTTTGCAACATCTCTATTGGTTCCATTATGCCAGGCAAGCTCAATAAAGTCCAATTAAAGTATTTGAAATTATTTTAAATAGTATATGAACCCAGGTCTACCCAGGGTCTCTCAGTGGGAAGCGTTGCCCCCCTCAACCCTCCCTCTGTTAACCTACCTCATAATGGAAGGTATGATTACCTAAATCATAATGCTTTAGAATCCCCTCCCTACAAACAGACTGGTGTAATGGTGTGGAGATGATGATGCATGGAGTGTCTTAATGAGGTGATTTGTCATCAGGGGAGGAAAATCAATCAATAATAGACCTATTACTTATTCCTTATCACTACTCCAGAGGAGAGCACTTACAGGCAGTGTGTGTGTGTGTGTGTGTGTAAGCATGCATAGTATTGTTCTAGGCTAGCACTCCTCTCCAGAGACCTGTAGTACCTTTCTTCAGTGTGGTGTCCAGCTCTGTTTTGTGTGGTGGCTGGGGGACAGTCACAGCGGTGGACGCTAAGCTCTTTGGAGGGCTGTCTAACTCGCTGCCAAAGTTCTGTCTCTTCAGCTTGGCATCAGCTTCCAGTCTCGCCAGAGCTGCAATCTGACACTGCTCTGCTGTGGACACCAACAGTCTGCAGAACTGGCACACAAGTAGGCAATGATATAGCGCTGTTATGTTTTGGCTGTATAATACATGAAACTGCATACTAAAGAGTACAATTGGAGTAATATGTGTAGGCCTATAGCAAAGGGCAAGGAAAAAGTATGGTAAAAATAGAAAACTCTCAACCCAATCTCACCTCGGTATAGTCCAATTTGCCATCTTTGTTGGTATCAGCTAATGAAAAAATTGCATCCACCTCCTCGGCAGCCATCTTTTCACCTCTCTAGAAGAACAAGAAAGTTTTGTTGCACCTAACACCTTTTACATACAGACTTTACTTTGTGTTGCCTGTAAAAAAAAAAAACACCTGGCAATGTTTTTTAGAACCCAATTCATACAGTCCCATTTTTACCACATTCTTGCCGGGATAAGCCTTTTATGTCACCCTGCACATGTGGAGTAGGACTAATGGGCGGACGTCGATTTTAATAAATCCATCAAATATACACCATCACAAAGGAATCTATTTATTTTCGGCCCTAAGAAACATTAGAAAAGACTAATACAATATATTTTCAAAAGAATAGAATAGCATATTTTGAGTTTAATTATGTTGCTGGTCTGTGCAGCCTATATGCTATATGGCCATGCACATGAAATCAATAGTTATTTTGTTCACAGACAAGGCACACTTAGGCTACCAAGTTACCACACATATTTTATAGTAGGCTAAGAATATAATTAAATATAACAGAGACAAGCGTGGGGACTCGTCTTGATAAATCAATCAATGTCAGATTTTTTATTTCATAGAATCTCCGTTTGGACATTGGTAAGGCAACTTTTGCTTCAAATGTATTATAACAATTGGATGACTTTGGGAGTTTCAGTAAGCAACAATGTGATGCCTTCAATTGCATTAGCCTACTTTATTCAAATATTTTCATCATTCAGTGATATTTATTCCCACAGTAATTCTTTATGGATCCATCCAGTTGTGGTTAAGAAAACAGTGCATGTGGTGGGCTATGTGAAGAGATGGGTGACGTGACATGCCTCGCAAAGTTTACAACTGGCAGGAGGATAGTAGTAATGGGTGCTGCCTGGCAACCATCAAGAGCTTAAGAGCGTAGTGCGTGCCAATGCCCCTCAGCATTACGGCTACATTTCATACTAAGCTGTAGGCAGAACTTTACTGCAACCATAACTAGGTTGGTTCGCGGAAATACACGTTTAGGCTTTGATACCGGCAACACCTTTCAGATGTAAAGAAAAGGCAGAAAAAAAGTGTTTTGGTTTGAAGGGTGTAAAAGTTAGAGCTATTCATGTACATATCTGCAATGTATCACACTTTCATTTCAATGTATTATACTGTACCTATAAATACCTGGATGATGTAGAGTGACTTCAAAGAGGCAGTACTTACTGAAGTGAGGACTTTGTGTAGTTCACTGTGTGAGATATAGCCATCCCCATTAATGTCCATCTTTCTGAAGGCTCTCATCAACTCGTGCTCCTCTGTCGGCCTCTCATTCTTCACTATCTCACAGAAATCATCAAAGTTCAGCTTAGTGGTTCTTGGGGTCCAGTGTTTGTTGAGAGTAGCCTGGGATGGATTTCTGCCTGCCTGCTGGAGAACTAAGATACATCGACAGTTGGCAATGATGATGGCTTGCTGTTCAGTAGCTAAAACATTTAGTGCAGTGACACTTCCACTAGATGTAGGCTATTCAGAGGGGTTATACATTCTAAGCAGGCAGTATTATGAGGTGGTGGAATAATTCACTGATATTCATAATTGACTTAGCTCCTGACTGTACGTGAACGTGACAATAGCACGCCAGTAGCTACACAAATTATTGCCCTCTGATGCTAGAAATAATGATGAGACGTGATGACAATGTTTGCTTACCACGGCATAGCTGATGTTTGGAGGTGATACTGGCCAGACTAGACCTGAATACAGTCAGGTAGACGGCTCTGCAGTGCATGTAGAAAGTCTCCTCATCGGTACATTTCTGCATCCCGACAGACTGAGAAGATGCCCGCAGAGACCTTCTGCAAGAAATATATGTCAATCAAACAGTTTAGCTATCTAGCTATACAGCAAGCTAGCGAGCGAACGTTAGGTAACCTTAGCCAGACAGAGAACTCAGCACTGGCAGCCAGATTATCAACAAATAAGGTGGTTCGTAATAATTCAAGTCGAACAGCAACAACTAAAACGGACTTAATATGTATAGATTTTTACCTCGTTTAAAAAATGGCTGCTTGCAACTGTTTGGACCAGAAATATTTGAGTATTTGAGTTGCTATGTACACAGACATTTCGCGATGCACTGAGAAAAGGACATCGGAAGGAACAAGAAATGTGAAAGGTTCCCATATAATTTCACTTATAATTTAAATAAAACATATTTAAAACATATGTTTTAAAATATCTGTATTTAATGATAACGTTATTGTTTAATCAATACTATATGCGACTACTGTGATATTAAATATAACATATATAATTTTGACCGGCGGATTGATATTTCATGTTGCTCATGTTTCCGGAGGACACAAATGATCTTGCATACGCCCTACGCGCAACATTTGTAACTATTCGGCTGGGCCTCTCAGAAGTTGTTTGTCAACTACCAACAAAAATGCCGTAAGTTATTACTATCTATTACTTTGTGTTAGATAACTACACATTTATCATCATTATTAATTAATCATACAATGTAATAACTGTGGAAATTCAAGTTTGATTTGGAAGAAGTGTTGGCCTCGATAAAGTAGCAATTTCACTGTACAGTAACTAAACTAACGTTAGCTAAACAAGCCAGCCTGGGCGGTACTAATTAAGCTAACAGTAGTTTCTAATACACACATTCTTTCAGGTTTCTAAATTATCTTCACTGCCTTTCACAGAGTTAAAAGAACACTTCGTTTGGATGACAAGGACAACGTAAGTTACTGTAGAAAACATCAGTGATTGTTATGAGGGAATTTGAGCCTAACTTAACGTTACTGTAGCTATCTAAATTGAACTGGCAATTGTTCGGAGTGCGAGTTGGGTTCTGCATCACAACGTTATGTCTAGTAAGCATAACCAGGAGAAAATGTAATGGGTAAATGTATTATTTATGTGTGTGTTTGTGTGTGTGTGTGTGTGTGTGTATGTGCGTGTGCGTGTGTGTGTGTATGTGTGTGTGTGTGTATGTGTATGTGTGTGTGTGTGTGTGTGTGTGTGTGTGTGTGTGTGTGTGTGTGTGTGTGTGTGTGTGTGTGTGTGTGTGTGCACCAAGCAGACACCAGCCAAGAGATCTGCACCAGACAGAAACTACTGCCCATTGACTGGTACCTGCCAGATGAGTCCCAGTACAGCTCTTCAAGCAGGTACAGTAAGGCATCACGTGTTAGCTCCTTAAACAATGCAGTACATTAGGCAATACCAACAATAAAAGAGTAACAAGTCAAATAAGAGGTAGTATGCTGAAGCAATAAGGCACGAGGGGGTGTGGTATTTTGCCAATATACCACGGCTGAAGGCTGTTCTTAGGCACGATGCTACAAGGTGCCTTACTGCTATTATAAACTGGTTACCAACGTAATTAGAGTGGTAAAAATACATATTTTGTCATAGCTGTGGTATACATTCTGATATACCACAGCTGTCAGCCAATCAGCATTCAGGGCTCGAATCACCCAGTTTATAAATAGTAATAACGGACTGTATTTCCAGTTATAGCTTGTTCAACATCTATATAAAATGCCCATGAATTTGCATACCATTGCGACATTTTGTACTTCATCAACAGGTAAAGTCAACGCCAGTGGGAAAACTGCTAATTCCCGTAAACCACAGGTGCCACAGACAGAAGTGGAAATGTGAGTATTGTAAAATATCACAATGTCTCTTGTTTCATGTACAGAACAGCAATACTGCTAAGCTAGCTATATATACTGAACAAAAATATAAACGCAACAATTTCAAAGATTTTACTGAGTTACAGCTCATACAAGGAAATCAGTCAATTGAAAAATTCATTAGGCACTAATCTATGGATTTCACATGACTGGGAATACAGGTATGCATCTGTTGGTTACAGATACCTTTTAAAGGGAGGGATGTGGATCAGAAAACCAGTCAGTATCTGGTGTGACCACCATTTGCCTCATGCAGCGCGACACATTTCCTTTGCATAAAGTTGATCAGGCTGTTGATTGTGGCCTGTGGAATGTTGTCCCACTCCTCTTCAATGGCTGTGTGAAGTTGCTTGATATTGGCGGGAACTGGAACAGGCTGTCTCACACGTCAATCCAGAGCATTTGCCCACTGAAGTCAGTTACGATGCCGAACTGCATTCAGGTCAAGAGCCTTTTGAGGACAATGATCACGCAGATGAGCTTCCCTTAGACTGTTTCTGACAGTTTGTGCTGAAATTCTCAGGTTGTGCAAACCCACAGTTTCAGTTTAATACATAAAAATAAAATAGTAATTCACCAACTGTCTGGGTGTCTGGTCTCAGACGATCCAGCAGGTAAAGAAGCCGGATATTGAGGTCCTGGGCTGGCATGGTTACACGTGGTCTGCGGTTCTGAGGACGGTTAGACATACTGCCAAATTCTCTAAAACAACATTGGAGGCAGCTTATGGTAGAGAAATTAACATTACATTATCTGGCAACAGCTCTGGTGGACATTCCTGCAGTCAACATGCCAATTGCACGCTCCCTCAACTTGAGACATCTGTGGAAACAGCATATTTTATTGTCCCCAGCACAAGGTGCACCTGTATAATGATCATGCTGTTTAATCAGCTTCTTGATATGCCACACCTGTCAGGTGGATGGATTGTCTTGGCAAAGGAGAAATCCTCACTAACGGGGATGTAAACTTTTTGTGCATATGGAACATTTCTGGGATATTTTATTTCATCACATGAAACATGGGACCAACACTTTACATGTTGCGTTTTATATTTTTGTTCAGTATAGAATAACATCCTGTTTGTTGAAGATTTCAGATGTGTGAACCAAAAAGAAAACCTATTTATTCTGATACTAGGAAAGAAGGGGATGTTTCCCTTTTCTATTATCGGTGGATATTTCAATTGCCACACTTGGCTGATGGTCATTATGACGAATCATAATTTAATGACAGGAGACATGAAGTGGATACATCACTGGCCGAATTATCAGTGATTTACATAGCACTAAAAATAGTTGGTTAAGAGTACTTTAAGACGAAGGCAATTTCCTTCCCCAAAGCATACCCATTTTGAGTCCGTTCTATCCATCAAGACAAGCATTAGTTTTACATTTTATAGTGCAGTCATTTAAGAGGGATCTATTTAAATGTTACCATTCAAATATGGTCATGACGTATTTGATAGACTAGACATTCTGTCATCATGGGATTTTATTATGAGAGTTTTAATTATCAGTAGTGTAATCCTTTACCGCTAACCTGCGATTTTAATGCATTTAACACTTAATTTGGACCAGACTACATGCCATCAGCTCTAAACTGGAAGCATCAGTTGGAGCATTTATCAAGGCAAGGCAAGAGCTGGAGAAAATAGTGGTAAGTTAAAAAATGTTTGTCTAATTTCCCTATTGATGAAAAATAACATTTTAGTGCTTCCATCATAGCTCCAGTTTGAGTTACAGTATATGATAGCCTTAACCTTGAGTTTGCTCTGGTATTCTCAGGTCATTGCATGCAGTCTATATTTGTGATGTTAAGAAACTGCTCACCCTTTTCACATCGATCTGAGCTAAGTGATGTATTGTTTTTACCATCAGGCTGCAGAGGGCAGCAGTGAGCTGAAGAGTTTCTTTTCTAGAGGCTCTGCTGACCTGAAGACCGAACTGAGGAGGCACCGAGATCTTGGTGAGTGGGGATTTAACCACTTAGTATAACCATACAGTATATGGTATGATGACATGGTTAATTCAATAAGCTATAGTGCAAGGGTAGGCAACTAGATTTTTGTCGAAGCAGATGGTCAGGGGGCCAGATAATAATTATACTGAACAAAAACATAAATGCATTGTGGCAAGTGTTGGCTTCATGACCTGAAATAAAAGATCCCAGAAATGTTCCATACTCACAAAAAGCTTATTTCTCTCACATTTTGTGCACAAATTTGTTTACATCCCCGTTAGTGAGGATTTCTCCTTTGCCAAGACAATCCATCCACCTGACAGGTGTGGCATATCAAGAAGCTGATTAAACAGCATGATCAAGTGCACCTTTATGCTGGGGAGAATAAAGTTTTGAGGGAGTGTGCAATTGGCATGCTTACTGCAGGAATGTCTACCAGAGCTGTTGCTAGAGAATTGAATGTTAATTACTCTACCATAAGCCGCCTCCAACGTTGTTTTAGAGAATTTAGCAGTACGTCCAAATGGCCTCACAACTGCCAGCCCAGGGCCGCTACATTCGGCTTCTTCACCTGCAGGATTGTCTGAGACCAGCCACCCGGAAAGCTGATGAAGCTGTGGAGTACTTATTTCTGTAATAAAGCTCTTTTGGGGAAAAACTCATTCTGATTGGCTGCGCCTGGCTCCCAAGTGGGTGTGCCTGGCTCCCAAGTTTGTTGGGCCTGTGCCCACCCAGATGTAATAAATTAAACTAATTTTGAGCTGAAGTTTTTACCCCAAAACTGAAATCTCTCCCAATTATTATGATTTATTTTTACTAAAAACTTTGCGGGGCCAAACAAAAATCACTGTCATGCCGGTTTTGGCCCGCGGGCCACCTGTTGCCGACCCCTGCTATAGTGGGACTAAGTAAAGTAATATACTGAAAATGCAATAGTCCCTAGAATTTACATGACAAATGTGTTAGTTTAGTTTATAAATGTGTAAATGGATTGAGTTACTTACTAATGGATAGTTGGGGTTAGTTAGGGCATATAAACAGTTGTAAAATATTTTGTTTCTATGTTACTTTATATATTTCAGTGTGCTTGTTGTTGTCCAAAATTGTTATGAGATTTGGAACATGTATTTTCAGCATCCAAAGCAGAGTCCTGCCTCAGAGTGAATGGTGCTGGCCAGAGGCGTTTGCAAGGTAATTGCTACTCTTTTAAAGTGTTTAGGATAAACAATACTTTATTGACACTGTCATATTAACTCAGATTATTTTCTACGAAGTGTTGTTGGGGGTGTTCATAGCTTTTAAAGAAAATGTTATGATCTGATAATGTGCTCTAAGGAAGGTCAATAGGGCCAAAACATTACCAGCATCTAAAATAAAAAGCCTATTGGTGTGTGGGCACCTCTCCTTTTGACCAATCAGATAATAACACCCATAATAATAACGAATAGTTGCATTTTCTTGTCCATACATTCAGATGAGATAGTTCCTGTACTGAGTTGGGTTGTAAATAGATTATTATGTATTATTATAATGGTGGCCTTTTTTTACAAAGCGATCACCCAGCCAGGGTTTTGGTAAATAGCTGAGGGATGGGGCTAGAGAAATGCTACCACTCTCTAATTCACAGAGCAATGGATGCAAGGACTGACCATCCATGAAATCAAAATTATTATTTTACCCATGTTTTTAGGCATGTTTTGTTCAATTGCAATGTTTACAAACAAAGTGGTAAAACAAGCATGTATTTTGAGTTCTGATGGGGTGCGACAACTAAGCTCATGAGGCTCATGAAGTTTACATAGACCTTAGCCAAATACATTTAAACTCAGTTTTTCACAATTCCTGACATTTAATCCTATAAACAATTCCCTGTCTTAGGTCAGTTAGGATCACCACTTTATTTTAAGAATGTGAAATGTCAGAATAATAGTAGAGAGAATGATTTATTTCAGCTTTTATTTCTTTCATCACATTCCCAGTGGGTCAGAAGTTTAACATACACTCAATTAGTATTTGGTAGCATTGCCTTTAAATTGTTTAACTTTGGTCAAACCTATTGGGTAGCTTTGCACAAGCTTCCCACAATAAGTTGGGTGAATTTTGGCCCATTCCTCCTGACAGAACTGGTGTAACAGGTTTGTAGGCCTCCTTGCTTGCACACGCTTTTTCAGTTCTGCCCACAAATGTTCTATTGGATTGAGGTCAGGACTTTGTGATGGTCACTCCAATATCTTGACATTTTTTCCTTAAGCCATTTTGCCACAACTTTGGAAGTATGCTTGGGGTCATTGTCCATTTGGAAGACTCATTTGCAACCAAGCTTTAACTTCCTGACTGATGTCTTGAGATGTTGCTTCAATATATCTACATCATTTTGCTTCCTCATGATGCCATCTATTTTGTGAAGTGCACCCTCCTGCAGCAAAGCACCCCCACAAAATGATGCTGCCACCCCCATGCTTCACGGTTGGGATGGTGTTCTTCGGCTTGCAAGCCTCCCCCTTTTTCCTCCAAACATAACGATGGTCATTTTGGCCAAACAGTTCTATTTTTGTTTCATCAGACCAGAGGACATTTCTCCAAAAAGTACGACCTTTGTCCACATGCGCAGTTGCAAACTGTAGTCTGGCTTTTTTATGGCAGTTTTGGAGCAGTGGCTTCTTCCTTGCTGAGTGGCCTTTCAGGTTATGTCGATATAGTACTCGTTTTACTGTGGATATAGGTACCCCTTCAGCTTCTTCACAAGGTCCTTTGCTGTTGTTCTGGGATTGATTTGCAAGTTTCGCACCAAAGTACGTTCATCTCTAGGAGACAGAACGTGTCTCCTTCCTGAGCGATATGACGGCTGAGTGGTCCCATGGTGTTTATACTTGGGTACTATTGTTTGTACACATTAACGTGGTACCTTCAGGCGTTTGGAAATTGCTCCCAAGGATGAACCAGATTTGTGGAGGTCTACAATTTTTTTCTTTTGATTTTCCCATGATGTCGAGCAAAGAGGCACTGAGTTTGAAGGTAGGCCTTGAAATACATCCACAGGAACACCTCCAATTGACTCAAATTATGTCAATTAGCCTATCAGAAGCTTCTAAAGCCATGACATAATCTTCTGGAATTTTCCAAGCTGTTTAAAGGCACAGTCAACTTAGTATATGTAAACTTCTGACCCACTGGAATTGTGATATAGTGAAATAATCTCTGTAAACAATTGTTGGAAGAATTACTTGTCATGCACAAAGTAGATGTCCTAACCGACTTGCCAAAACTATAGTTTGTTAACATAAAATCTGTGGAGTGGTTGAAAAATGAGTTTTAATGACTTCCGACTTCAACTGTATATGTTATATTTGACAATCAATGGGTTTATGGATGTAGTAATCGCAGATTTACCCTTTAAATGAGGGGACAGTAAGAAAACAACATTATTTGTTCCACTTGTTTATATAAGCTGGTTGACAGGGGTCTGATGGGTTTGAATGCAGTCACATAGACAGGCTTGGGGCTACAGACGGCTCGAACTCGGAGACATCTACTGTACTAGGCTTTGATCTGATTTACTACTAGGCATATTTCTTTTTCACCATGTAAGTATTCATTCAATCTCAATGTGTTTGTCTGTCTCCATTTTTCAATAAAAACTAATCTTTGGAGAAAAACAACATTTTGTTTTCTCAACACAGTCATTTGCTCGATTTCTCAGGCAGAGAATTAATTTGATTATTTCAGGCATACGTTATGCCTCCAGCAGAGCTATGCTTGTGATCCAATCGCATAATGGGGATTTGTGGGGAAAAGAATAGGGGGATTGTCAGCGAAGTCGGGCTTGTTGTCTGATAAGGTCGTTGAAAATTGTTTTAATTAGTTACAGTGAAGAAGCCTAACATAGTTGTTGCCTTGTGGCCCCACACCAGAGGAATGTCACATTTTCTATCACATGGTGGAGCATGAAATTTATCGGTTGTGCATAAACCCCCTTACAACAACTAAGTTCGCAACGTCAAAGTCGATAGCTAGGGGAAGATAATAGCTCCTCTGTTGCCTTGAGACACATTTAAAGTAAACAAACTGTTATTCAAGGAAGAGGAGAATGGAGTGCTGGCCCATATCTGTTCTGTGGAGGGAGCGTGAAATCCAGACAGATGATGGTGATCGTGTCACGGAGGCTGACGAAGGCATGGTTCTGCTTCCCAGTGAAAAATATTTTAGACTCGCCAGCTGTGGCATTCAGGCCCTGGGTTCATGTACTAAATGCATGGAAAGGTGTAAGACGCTGTATGTAACTGCTTTGTCAGGCTGACTGTGTTCTTCTCAACCTGCATTACATTTATAGTTATCTTTATTTATTTAGCAGTTCCAACTACTAGATTTAAGAGCACTCGATTGCTTTATAATTGGTCTAAATTGTAATGGAGGGCTCCTCCCCGAGGCAACTATACGTTTTGGTATGCGTTTCACGGGTGATGGGTTTGATAAGTTCTCTCTTCTAATTAACTGTCAGCTTTTCATGTAGTCCGTTAGTCCACAATGAATGCAATGTCATACAAATCCGATTTGGTGATTGGATTATTCTGCCTACACTCTCCAGATGCCATAAAACAAACTGCTCAATTTGGGTCAAAACGATGCAGTTCAAATACACTGTTGACTAATTCACAGAACTAAGGGTCATATTGTGTGGCTGGAAAAGTAGAAACCGCCTGCAGAGTTCTGTGAGATAAACTTCCTGTTTTCAGTGTCTTTACACTACAGTGTTCCAGGTTGCCTGGTAAGAGAGAAAGCCCTAGGCGTCCCGCTCTGCTTTGTGACTAGAGCATGACTCAACACGGGGGCCCCACAAGGGTGTGTCCTCATGCCCCTCCTGTACTCCCTGGCCTCACACAGTTCCAACTCCATTATCAAGTTCGCTGACGACATGACCGTAGTAGGCCTGATTACCAACAACGACGAGGCGGCCTACAGAGAGGAGGTAGGGACTCTGACGGCATGGTGCCAGGTTAAAAACCTCTCCCTTAAAGTCAGCAAAACAAAGGAGCTGATTGTGGACTTCAGAAGGAACCAGGCTGGACACAACGCAATCCTCATCAACGAGGCTGCCGCGGAGACAGTCAAAAACTTAAAGTGTCTCGGTATACACATCTTCGATGAGATGAAATGGTCAAACCACATGGACACCAAGGTGAAGAAGGAACGACAGCGACTCTTCAACCTCAGGAGGCTGAAGAAATGATGCCTGTCCCCGAGGGCCCTCTGTGTTATACAGGAGCACCATCAAGAGAATACTGTCGGGCTGTATCACAAAGCTTTACAGAGGGTGGCACGCTCAGCCGAACGCACCATTGGGTGCACAGTGCCTGCCCTCCGGGACACCTACAACACCAGTTGTCGCAGGAAGGCCAAGAAGATAATCACAGACCGCAGCCAGCCGAGCCAAGGCCTGTTCTCCCCACTTTCATCACTCAGACGCAAGCAGTATAGGCACTTCATGGCAAAAACTGTCAGACCATTAGGCTGCTGAATAGCCACCAGTAGACCGCTAACTGCTCCCCCTGTTCACCGGACTTATTACCCCACTCCCCCAATGGACATTTATCATTGTTACAGTTGTAAATATGTATATGTTATCATTTCTATTATTGTTTCATTCACTTCTCTTTCTGACCTGCACTGCTCGGAGCTAAAGCATTTACATCTGTGCATATGACTAATAAACTCCTCTAGTCATGTGACTGGAGAGGGTCACCTCATTGTTACCTGAGCCGTGTTGAGATGACACCAGCTCTTAGATATGGGCTGTGAGACTGACATTGTCTCAGGGGCCAAGCAACGCCTTTAAGCAGCATAGCTTGGTACAGTGCCAGGACACACACTGCCAAGAATATTTTAACTTTGACGTCCAAACCGCTGAACCCGCTTCATTTCCCTCACTCCTCCCTGCTTCCCTCTTCGGGCCAGATCGCACTGTAACTTCCAGACAGTAGCAAGCAGCTCCCATTTCCTCCTTAATTCAAAGTTCCTGCCGAAGCGCTTATGGACATTCTTTAAGGTTAACAGAAGTTTCGGTAAGCATTCTGGAGAAGCCACTTTTTCTGAGCAATCAGGGTTCAGGCAGACATAAATCCACAGGGTCGTCCAGGCATTACAAATACCCCAGTAGGGAGGACTCCTGCCTCTATGTGCTGATGACTACAGAATTGTAAAGCGAAGGCCATAATAATTCTAAGGCAAGTTCCCCTCAGCAGAAGGTATTGATTATTTGTGTGTGGTGAGAGATTTGGAAAATTCAATTAAAGGAGTTGTGCAAAGGATTCGTAAATTCTCCCTCCGATCCGTACAGAGACATTGTTATGTTCTAAATCAATGTTGCACTTCACAATATATTCTCTTTAGAAGCATAAAAATAAATAACATTTTAAACAGATCTGCTTACTACAGAAACGCATTTTATTTTCTCAGAAGCTTTTAGTCATGGACAACCCACTGACACGCGCACATCTTCTGGGCAGTAACACATTTTTATTGCCATTTTTCCATAAGAAAATCCTATATAATATGAATTTTTAGGAGAAAAAAATGAGAAAGGGGATGGATCAGCAGTATAAAAATCTATCAGGCCATAGATGGGTCCATGTTGGGGAAGATTTGTATGTCAGCACAGCAGTAATGGGGTGTATTAAAGACAGGATTCCTTAAATGTAATAAAAGCGATGGGGTGATGTCCCAGGTCCGGGGCTAAGGTCCAGGCCTCACCACCATCTAACACATCAATCCTCTCCTCCTCCTCTGACACATGCCACCTGCTTGGGAGGAGTTTTATGCTTTTTGATTAAATACACAGCTGTAATTAAAGAGCAGAGCTGTGTGTTATAGTAGAAGCTGTTTTGGTGACAACTGAAGCTTGGATGCACTGCTGCAGCCTCCGTTCGATCGCCGCCAGAGGTTGCAGACTACGCATAACTTCAGATAGGATTTCAGCCGTTTTGGATTTTCTCCTACAGAGAAAGATAATTTAGAAAAATTCCCCCTTCGGTAATATTATTAAAACTTTAATCAATTAGGTGAGTATTTAACACATATTTGTATTTCACTAGTAAATCAAACCACTTAAGCCTACAGATTTGTCTGGTTGTGAATGGCAGCGCTCTGAGATAAGTTGTATTTATTCTCTGGATGATTAATTATTTTCTCTACAGGCGTTGTCCAAACTGGCAGCTCCTCTGACTTCCTGAAATCCATAATGGGCTTATAAAGGTACAACAGAGATGGAGCCTATATCTTTATGAATCAAGTTTATAGATCCATTATACTGTATCACACATTGTCATCACACAGTACTTGTTTGTTTCCTCCTAGTAGAGCTACAAGAGTCAGTATTCGTTATGTCTTCCTATTGAGTGTGGTGATATTGCATTAATGTGTAACAGACAGCAGGGTTACACTCATGTGTTCCCCTCTGACATCCCCCTGCAGGTTTCTGCTTAGAGAGCCGCTCAACTCAACTCTCAACAGACCGACGGCAAATGGAATAGCAGCTCTGCCCTCTTTCACACGGTGGTGTACACGTTTCCTCTTCGGAGACGGCTGGGTGATGAATATAGAATCTAATCTGTCATTTGTGAGGCAGAGGGACGTCTGAGGCTGCCTGCCAGTCATTGGGAGGGATGTGTCAAAGTAAAAAGTCAGCCTTAGACATCAGACACGTTTACACTGAGCCCTGTCTGCCTCACCGCTGACAAATGTTGACTCGACAATAACTACCGCTATGCAGCTCTGTGAAAATGTTTTCAGTGAGCGAACGCGCTCGTCCCATTAGACCTGATGCTGTATGAAATCCACCCCCACCATTCCCCTCGTCCCATTAGACCTGATGCTGTATGAAATCCACCCCCACCATTCCCCTCGTCCCATTAGACCTGATGCTGTATGAAATCCACCCCCGCCATTCCCCTCGTCGCATTAGACCTGATGCTGTATGAAATCCACCCCCGCCATTCCCCTCGTCGCATTAGACCTGATGCTGTATGAAATCCACCCCCGCCATTCCCCTCGTCGCATTAGACCTGATGCTGTATGAAATCCACCCCCACCATTCCCCTCGTCCCATTAGACCTGATGCTGTATGAAATCCACCCCCACCATTCCCCTCGTCCCATTAGACCTGATGCTGTATGAAATCCACCCCCGCCATTCCCCTCGTCCCATTAGACCTGATGCTGTATGAAATCCACCCCCACAATTCCCTCTAGCTACCTCCAAAGGTAAAGGAAACCGGAATATAGGCTCTGATGAGAGGTTAGTGCTCACACACTCACACATCCTTCATTGTTTTGCTCTTCATTTGGCTGTGCCTGGGAAGGCCGAGGGCCTCTTACAGCCTGAGCGATCTAAGCAGCAGCTGGTGGACAGGAACATTTCCTATTTCTGCCCAAGGTGGATCATATAACTCTCACTTTATCAGCCTTGGAGGCCGTGTGAAGGACAAAGCGAGCACGCCCATAAACAAAACTAATGTTTTCATACTGGCCCTCTGGAGGTGGGAGGGGAGGCCCTTGGTGGTCTTACACCCCCCCCCCCCCATCGCCACCTCTCCCGCTACTCCTACCCCCATCACCTTAGACCTCTACCCCACTAACCATTTCCTCCTAGAGGGTCCCACTCTCGCTGGGTCTCACCCGTCCCCAGCCCACCACTCTTCATTTGACTGTGGTGCATGAAGCGGATGCGGCAGTGACGTTACCCGTGGCTCGTCCTCCCTGTCCAAACTGACACCGAAACGTCTACAGATGTGTTAAACTGGAGCATTGGTGCCGCAAGCAACCAGTCTGTCTAGACTACCTTCCTCCCAGTCGATCCACAGTAGTAATTTTAAAGCCACAGGCCTCTGGTTGTCTCACCCTTCCCTCTCTGGTGTTATAGGATGCAGGGCCAGGCCAGCGGCTGCAGATATACAGCATAGCAGCCGTCCCTCAGTGACCCGATAACATTTATAGTTGTAATGGATTTTTTTTAATGGATGTCATTAACTCACAGGCAGAGAGGGGAAAAGATTGCTTGTACTGTTTTTTTTCTGTGGTATTTCAGCTTTATGACATTATGTTCAGATATGTCTTCTTCCATCATCCTTGTTTTAGGGCCTGTCTGACCTGTCACTGCTTTTTTGTGTTTAAATGCATAGCCCTTTGTGTGCTATTTGGACACTCCTTGTATTCCAACTGGCTCATTAACCCCCCCCCCCCCCCTCTCCCCTGTAACTATTCTCCAGGTCGTTGCTGTAAATGATGTGTTCTCAGTCAACTTACCTGGTAAAATAAGGGTTAAATGAAATAAAATTGTGTCTAGGTGTTGTAATTAATATTTTTTAAGCACAATTAAATAGTTGGAAGACATGGTTTGGCTCATTATTGTCTGGCTACGACATACTGCAACACTTACTACCAGTGATTTAGCTAGCTGGGAGACTTTGAGAAGATGGACACTGAGTATTTTATTTGAAACTGCTTCGGACGGATCCAGTCTGTGCTGGCAATATGGCTGTAAAATCCAGGTTCACCAAGAATTCATATGAGGTGATTTTATTTTTCCAGACAAATACTTGGTACAAAATAATTGTTATGATGTTACAAACATTTGAAAATATTGAAAAACAGTGAAGTAAAAAAAGGAATTATAAGCTTGATGAATTGAAAAAACAGCAACTATTCCTGTTGACAGGAGGGTTCTCTCTAGAAAATAAAGATTCTAAATGATTGGCCCTAGACTGGTAGTTGGTCCATGAGCCTTATTGATCTTTGGCGCTCATTGACTGAAGCACTGCTTAGATGGTTCTCTTTCTGCTGGGTGGCGACTACTCAGTTAGTTCTGGTTCTTCCTCCCTAATGACTACTCAGTTAGTTCTGGTTCTTCCTCCCTAATGACTACTCGGTTAGTTCTGGTTCTTCCTCCCTAATGACTACTCTGTTAGTTCTGATTCTTCCTCCTTAATGACTACTCGGTTAGTTCTGGTTCTTCCTCCCTAATGACTACTCGGTTAGTTCTGGTTCTTCCTCCTTAATGACTACTCGGTTAGTTCTGGTTCTTCCTCCCTAATGACTACTCGGTTAGTTCTGGTTCTTCCTCCCTAATGACTACTCGGTTAGTTCTGGTTCTTCCTCCCTAATGACTAATCGGTTAGTTCTGGTTCTTGCTCCCTTATTACTCAGTTACTTTTCTTCTGGTTCTTCCTCCCTGTTGGTGGCGGCTCGGCGATCTGAACAATGTTGAAGTAGAGGAAGAGGCACAGGAAGTGGTGGTAGGAGAACACAGACACCAGAAGGGGAAACAAATCAGGCAGCGGGGCCGGAGGGGCCAGCGCCACACTCATAAAGCTCAAACCAGCCATGGCCATGATGGAAAAATAGAACTGCAGGAGAGAGAGAGAGAGAGAGTTCAGTTCCTTCTTTTTCAAGGGAGTTAAGCCATCACAGGATATAAACCAAGAGCCAAGGCCCTCTCACAGCCCAGTAGTGGGGCTCAATTCCAGTCAAATCAGAAAGTGAGGGATTCAAATTGATACATTTTCTATTTAGATGGGGTTTATTTATTAAATAAAGTATTTCCTGGGCCCTAGTCATAACTATTCAAAAAAATGTAGACATCACATGACCATCCCTCATCACAAGCTGACGTTTATTTAAGCCCTGACCGGTGCGTCCCGAACAGAAAGGCAAACGGAGTGTTATTAGAAAGATCAACATTAACATGTCTATTTGGGACCTGCGGACCCAGGGATCAGTGAGGGTAGGTGGTGTAAGCACCTCCATATGAGACCCTAGCCCCATCACTGGGCCTCCTTATTTACACCTCTTGTGTAAATAAATATATCTAAGCAAACCTGTGTTAATGACGCTCTGTAAAAAGACACCTTCCTTCTGATATCGCACTGTTCCGTCTGGTGGCAGTGTCTCTGGCTACACCCCAATCCCAAATGGCACCCATCCCATACCCTATATCGTGCACTACTTTTGACCAAGCCCCATCCTATTCCCTATAAAGCACAGTAGTTTTGACCAGAGCCCTCTAGTCAAACGTAGTGCACGATAAAGGGAATAGGGTGCCATTTGGGATGCAGCCCCCCATCTGTCGCTAAAGGAGGGGATGGTGCAGAGATGCCTGTAACTTAAATAAGTGATAAATAATACTTGGGGCCTGGCAGTGGCTTTCATCGGGCAGGTTAGCTTTGCGGTTAAGAGCGTTGGGCCATTAACCGAAAGGTCGCTGGTTCGAATCCCAGAGCCAGCAAGGTGGAAAAATCTGCCGTTCTGCCCTTGATCAAGGCAGTTAACCCCCAACAACAACTGTTCCCTGAGCGCACATTTGGGTTGAATGCATTCAGTTGTGCAAATGACTAGGTATCCCCTTTCCCATCCCAGGCAGCCTACACAGCTTACAGTACAGTGGCACATGATCTTTATTTATACAGTTGGAGAGATATCTTCTCACGCTGATCCCATTCAGGTTAGGGTTAGAGCCGTCATGCTCAAGTATGTAGCTACCACCTAAGACTATTAGGAAACACCAGCCATCGCGAGAGGCTGCTATGTATTTCAAATTGTCAAATAAAATCTAAATCAGCTCATCTCCATGTTTGCTTTGCAATCGGATACATTTCTTGCTATGAATGAATGAATGAATGATGACAGGGATATGGGGTACTGCAATGTGAAAGGGTATTTGTTTACACCACTTACTTTCCACTTGGTGACTCTGCCGAGGTCCATGTGGGGCATGCAGATGAGGAGGCGACGGTAGGGCCCCAGACGCAGCTTGTCTTCGGAGCAGTGCCCCAGGGCAGAGAGCAGGTAGACAGAAAAGAACAGGAAGGCCAGGGAGGTGACCACATAAGGCACCAACAAACCATCCTTCAGAAACAACGGCAGCATGCTGCAGGGGGAGGGGAGGGGGATGAGAGGAGGGAGAGGGTACAAGAACAATGCAGCCTCTCAAACACAGCCGTAGTAGGGCCTACTTAAATCCAACAGAACCGCATCTATTAATTGGCTAAATAAATCCCTATAACATTTTTACATTGACATTTTATGCATTTAGCAGACGCTCCTATCCAGAGCGACTTATAGTGCATACATGTTCATACTGGTCCCCCGTGGGAATCGAACCCACAACCCTGACATCTGAGCTACACGGGACTAAAAACATACTTCGCCAATCCAACAAACCCAGTGCATTCAGATGCTCTTACTGTGCTAAAGCAACCATTTGACTAAATTATGCCATTACAGTACATTCGGAAAGTATTCAGACCCCTCGACTTTTTCCACATTTTGTTACTTTACAGCCTTATTCTAAAATGGATTCAATTATTTTTCCCCCCCTACACACTACCCCATAATGGCAAAGTAAAAACAGGTGGCGACTACTCCGACTACTTTTCCAGCGATTACAGCCTTTAGTCTTCTTGTGTATGACACTACAAACTTGGCACACCTGTATTTGGGGAGGTTCTCCCATTCTTCTCTGCAGATCCTCTCAAGCTCTGTCAGGTCGGATGGGGAGCGTCGCTGCAAAGCTATTTTCAGGTCTCTCCAGAGATGTTAGATCGGATTCAAGTCCGGGCTCTGGCTGGGCCACTCAAGGAAATTCAGAGAGTTGTCCCGAAGCCACCCCTGCGTTGTCTTGGCTGTGTGCTTAGGTGAGCCTCAGTCTGAGGTCCTGAGCGCTCTGGAGCAGTTTTCATCAAGAATCTCTCTGTACTTTGCTCCGTTCATATTTCCCTCGACCCTGACTAGTCTCACAGTCCCTGACGCTGAAAAGAATCCCCACAGCATGATGCTGCCACCACCATGCTTCACTGTAGGGATGGTGCTAGGTTTCCTCCAGACATGACAATTGGCAATCAGGCCAGAGTGTTCAATCTTGGTTTCATCAGAACAGAGAATATTGTTTCTCATGGTCCGAGTCCTTTAGGTGCCTTTTGGCAAACCTTTTACTGAGGAGTGTCCAGACAGAAGACACTCCTTTTACTGAGGAGTGTCTTCTGTCTGGACACTACCATAACGGCCTGATTGGTGGAGTGCTGCAGAGATGGTTGGGCTTCTGGAAGGTTCTCCCATCTTCACAGAGGAACTCTGGAGCGCTGTCAGAGTGACAATCAGGTTCTTGGCCACCTCCCTGACCAAGGCCCTTCTTCCCCGATTGCTCAGTTTGGCCGGGTGGCCAGCTCTAAGAAGAGTCTTCTTGGTGGTTCCACTTCTTCAATTTAAGAATGATGGAGGCCACTGTGTTCTTGGGGACCTTCAATGCTGCAGAAATGTTTTGGTACCCTTCCCCAGATCTCTGCCTCGACACAATCTTGTCTTGGAAAACATCTCAAGAATGATCAATGGAAACAGGATGCACCTGAGCTCAATTTCGAGTCTCATAGCAAAGGGTCTGAATACTTACAGACGTGCTCAAATTTGTTGGTACCCTTACAGCTCATTGAAATAATGCTTAATTCCTCCTGAAAAGTGATGAAATTAAAAGTATACTTGCATGCCTTTGGTATGTCATAGAATAAAGCAAAGAAGCTGTGAAAAGAGATGAATTATTGCTTATTCTACAAAGATATTCTAAAATGGCCTGGACACATTTGTTGGTACCCCTTTAGAAAATATAATAAATAACTGGATTATAGTGATATTTCAAACTAATTAGTATCACACGTCTCCAATCTTGTAATCAGTCATTCAGCCTATTTAAATGGTGAAAAGTCACTGTCCTGTTTGGTATCATTGTGTGCACCACACTGAACATGGACCAGGCAAAGCAAAGCATGGTAAAGGTAAAGGCTACAAGACAATCTCCAAGCAGCTTGATATTCCTGTGACAACAGTTCCAAATATTATTAAAGAAGTTTAAGGTCCATGGAACTGTAGCCAACCTCACTGGGCGTGGCCACGAGGAAAAACGACCCCAGATTGAACAGAGGGATAGTGCGAATGGTAGAAAAAGAACCATGGATAACTGCCAAAGAGATACAAGCTGAACTCCAAGGCAAAGGTACGTCAGTTTCTGATCGCACCATCCGTCGCTTTTGGAGCGAAAGAGGGCTCCATGGAAGAAGACCCAGGAGGACTCCACTTTTGAAAGAAAAATATAAAAAAGCCAGACTGGAATTTGCTAAAAAGCATATTGACAAGCCACAATCCTTCTGGGAGAATGTCCTTTGGACAGATGTGTCACATCAGCTCTATGTTCACAGACGAAAAAATGAAGCTTTCAAAGAAAAGAACACCATACCTACAGTGAAACATGGAGGAGGCTTGGTTATGTTTTGGGGCTGCTTTGCTGCACCTGGCACAGGGTGCCTTGAATCTGTGCAGGGCACAATGAAATCTCAAGACTATCAAGGCATTCTGGAGCGAAACGTACTGCCCAGTGTCAGAAAGCTCTGTCTCAGTTGCAGGTCATGGGTCCTCCAACAGGATAATGACCCAAAACACACAGCTAGAAGCACCCAAGAATGGATAAGAACAAAACAATGGACTATTCTGAAGCGGCCTTCTATGAGTCCTGATCTGAATCCTATCAAACATCTATGGAAATAGCAGAAACTTGCAGTCTGGAGAAGGTACCCATCAAACCTGAGACACCTGGAGCAGTTTGCTCAGGAAGAGTGGGCCAAACTACCTGTTAACAAGTGCAGAAGTCTCATTGAGAGCTACAGAAAACGTTTGATTGCAGTGATTGCCTCTAAAGGTTGTACAACCAAATATTAGGTTTAGCGTCCCCTCATTTTTGTCCATGCCATTTATTTGTTTTATTTACAATATTATTTTGAATAAAAACAGAGTCTGATTTCTATTAAATATGGAATAAACAGTGGTGGATGCCAATTACTTTTGTCAGTTTCAAGTTATTTCAGAGAAAATTCTTTGTTTTTTGTGGAGGGGTACCAACAAATATGACCCTGTTTTCACCAACTACAGTACAGTGTTTTCGCTTTGTCATTATGGGGTAGATTGATTAAATTACATGTTTTAGAATAAGGCTGTAAAGTAACAATGTGGAAAAAGTCACAGGGTCTGAATACTTTCCAAATGCACTGTATGTCTTCAATTTACTCAAACAAAAGATGTACACTATACATACAAAAGTATGTGGACACCCATTCAAATTAGTGGATTCGGCTATTTCGGCCACACCCTTTGCTGACAGGTGTATAAAATCGAGCACACAGCCATGCAATCTCATTGGCAGTAGAATGGCCTTACTGAAGAGCTCAGTGACTTTCAACGTGGTACCGTCATAGAATGCCACCTTTCTAACTCCAATTCTGCCCTGCTAGAGCTGCCCCGTTTTGTGAAATGGAAACGTCTAGGAGCAACAATGGCTCAGCCGCGAAGTTGTAGGCTACACAAGCTCACAGAACAGGACTGCTGAGTTCTGAAGCGTGTAAAAAGTGTCTGTCCCCAGTTGTAACACTCACTGCCGAGTTCCAAACTGCCTCTGGAAGCAACGTCAGCACAAGAACTGTTAATCGGCAGCTTCATGAAATGGATTTCCATGCGTAATGCCAAGCGTCGGCTGGAGTGGTGTAATCTGGCAGTAATCCGGCAGTCCGAACGAGTCTGGGTTTGGTGGATGCCAGGAGAACGCTACCTGCCCGACTGCATAATAATGGTCTGGGGCTGTTTTTCATGGTTCGGGCTAGGCCCCTTAGTTCCAGTGAAGGGAAATCTTAACGCTACAGCATACAATTACATTCTAGACGATTCTGTGCTTCCAACTTTGTGGCAACAGTTTGGGGAAGGCCCTTTCCTGTTTCAGTATGACAATTCCCCTGCAAAAGCAAGGTCCATACAGAAATGGTTTGTCGATCGGTGTGGAAGAACTTGACTGGCCTGAACAGAGCCCTGACCTAAACCCCATCGAACACCTTTGGGATGAATTGGAACGGTGACTGAAAGCCAGGCCTAATCACCCGACCTCACTAGTGGTTGGATGGAAGCATGTCCCCGCAGCTATGTTCAACATCTAGTGGAAAGCCTTCCCAGAAGCGTGGAGGCTGTTATAGCAGCAAAGGTGGGACCAACTCCATATTAATGCCCATGATTTCGGAATGATGAGCAGGTGTCTACATACTTTTGGTAATGTAGTGTATGTCTTCAACAATGCGTGGAGTGAAGATGCACAATGCGAGCCATGCCAGTTAGACAGTACTAGAGGCCCATAGAATGCCCTGCTGTCCCTATACAAAGCATGTTTAGGGAAGAGGTATGTTGACTATGCAGTGTAATCCACAGATATCCCTACACTAAACCACACACACACAACAATTAGTACTGCCGGAAGAATTTAATGACAGCTGGGGTGAAAGTTAGTAGTACTAAATTAGTCAGCTTCACCCCTCTCCTCTCTGACTGCTCCCCTTACAAGGAGTCCATTTAGATATTTTCTTGACTCTTCACAAATAAAATCATCCAAAGAATATAAACACAAAAACATTCATCTGACAAAGCATCCTATACTTTTTGAGGATTTTTCTAATAGCGATTTTTACAAGTTACATTTAATGTACAAGGTTGTACTTTTCGAACCAACGGTCTCTCTTATAATCATTAACCTGGTCTGTTATTATTGGGCCACTATAGTTTCCCTTACTCTAGTTTCCTACCTGAAGGTGGAAGCCTGTAGAAACCAGATGGCTGGCAGAGGGAGGTCATTCAGTAGCAGGCAGATTGGCCTAGAGGCATACAGACAGAATAAGAGGAGAAAAGGTTACACACAATTAAGTTATACACACTTTATTTAACAACAAACAATATGTGCCCTGGTTAAAAGTAGTGCACTATATAGGGAATAGGGTGCTTTTTCAGATGTAGTCCATCGCTCCCTGAGCTTCTAATTACAGTAGTACTCTTTGCGTGCAGGGGTTTGAACCAAAATAATTTTGTTTCGTTCTGAACAGAACCATTGTTTTTTCTGTTTTGTTTCACTGTTCCAAAATAAAGTTCTGAACCGGTTCGAACAGCTATAGCTGTTTACATGTGTTTAGCATAGGCAGCCGATGGCTATAGCTGTTTACATGTGTTTAGCATAGGCAGCCGATGGCTATAGCTGTTTACATGTGTTTAGCATAGGCAGCCGATGGCTATAGCTGTTTACATGTGTTTAGCATAGGCAGCCGATGGCTATAGCTGTTTACATGTGTTTAGCATAGGCAGCCGATGGCTATAGCTGTTTACATGTGTTTAGCATAGGCAGCCGATGGCTATAGCTGTTTACATGTGCGACTGACAGACAAGTGTAGGGCGTCATATGCGACTGACATTTTGCGGGTGGGGAGAGACCGAGAGAGGGTGGGGAGAGACCGAGAGAGGGTGGGCAGAGACCGAGAGAGGGTGGAGGAGGAGGCTTGGCTTGGCTCGAAGCACTGGGCATCTTATGACATGCATTATCTTAATAAGGCTCACAGAAATATACCTACGGGGAGTAGATTATATGGAGGAACTTTGAATGTCTTTGGACTTCCGAGAGTTTTCTTAAAATTGGACTAGAGCTAGCTAGCAAGCTTGTGTGTGTGGGCTTTGCATAGGCAACCTTTTTTTTAGGACCCCCTAAAAAATGTCCGGAACATAAAATAACATTATTAACAGGTTCCCATGCTTTTAAAATAACGGTTCTGTTCCAGAACAGTATAGATCACTTTCGTTCCCAGTTCTGATTCTGTGCCTACAAAAAAAAAATGGTTCTGTTCCCTGAACCGGTTCCAACTCCTGTTTGCTTGTTCAGTTACACCCATTCCTATAGCCCCAATAATTGATCCACCACAAACAATGCCCTCCACCTCTTCTCCACAGCCCGGCGTTCCTCCCGGGCTCCCCTTGGACATGCATCACTGATTGATTCAGGGACAGACAGGTGGGAGATATAACTCAATAGTTAATAAAGCAACAATCAGTCTAATCTAGATGAATAGATCAGCAAAATCTGTAACCAATAGTAAAACCTAGATAGCCTAGCGATTACAGCTGTCTGCTGCTTTTTAAATACTGTACTGTAGTTGGTGAAGTAAATTATTAGGAACTGCATGCAGGCAGGAAGGCACACCCCTACTCCTCCCCTCCCCTCCCCTCTACTCTACTCACAAGGCAGTCAGGAGGATTGATTTCTCATGGACTTGAAAGGAGAAGAGGAAGAATGCCAGAGAGGAGTTGACCTGAAATTACAGTTTACACAGGTTAGCATTACATCATTCTCTGTAATCAAACATCAGTAAACAGTACAAAAATACTTACCAATGCAAGTTTGAACTGCCAAAATGTAGGTTTCATCAAAAGTTTTATAGACGAAGGTAGGATAGCCAAGAGAGTGGCGGTCAAACTGAAAAGAAAACAATAACAGAAGAATTATGTAATTTATAGATAGATAGATAGATAGATAGATAGATAGATAGATAGATAGATAGATAGATAGATAGATAGATAGATAGATAGATAGATAGATAGATAGATAGATAGATAGATAGATAGATAGATAGATAGATAGATAGATAGATAGATAGATAGATATAGATAGATAGATACTTTATTGATCCCCGGGGGGAACATTTCTTTGTCAAGCAGCTACAACAACAAAACACAGGGCAGGTGCAAAATGCCAGAACGAAAGTACAAAAAAGACAGATACGCGATACATGATACATAAAGCGGCAGTATGAAAAAGTATAGAAATACAAGAAGTCTGGAGTGCAAAAAAGCTATAAAAAGACATTGCATAGTATGGGTGGTTGGCTGAATATGTACACTATACATTGGTGGATGTTGGATGGTTAACTATACTATACAGGTCGATGGCAGAGAAATACTTCAGTAGCTAAGAATGCGTATGATATGAGTGAGAGTAGTAATAGTTTACTTAATAGACAGACTGGCTAAATGAACAGGTAAGTGAATATTTTGCATGGTTAAATTAGCTGTACAGGTAAATATACAGTTATATTTACAGATAAGTGAATACTTGCATGGTTACATAAACTGTACAGGTAAATGACAGGAAGAGAAACTTAAATAGCTAAATGTGTGTATGATATAATTTGGGGTAATAATAGTAATTCCCTTAAAATACAGTCCTTAGTGCGCAGGGTTTAATTACAGATAACTGCACGTATTGCACATTTGATATACTAAAAGCAATGAGAAAAGGTGCAACTGACAGGATACTAATATGCATTCCTGAGTGAATGACTACGTAAGCTAGGTCCAAGAATTACTTGCAATATTGCACGTGATATGATATAACTGTACATGAGTATGTATATATATATATATACAGACCTGCATGAATAAATAGGTCCTGAGTGAATGAGTGATTACGGACCAGAGTTACTCACGGATGGATGCATAATTGTTAAACTAGGGCCTAGCACCCCAACAGTTCCAGATCTATGTTGCCGACGGCACGGCACCCCGGTGAGGCATTATATAGTCTAATAGCCGCCGGCAGGAAGGACCTCCTGTAGCGCTCTCTGGCACACCGTGGTGGGATCAGTCTGTGACTGAAGGTGCTCCTCTGCGTCATAACCATGGCATGCAGAGGGTGGGTGACGTTGTCCATGATGGCCAGCAGTTTGGCCAGGATCCGTCTCTCCGCCACCTCCTCTAGAGTGTCAAGGCTCATCCCCAGGACAGAGCTAGCCTTCCTGATCAGCTTATTTACCAGAGAAGCATCACCGGCTTCAATGTTGGCTCCCCAGCACACCACTGCACCACAGACTGGTAGAAGGTATGCAGTAGTTTACTGCCCACGTTGAAGGACCTGAGCCTCCTCAGAAAGTAGAGTCGGCTCTGGTCCTTTTTGTACAGGACCCCGGTGTTACCAGCCCATTCCAGCCTGTTGTCCATAAGGACTCCCAGGAACTTGTATGACCAAACCATTTCCACATCCATCCCCTTTATAGGGACTGCAGTCAGTTGTGCCTTGGTTCTCCTGAAGTCCACCACCATCTCCTTTGTTTTGCTGATGTTGAGCTGAAGGTGGTTCTGCTCACACCACAACACAAAGTCACTGATTGTGCTCCTGTACTCCTCCTCCTGCCCACCCCTGATGCACCCTACAATTGCGGAGTCATCCGAGAACTTCTGTAGGTGGCATGTTTCAGAGTTATATCTGAACTCTGAGGTGTAGAGGATGAACAGGAAGGGGGACAGGACCGTTCCCTAGGGGGCCCCTGTGTTGCTCACTACCCGTTCTGACACACAGCTCTGTAGTCGCACAAATTGTGGCCTACCGGTCAGGTAGTCCGTGACCCAGGAGACTAAGGGTGCTTCCACTTCCATCCTCCTCATCTTCTCAACCAGTAGCAGGGGCTGAATGGTATTGAAGGCACTGGAGAAGTAAAAAAACATAACCCTCACAGTGCAATCTGCGTTGTCCAGGTGAGAGTAGGCCCTCTGCAGAAGGTAGATGATTGCATCATCCACCCCAATGTTGCGCTGGTATGCAAACTGCAGGGGGTCCAGTGAAGTACACACCAGGGGTCTGAGGTGATCAACAAGACTATGATCAATCTGACCAAACAGTGAAGGGCCCAGCCCTGAAACCTAACCCTCGGGTTTAAACTGAACCGTGCGGTTGCTCTGCTGCAGGCTTGTTTTAACCCATCCCGGTCAAACCATAAGACCCCAGCTATGTGGAAAATGTACCAGATACTGGCATCGCTTAGGGCAACCCCAGCATTAGTTTAACCCTTCAATTGTCACTCACAGGGGATAGAGACACAAGAAAGGGGGGCCAGGGAGGTACCTCCACTCCGACTGAAGGGGTAGGATAGGGCAGCATGTGAGTGAGAGGTGTGAGGGCAGTGTGTCAGGCCTAAAGGGCCCCTGAGGAGAGGAGTATCGGGACCCCCAACACGGGGCAAGAGGGGTGTGCTACGGAGGTGGGGGTCATGGTTATTTGGGGATACAGTTCCCAGATACCGTCCCACAGGTGATACATCCTGTTATTTCTCTTGTGAGACATTTTTGACAGTAACATAGTGGTAACATGCATATATATAAATACATGAACCAGTAGTCCACTTCTATTTTTATGACACATTCTACGGCAAGGTATCCCTCCCCTAAACATAGTTATTACAATATTCACCCATGGCCAAAAAGCTCTAGTGTTTTCATTTGTTTTAAATACACTACAGTCCTAGAAGTCCCAGTTAATTCCTGCTATTAACAGTCTTTTCAGAAATGTGTCCATCCTGTGCAGAGTGCACACAGCACCCCTAAATATAACCCCACAGGTTATTCAAGCATGCACCACCATGACCACATGAGAAGGGTTCTATGACTGACTGACTGTAGCATCTTCTCATTCATAAGGAACTTGGAGGAGAATCAGCTTTGACAGGCATACCACTTCATGTCAACACAGAGAAGTTAGCAAACTGCTGTTTCTCAAACAGAAATGGCTCATAGTTTCTCTCGGCATTCCAAATCTAAAATCTCATCAGCCGATTTCCAATAGTGCCCATAGCAGCTGGTAGTGATCAGTATCTCAGTATTCAAGGGATAATCTTATTTACACTCTGCAAGAGAGAGCATGAGATGGAGAGAATGAGCTGGAGAGATAAAGAGGGGGATTACCTGAGGTAGAGCTGGGTATCAGTGGACAGGATGGTCTTGATCTTTATCAGGACATTCAAGCTGCACCATGTGTTGGCCACTTTATCCTGTCAACACACACTTTTTAATGAGAAAACAAATATGTATCATAGCTCACTTTCTATAACGACGCAGAACCAATAATTTATCATATTCCTTGTTGTTAATGAAGTGTTTATTATCGATGTGAATCAATAAAATGACTTACAAAACTCATTACAAGGGTTTCAAATTTAGAAAACCCCAAATATGGTATGACAGTACGCTGCTTTAAAAAGCATTCAGTTTTGAAGAGAAGGCAAATAAGTGGCATTGCTCCAAGTAATAATTTACCAACTGAAAGTGCAATAAGAATTCCTTCTGTGCATTCCACAGTGCATTTGTACAGGAGCGCTTCGGGAACCATTACCAGGCTCATAAACCACCCGTCAGGTGCTATGGAATGGGATGTCACTAAAAGCTATGCACTTATTTGTAAACTTGGGGACACAGGGTTAAATGTTCAGAGATAATCACATTACGACAATTTCCGCAACTTCGGCACATTCACATTCCGACCACCCCACAGAAGAACACTGTCGCAGTGTCTGTCCAGTGTCCACCCACCACACCACCCAATCCATAGTTCTGACCATTGGAAAACAGATACAAAATGTCAGCCTTGACGACAGTCTTTGCAGTTGGGGTAGCTAGCAGGACTGACCGTGTGATTCATGTGATTTATGGCCTTAGCAGTTGTTCTGAGACCAGACATTAAGACGTTAAGGCCCCCTGCTGCTTCTACTGGCTGTGATATGACACAAAGTAGGAATACAATGCATAGATCACACTCTGTAGTCTAATCATGTCTTGTAATGTGTTCTCTTCTATAGGGTGAATTTCTATGCGGTCCACTGGGCTTTGCTACAGCTGCTCAGAGCACAGCTGTGTGTGTGTGGAGTTAAATACAGGTCCAGTCAGCAGGCTGTCCGTCCGACGTCGCGGCTCCATCTCTCCTAACCCCTCCCCCCCTCCCCCTGTAGCCCCCAACCCAAATAACTATCCTACCGGAATGTCCTCCAACGCCACCTGGGCTAAAGGCTACACAGGAACCTGGGTTTCGGCTGCAAATGCGGGTAAGTGCCTTTGGCGGCACTCCTCAACTTTAAGCCAGCTTGGAATTTCACAGTCTGCAGCATTTGGTGTCATTTTTGTGAAGCAGGAAAACAGAGACCGCCAGTGCTCGGTGGGTAAATGTACAACTTACCCTCCTTTCTCCTCGCCCCCTCAACCTCCCCCCACCACCCCTTCTCGCCCTGTCCGCTTGTCCCAATCCGGCTTCTGCTTACGTGCACAATTTCACAATTAGTTCAGGCAGTCTTCTCCTGGAGCCCCTCACACTGCAGGGTATAGAGTCACTCACACCTTGTGTATTATGTTTGTATCATTTCATAAACAAATAACTGCCATGCATACTACCACCCTGACCAGCCTCACATAGCCATACTACCACCATGACCAGCCTCACATAGCCATACTACCACCCTGACCAGCCTCACATAGCCATACTACCACCATGACCAGCCTCACATAGCCATACTACCACCCTGACCAGCCTCACATAGCCATACGACCACCCTGACCAGCCTCACATAACCATACTACCACCCTCACATAGCCATACTACCACCCTGACCAGCCTCACATAGCCATACTACCACCCTGACCAGCCTCACATAGCCATACTACCACCCTGACCAGCCTCACATAGCCTTTTAGACCAACTTTAATATTACAGATAGATTGTGGGTTCTATCAATTTAATTGTATGCATAATTTCTAATCCCCCCTTATTTCTAATCTCCCCTGATTGACAACAATACTTCTACTGCTACTTACAGCCATTTTCACTCACATGTACCGTACGCGTAGTTAAATAATTACACACATATTCCTCATTTCCTTTTTTCTGCAAGTGCTGGATTTTCAGCCAGAGTCCAATCCACCCTTCATTCTGACCTTAACTCCAACCCTTCAATGACCACAGATTAACCCATCTTTCCCAGTATAATACCATTTTGATATTTCCTTTTGCAATAAATCCCTCAATTTTCCTGATCCTCCGTTTGTAACATTTCTACCGAAATAAATACTTTACCCAAGGGTATAATGCTATTTCCCATTGACTGATCGTGTTTTTTCAGATCCCCTAACAATACAGATATTATGACATAACCATTCCTGGACCCGACTCTATAAGTGAGCCACCGATGGACAGTACCAGAAAATACGTTCTATTGATTCTGTTTCCTTGTGGCAGAGTCTGCAGAACGCTAACTGTTTCATTTTCAATTACTTCTCACATCACCGTGCCCCCTTGGGGAATGGGTGTAGGACACAGCGGGCACAGGGCAGGATGGGTGCAGGACACAGCGGGCACAGGGCAGGATGGGTGCAGGACACAGCGGGCACAGGGCAGGATGGGTGCAGGACACAGCGGGCACAGGGCAGGATGGGTGTAGGACACAGTGGGCACAGGGCAGGATGGGTGCAGGACACAGCGGGCACAGGGCAGGATGGGTGTAGGACACAGTGGGCACAGGGCAGGATGGGTGTAGGACACAGTGGGCACAGGGCAGGATGGGTGTAGGACACAGTGGGCACAGGGCAGGATGGGTGTAGGACACAGCGGGCACAGGGCAGGATGGGTGTAGGACACAGTGGGCACAGGGCAGGATGGGTGTAGGACACAGTGGGCACAGGGCAGGATGGGTGTAGGACACAGTGGGCACAGGGCAGGATGGGTGTAGGACACAGCGGGCACAGGGCAGGATGGGTGTAGGACACAGCGGGCACAGGGCAGGATGGGTGTAGGACACAGCGGGCACAGGGCAGGATGGGTGCAGGACACAGTGGGCACAGGGCAGGATGGGTGCAGGACACAGTGGGCACAGGGCAGGATGGGTGTAGGACACAGCGGGCACAGGGCAGGATGGGTGTAGGACACAGTGGGCACAGGGCAGGATGGGTGTAGGACACAGTGGGCACAGGGCAGGATGGGTGTAGGACACAGCGGGCACAGGGCAGGATGGGTGTAGGACACAGCGGGCACAGGGCAGGATGGGTGCAGGACACAGTGGGCACAGGGCAGGATGGGTGCAGGACACAGTGGGCACAGGGCAGGATGGGTGTAGGACACAGTGGGCACAGGGCAGGATGGGTGCAGGACACAGTGGGCACAGGGCAGGATGGGTGCAGGACACAGTGGGCACAGGGCAGGATGGGTGCAGGACACAGTGGGCACAGGGCAGGATGGGTGTAGGACACAGTGGGCACAGGGCAGGATGGGTGCAGGACACAGTGGGCACAGGGCAGGATGGGTGCAGGACACAGTGGGCACAGGGCAGGATGGGTGCAGGACACAGTGGGCACAGGGCAGGATGGGTGCAGGACACAGTGGGCACAGGGCAGGATGGGTGCAGGACACAGTGGGCACAGGGCAGGATGGGTGTAGGACACAGTGGGCACAGGGCAGGATGGGTGTAGGACACAGTGGGCACAGGGCAGGATGGGTGTAGGACACACTGGGCACAGGGCAGGATGGGTGCAGGACACAGTGGGCACAGGGCAGGATGGGTGCAGGACACAGTGGGCACAGGGCAGGATGGGTGCAGGACACAGTGGGCACAGGGCAGGATGGGTGCAGGACACAGTGGGCACAGGGCAGGATGGGTGTAGGACACAGTGGGCACAGGGCAGGATGGGTGCAGGACACTGAGCTGCCGACCCCCTCTACACCCCCGTAACGGTGTTACTTTACAGTGTTACTTTTCAGCAGCTCCACCATGACACGCTTTCAATGGCGCCGTGGAAGTGTTGCAATGCTCTAACCAATGTCCCTAGTGTGAGCCACCGCTGTTCGTCCGTCTTTAATTCCCCTCCACCGCTCCTCCCCTCTCTTCCTGTGTGGCCTTGCTGTGTGTACATACACGCGTGTAAGTTCGATTTTCAAGGACGTAGCAGTTTAGCTGGCAATGTTTTTCAAAACGAATTGGTGCACTCGGACAAGCATAGTGTTGGCCCTTGGCACCGAACCACGCATCACACAGCTAAAACATGGCCCTGCAATGATGTGCTGAAAAGACCCTGGCAGTAAATTTGTTTGATTTATCTTTATCACCCCCACCTAGTCACTACGACCCCCCCACCCCGCACCGAGATAGAGCGAACCTGATCTTCTGACCTTTCACCATTTTATTCCTCTGTTTTCTTTGATCCTGCAGGGGATCCATTTCAAATTGGCTAAGCAATTGATGGAGGGTAGCAGGTTGTGTGTGTGTGTGTAAGAGCATGTAGGCTGTGCTGTGAAGAACAGGGGGTGCAGCGTACCACTCCTGTATACGAGGGCAGCACTTTGTTGACTACCTTAAACCTCCTCGTCTTTCTAGCACCAACTGATTTCGACTTGGCAGATAGTGTGGTCTCTCAAGACTGGGCTGTGGGTGGAGAACCTGGTTTGGGTTACTCTGTTGGTCTCCAGAACATTCTAGAAGCTTTAGGTGACTCACGTCGCAGAATGTTAGGGAAAACACTTGACTCGAGAGTATGACTAATTGCATTGAACACGGAAACCTTTTTGGAGGGTCACTCTCAATCAAACATCACGTACCTCGAAGAGGCCTCGCCCCACAGGGAAAAGGCGGTGCACCACCTGCAAGACCTGGCCAGGGTCAGACAGGAAGGGCAGCCAGCAGAGGGCAAAGGTCACAAGTACTGTTACAGCGATCTTCACTAGCAGGAACAACCTGGGTGGGTGGTGGATGAGAAAACAAATCATAAAGTACACCGAACCTTTGAAACTGTCAAATACCCAAAACATAAACTTACAAAACTGGCTAAGATTCCCAAAACTGGCTAAGTTTACATGTACTGTAAAGCAGTAAAACATGATAATTCATATTGTAAACAGTATTCATTGGCTGAATCTCCCATCTCTCTCATCACAACAGCTGTGAGTGGAACTATCCACATCCCAAGTTAGTCAATGTATGTTGTGAAAACCATGCGTCAGCTAAAAGTCTTTCACAGTAGGTCAGCTGTAGTAGCTGTGTGGCGGTAAAGTTGCATCCACAGGAACAGCCGAGGAGCTTGGGCATGGCCATACTGTCATCTGGACATATCTTCCCCTGCCCATCTAATCTAGCTATCCATTAGCTACCAGATGCCCTTGGTACATTGTTACTAGATAAACAAATGCGGGGACACTAGAAACAGTCATCCAATCTGATTGCCTCGCCTCAGTAACTGCTACTTTGTTTGGGAGAGTGGCAGAGTGGAGAAAATGTAGGCTACTTTATGAGGCCATGTATTGTGGGAAGGGCTATACAGACTTTTCTGACTTGCAAACCTACTAGCGTTAACTGTAACCTAAACCAAACCCTTAACCCTAACTTAATTTTAACCAATTCTGAAATTAAATATTGATGTGCATGTCAGAAAGGTCTGCATTGCCCTTTCCATGTTTTGTCCACTGGCTAGAGAAAGTGGTGGATTCTAAGTATTATTTTAAAAAGAATTGTGTTGATTCAGAGTTAATGTAAATAATGAATATAATGTAATATGTTCTTTAATGCTTTTGGGAGGGATCTTACACCATTCCTCCATACAGAATCCTTCCTTGATCTTAAATTCATGGAGTTCACCTTGTATCTTCATTTACCTTTTATTTCAATATTTGCACTCTATGCACACTCACACACTGTCACCCCAACACACACACAAACACTCACTCCATCATATGCTCACTCTCACATAATATGCACATACATTTATACTGGCTCTACACACCCTCGCACCCACTCACATACAAGCTGCTGCTACTATGTTTATTTATATCCTGTTCCCTAGTCCCCTTACCCCTGTACATATCTACTCCTTCCCTCCAGTATCCCTGCACATGTACATATTGTATTGGAACAGACTTTTTAAATATTTAAAATTTCTTATTCTTATTCCTCTTGTATGTTTTTTTGTAATACACTGTTATTGATTATTACATTGTTGGGTTTTGAGTTTGCAAGAAAGGCTTTTCACTGTACTTGTGCATGTGACATTAAAAATTGAAACATGAAACAAACCACAGGTTTTCAATGGGTTTCAAGTCCAGAGACTGAGATAGCCATTGCTAAATGTTGATTTTGTGGTCAATTAACCATTTCTTTTTGGATTTTGATGTGTGTTTGGGGTTATTGTCTTCCGGAAGATCCACTTGTAGATAAGTTTCAGCCTCCTGACAGAGGCAACCAGGTTTTTGGCTAAAATGTCCTGGTCCTGGGTAAACTTCATGATACTGTTGACCTTAAACAAGCCCCAGGACCAGTGGAAGTAAAATAGCCCAAAAACATCAAAGATCCACCACCATATTTTACAGTAGGGATGGGGTTATTTACTGCTCATGCATTTAATCATTTATATATTTTATACAGTCATTTTTGCTAATCTTTATCAAGGGTGTCAATTCTGGACCCCACTGTATATCATCTGCCACACACACAGTCCCATTCACACAAACCCCCTTAGCCAGGGGTGTAAGTCTAAGTCAGCTAACTCACCCTCGGCCTGCCAGGCCCTGCTTGAAACACTTGCCCAGTATGTAGCAGAAGAAGGGTAGGGAGTGGTAGAGCTCCATCTGTTTGTAGTTTAGGGCCAGGACGAAGGCCAGAGAGCCCAGCACGTCCCAGCCCAGACCCAGACCCACCACGCCCCATAGGGCCAACCCCAGGCTTATAATGTTATATCTGACGCCCAGTTAAAGAATACATAGTCATGATGGTACTGTTACCGGCTGCTCTGCTATGCCTCATTCATTCAAATCCAGGTCCCCTATCAAACTGGTTCTACCATGATTCATCTCATTATTTATATTCACACTGGCTGTACATACAGTGCATTCGGAAAGTATTCAAACCCCTTAACTTTTTCCACATTTTGTTACATTATAGCCTTATTCTAAAATTGATAAAATTGTTTTTTTTCCTTCATCAATCTAAATACAATACCTCATAATGACAAAGCAAAAACTGGTTTTTAGAAATTTTTGAAAAAAATTAATATCACATTTACATAAGTATTCAAACTCTTTACTCAGTACTTTGTTGAAACACCTTTGGCAGCGATTACAGCTTTGAGTCTTCTTGGGTACAGCGCTACAAGCTTGGCACACCTGTATTTGGGGAGTTTCTTCTCTGCAGATCCTCTCAAGCTCTGTCAGGTTGGATGGGGAGTGTTGCTGCACAGCTATTTTCAGGTCTCTCCAAAGGTTTTCCATCGGGTTCAAATCCGAGCTCTGGCTGGGCCACTCAAGGACATTCAGAGACTTGTCCCGAAGCCAGTCCTGCATTGTCTTGGCTGTGTGCTTAGGGTCGCTGTCCTGTTTGGAAGGTGAACCTTCGCCCCAGTCTAAGGTCCTGAGCGCTCTGGAGCAAGTTTTCATCAAGGATCTCTCTGTATTTTGCTCCGTTCATCTTTCCCTCGATCCTGACTAGTCTCCCAGTCCCTGCCGCTGAAAAACATGCCCACAGCATGATGCTGCCACCACCATGCTTCACCATAGGGATGGTGCCAGACGTGGCACTTGCCATTCAGGCCAAAGAGTTCAATCTTGGTTTCATCAAACCAGAGAATCTTGTTTCTCATGGTCTGAGAGTCTTTAGGTGCATTTCGGCAAACTCCAAGCGGGCTTTCATGTGCCTATTAATGAGGAGTGGCTTCCGTCTGGCCACTCTACCATAAAGGCCTGATTGGTGGAGTGCTGCAGAGATGGTTGTCCTTCTGGAAGGTTCTCCCATCTCCACAGAGGAACTCTGAAGCTCTGTCAGAGTGACCATCGGGTTCTTGGTCACCTCCCTGACAAAGGCCCTTCTCCCCCGATTGCTCAGTTTGGCCGGGCAGCCATCTCTAGGAAGAGTCTTGGTGGTTCCAAACTTCTTCAATTTAAGAATGATGGAGGCCACTGTGTTCTACTGGACCTTCAATGCTGCAGAAATGTTTTGGTAACCTTCCCCAGATCTGTGCCTCGACACAATCCTGTCTCTGAGTTCTACGGACAATTCCTTCGACCTCATGGCTTGGTTTTTGCTCGGACATGCACTGTCAACTGTGGGATCTTATATTGACAGGTGTGTGCCTTTCCAAATAATGTCAAATCAATTGAATTTACCAGAGGTGGACTCCAATCAAGTTATAGAAACATCTCAAGGATGATCAATGGAAACAGGATGCACCTGAGCTCAATTTCGAGTATCATAGCAAAGGGTCGGAATACTTACAGTGGGGAGAACAAGTATTTGATACACTGCCAATTTTGCAGGTTTTCACACTTACAAAGCATGTAGAAGTCTGTAATTTTTATCATAGGTACTCTTCAACTGTGAGTGACGGAATCTAAAACAAAAATTTGGAAAATCACATTGTATGATTTTTAAGTAATTAATTTGCGTTTTATTGCATGACATAAGTATTTGATACATCAGAAAAGCAGAACCTAATATTTGGTACAGAAATCTTTGTTTGCAATTACAGAGATCATACGTTTCCTGTAGTTCTTGACCAGGTTTGCACACACTGCAGCAGGGATTTTGGCCCACTCCTCCATCCAGATCCTTTCGGGGCTGTCGCTGGGCAATACGGACTTTCAGCTCCCTCCAAAGATTTTCTGTTGGGTTCAGGTCTGGAGACTGGCTAGGCCACTCCAGGACCTTGAGATGCTTCTTACGGAGCCACTCCTTAGTTGCCTTGGCTTTGTGTTTCAGGTCGTTGTCATGCTGGAAGACCCAGCCACGACCCATCTTCAATGCTCTTACTGAGGGAAGGAGGTTGTTGGCCAAGATCTCGCGATACATGGCCCCATCCATCCTCCCCTCAATACGGTGCAGTCGTCCTGTCCCCTTTGCAGAAAAGCATCCCCAAAGAATGATGTTTCCACCTCCATGCTTCACGGTTGGGATGGTGTTCTTGGGGTTGTACTCATCCTTCTTCTTCCTCCAAACACGGCGAGTGGAGTTTAGACCAAAAAGCTCTATTTTTGTCTCATCAGACTACATGACCTTCTCCCATTCCTCCTCTGGATCATCCAGATGGTCATTGGCAAACTTCAGACGGGCCTGGACAAGCGCTGGCTTGAGCAGGGGGAACTTGCGTGCGCTGCAGGATTTTAATCCATGACGGCGTAGTGTGTTACTAATGGTTTTCTTTGAGACTGTGGTCCCAGCTCTCTTCAGGTCATTGACCAGGTCCTGCCGTGTAGTTCTGGGCTGATCCCTCACCTTCCTCATGATCATTGATGCCCCACGAGGTGAGATCTTGCATGGTGCCCCAGACCGAGGGAGATTGACCGTCATCTTGAACTTCTTCCATTTTCTAATAATTGCGCCAACAGTTGTTGCCTTCTCACCAAGCTGCTTGCCTATTGTCCTGTAGCCCATCCCAGCCTTGTGCAGGTCTACAATTTTATCCCTGATGTCCTTACACAGCTCTCTGGTCTTGGCCATTGTGGAGAGGTTGGAGTCTGTTTGATTGAGTGTGTGGACAGGTGTCTTTTATACAGGTAACGAGTTCAAACAGGTGCAGTTAATACAGGTAATGAGTGGAGAACAGGAGGGCTTCTTAAAGAAAATCTAACAGGTCTGTGAGAGCCGGAATTCTTACTGGTTGGTAGGTGATCAAATACTTATGTCATGCAATAAAATGCAAATTAATTATTTAAAAATCACACAATGTGATTTTCTGGATTCCGTCTCTCTCAGTTGAAGTGTACCTATGATAAAAATTACAGACCTCTACATGCTTTGTAAGTAGGAGAACCTGCAAAATCGGCAGTGTATCAAATACTTGTTCTCCCCACTGTATGTAAATAAGGTATTTATGTTTTTTTATTTGTAATACATTTGCAAAACATTATAAAAACCTGTTTTTGCTTTGTCATTATGGGGTATTGTGTGTAGATTGATGAGGGAAAAAAACACATTTAATCAATTTTATAATAAGGCTGTAACGTAACAAAATTTGGGGTCTGAATACTTTCCGAATGCACTGTACATGGGATGACAAGAGATGGTTGTGATTTTGACATAGGAATAATATGATCCAGTGATAGAAATAGCTTGGGTTTTTAAAGGATACTGGAAATGCCCATAGTCGATTAGAATAAGGCCTGGATAGAGCAGGATACAGAGGACTGTGCAGACCTAGGCAAGAAGAGAACACAACACACATTATAGTGATGCCAATGCAATACAGTCTCTTTGTTTTTCTAGTTATCAAAACTAAGACTGCACTTATTCTGCCTTACCTTCTTTTTGTTTGATCCTTCACTGAGGTAAAAACTGTAAAGAATAACAGCAGGAATGTATATCAGCAGATCTGCAACAAGAACTGAGCAAAGATACATATATTCAGACCCACAAATGAATAACAAGTGACTGACCATGTTCTTCGTAGGTGTCTCACTCCTATGTGATGCTCGTCCCTCAACCAACATTCAGCTATCTGACATAATACAGTGTCTCTTCTTGTAATAAATTAATCACATATAATCTGTCAAATTGTGACACAGGATAGGCATTTGCAGAAAGAAAGCCACTTATTTCTATCCATGTGTATGTCTCGCTTGTTGGCATAATAAACAAATAATAATTTATAGTAGTTTTATGTCAAGTGTACGCAGAGAGGAAGAGGCAAAGCAATCAGTATACCACCAGATTTGGTGTACGTTAGATTTAAGTTATACTGCAACATTAAAATCAACAGGGGGTTGCAATAGCTGTTTGATGTGTAATGTTCTTTAATCTGTCTGTCAATAGTCTTACCTGTGGCTCTCATAAACAACTTATGTCCATAGCTTTCATGACCTCGAGACGCATGCAACTCCACCCAGTCTGGGTTTATCAGCTTGGCCCTGCAGGAAGGCACAACATAGTAATATAATTATAATAATCATAATATATGCCATTTAGCAAATGCTTTTATCCAAAGTGACTTGAGTACTGTGTGCATACATTTTCGTACAGGTGGCCCCAGCAGGAACCGAACCCACGATCCTGATGTTTGTGTGTGTGTGTGTGTGTGTGTGCCCTCAGACTTACACATGTGCACAGAGCAGGCTGTGGTAGGCTGTGAGAGGGGGGTAGTCCAAACCCCAGTAGTTTAGGTTGTTGTCTGTAGTGTTGATGTACCTGAAGGATGAAAACAACATTGAGTTATCCTAGCTATTGCTTAGAAATCATATAAAACAAACAGGTGCAAGAAAGGACCATAGGCTATTAGACAGGACCATAGGCTATTAGACAGGTGCATAGACCAACCATTCATGAACAGGCAGATTGTATGTCACTTCTTGCCAGTGCCTTTGAGCTTCGTAGTCCCCGAACATGGGTGGTTTGCCTGCCCCTGAAAATAAGGTAAATGGGTGAAAATGCTGCTTAATAATAACTAGCTAGCTACAGCAAATATGCAGAGGAAGACATTATAGTCCTGCTGCTGAACAATGACTAGCTAGCAAGCGGACTCATGTGTCTGTCTGTCTAGCTAACGTTTTGTCCATAATCATTAGATCAAAATACCGGTTGCATTTTACCACTCAAAATCAACAAGTTTACAATGCTAAGCTAACTATCATTTCTAGCTAACTACGTAGCTATGAAACAGAGAGCTATCAGTGAGCCCTGCAGGTGCAACATTAGCATAAAGCTAGCTAGTTATGGTCCACTTCCTACCTGAATACGAGTTTAAGGATACAGCCCATCTCGCCGTAAGACCGAGCAAAACACAAAGGGACACAAGGCTCCAGTTCTCCATGCCCGAGACTATTAAACAGCTTTATTATTGGCAATAAAATGCTATAATTTTCTATGCATGTTGCAGCTTCCGTGCAGGATTGTTGTTTACACTTCCTGAACACGTCAGCGCAGGCGCTGGCTGATGACGTGTCGTGGTACCTCAGTTTATTTTTGGTCAGAGCTGGATGATGCTGACAATAAAGAATATTCGATTTCAAACAAAAGCGGAATTATCACATCATATGTAAATATGCACAAGTAGTGACGGTAAGAAGTGAGAAAGAATGATAATGAAGGATTTAGCTACTTTGGCTATTTGTTCAAATATGTGATTTGGAAATTAAGGGAAACAGTTTTTCCACAAGTTGGCTAGCCTATACACACTTAGAAAAAATATACTATCTAGATCCTAAAAGGTTTCTTCGGCTGTCCCCATATGAGAACCCATTGAAGAACACTTTTTGGTTCTGGTGGAACCCTTTTGGTTCTAGGTAGAACCATTTTGGGTTCCATGTAAAAAAAAAAATCCACATAGGGTTCTACCTGTAACCCAAAAGGGTTGTACCTGGAACTAAAAAATGGTTCCACTATGGGGACAGCTGAAGAACCCTTTTGGAAGAGTGTAGTTGGTCACATGGGCTTAGGCAATTGGTTTGAGGTTATATTAAATAGTAGACTATAATATTAGGCATTATTTTGACCCACATACTTATAGTTTGAGACTTCAGTGAGTGCTATGATAAGGCATGATTCTCTATGAAGGATTGACAAACAAGTGAAGTAAAAATATGTGACAGCAATAGTAGGTAGTTTATAAATATGCAAATACTGGAGCACAATCTATTGTACCACCAAGGTGCTTGTTGTCACCCCCGGTATACTGTCTATCTGCCCAGAGGCACATCCTGTATGACCTTTCAGTCCGGTGACATCTAAAACCATGTCTGTTTCCATTCCGAGGGGTGAGAAGTTGTTGGATGAAACACGTCACTTCTTTGTGGTTCACGCATTAATTATTTATAAATAATAATAACCTTGGACAACTGCTGATTTGCAATGACACTTTCATTACAATGAGAAGCCCATAACTCATTGGTGGCCATAAGTTATTAATACCCTGGTGTGCCAGCTTTACTTTGCCATTTAGTGCTTCATCTCTGCGCCTTTTAAATATTCAATAACTGCTGTATCTACATTTACTGTCTATGATCTGGCCCTGCTATAAGGCTATAATGAAGGCTTTCCACGTCTTGCTGGCACCCTATTCCCTAGTGCTCTATATAGGAAATATGGATGCCATTTCAGTCGCAGACCCAGTCTTTGGTTGTTTATTTACCTTAGATAGGTAGGTAGAGGGAGGGTGGGTGGGTGTTTGGGTGGGTGGGTAGGTAGGTAGGTAGGTAGGTAGGTAGGTAGGTAGGTAGGTAGGTAGGTAGGTAGGTAGGTAGGTAGGTAGGTAGGTAGGTAGGTAGGTAGGTAGGTAGGTAGGTAGGTAGGTAGGTAGGTAGGTAGGTAGGTAGGTAGGTAGAATCCTATATAGAGTTGGGAACGGTTGTGGAGTAGGAGATGAAAGAATGAAGTATCCTCATTATCATCATCATCATCATCATATCCCCCTTTCCCTTTCCTTTCACGCATCATCAGGCTGACCAATGACTGATAATGCTTCTGGAATTTACTGGAAGAGAAGAGATTAATTAAGTAGGTAGCTAAACAACTCTAACATAGTATTATGACAATAACAACATTGTAATAGCACAATGGCAGTGATAGTTAAAAGTAACAACCAGGTATGCATAACAACCAGGTATTCCATAATAATAATATGCAATCATTCTGTTTTATTAGCACAGGTAATAAACACTGTTAATTATTGACAATTTGTCATAGATCACAGGTAATTATTTAAATGTTTTGGTAGATTTCATTACACACACACACACACACACACACACTCCCAGTAAATTGCACTTTGTCCTTGGAAGAAGCTAACTTAATCAATCAAGTATTCTTCTTTTTTGAAGAAACAATGGGCAATAGGTCTACAAATAAGAGAGATTATTGTTCAAATGAACATTCCCAACTGAAACAGGTTTTATTGCTAACGACGAGTATAGGCAGTAGAAAACAGAGAGATCATTCTGGGAATGTGTCATATCATCTGCAATATTAGAGAATTACTTTTATTGGGAGGATCAATGTGTTTGCTGTCAACCAGATGACAAAGGCCAGTAAGGCCCCTCTTTCTTCGTGCACTTATCCTAATAGTCTTGTGTTCTTTGTTTTATGTATTGTGGGCCTAGTAGATGTGAAAAACAAACATTTAGGGCACATTTATACACATGACACAACTGTGCCCAAACATCCATTTACAAAAAACTAACAAAATCAATTCTACTGTATTAATATTATTCGACGTTTCACTCAAAATGTAGTTTTATTTATTTAACCTTTAGGCAAGTCAGTAAAGAACACATTCTTATTTACAATGATGGCCTAGGAACAGTGGGTTAACTGCCTTGTTCAAGGGCAGGACAAAATATTTTTTACCTTGGCAGGTCGGGGATTCGATTCAGCAACCTTTTGCTTAGGGACCCAACGCTCTAACCATTCGGCTACCTGCCGCCCTTGCCGTAATTTAAACCTATTTATGTTATGTCAAGTAGATTATGAGAACCTCTGTGGTGGTCCATGCTGTCTGTGCTGTCAGTGTTGAGAGTGTGTTTCGAGTTGTGGGAACCGCTTGTTCTCACTATTCATACAACCCACCTGTGCAGCGCTCGAGAGCAGGTGCAGCTACAAAGGTCAACGTTGTGTGTGCGTGTGAGCGCAGCGCTATCTACAAAGCGCAGACACTTTCAACAGAGCTCTATACTGTAGGCTTTTTAGGCCTCCTAAAACGGAAATGCATCCAAATATTTGCGCGTAGGTCATCACCCTTCGCGTGGTGTAAGCAATTTCGTTAGTAGTCTACTAGCCTATATCTATCTATAGGACTAAATTAAAATCTTAAAAACGTCACATGGCTAAACCTTGCTTGTGGGAATGCGTAATTTTCATCCAACACAGTATTGGATCGAGGCCTATTTGAACGAGGCCTATAGCCTATATAAAAAAAAATGAAATACCAATTAATGTTGTATTAATACATATTATATAAATATTATTAATACAACACTAATATTATTGTTCTTCTCCATAAATAGGCTATACTTTTTTTTTTCTCATTCCCATTTCGTTCCATTTAAAATAATGTATTATGGGAAAGACAATTCTGTTTTTGGGCACAATATGAAACGACTTACATATCCTACACAACAGTCTGTCCAAGCAACTTGAGACTGTAAGAATAAAATGTAAAGGTATCGACTTTGCCCTAATATTTAGGCTTACATTATGCAGCCAATTACTTTGAGGATTGTGATATGTCAAAATTAGTTTGCAGCCCCCGTCAGTGTGTTTCAGTGAATATACAGAACTTGATAGGCTACCTAGGTAATAACTCTAGGAGCTCCGGTGGTTCTCAGTTGCAATACCCATCGAAGGTTATTACTTGACGTCAGGTATATAAAAAGCAGGGATCTATTATAACCTTGCACTTGTTAAAGAGTCAACTCTTTCCCACCAGCTGCCCCTAAAATAGGCACGCCATTAAAACCCGTTGAATCTAAACAATTTCACAGTATCCCTACTCCAAGATAAATAAGATCGACCCAAACCACTCAGTATTAGCCCACTTACGTCAACAGATGTCTGATAGTCACCCATGTAATGCTCCTGGAAGGATATTTAGGCCTTATATTTCTCTGTCTTTAAATCGCTTTGCAGAAGAATAAAGGTGTCAATAAACGCCACCTAGCGATTTTCCCAAGTCATTGCTGTTACACGATTATGTGTGTGTTATTGTAGGCTACATTGTTTGAACAGTGCATGAACAGAACGTTTGAGCAGAATGTCTCCATCGAATAAAAGTTATATTCTTACCAAACTAATACCAGTATTGCATGACAATATAGACTATATATAGGCATATATTTTCTCTGATGTTTTTGTTTTGCTAGAGAGCAACTGTTATAATGCCTTCTCAATTACCATGACTTGATTATACCTAAGACATAATAGAGATTATGGTAGTAATTATGAGACACATATACCCACATTTGTCAGTCATAGTTTTGTTGTAAAATAACCCGCTTGACGATTAAAAAGGATGTAAACATTTCAATGAACAACCGTCGCGTGATAAGCATGTATTCACTAATTCCGATTAGACTTTGCATTAAGATACTATTAGATGTAGGCCTAGCTCCCCTTAAAAATCTCGACTCACAACGAAATCCGAAGGTCTACATTTCAATACATTATTTTTCCTCGCAAGCCAGTAGGCCTGGCTATAAATGCTTAAGTGCCATCATATTAGATCTATGTCTGGGTTTTATTTAAAAGAGAAGCCCCTGCATCGCTAGGTCCTGTAAATCACCGGCGGTATGTGATATCAAACTGTGCTTTGACTCGAGGCATCGGAGCAATGCGCATACAAATGTAGTCTCATCTGAATAAAGAGTCAGTCGTGGAGTCAGTCGTGGAATGGGCGCCCCGTTATCCAGTGTCATTGAGAAGCACTGTCTCAGCAGCTTCTTCAGACTGAAAGTGAGTTCAAGAAGAGAGTCCTTTCTCTGTTCCCATGAGTATCAGTTAAATATAGCCCCCGAACCCCTGTGCACCGCCACCGGCCACACACACCGTCCACCATTTGCTGTTTGTGTAAAACTGATTAGCCAGACACAACTGTGAAACTAAGTGTTACTTTTATAGTAGCAACATGCAAACATATTTATATCTCATCGGTTTCTCTTGTAATAGGATACCATAATGTCTCGGCATTTGCCAGTTAGGCTAAAGAGCATCTGCACTGCATAACATTTCTCATGAGTAAATCCACTCTCATTTTCATGTTAGTAATTTTAGCAACTTCGGATTGATAATCAAGTATTTTACTATTTTGATACACCAAAATAATGTTCGTACCAGTTCTAATGATTTCATGTTTGTTTTTAAGTTTTCTCTATGATAAAATAACAAGTAGGCCGAATCGAGTGTTCAGTTATAAGTACCCTAATTCCTGATTAGTATTTAGGCATATATTATATTCATATTAAAATCTATTTAATTGTTTTGACATCTGTAAATAAGACATCATAAGGTACGAGCACAAATAGGCTATAATGATAACAAGATTATATCATAATAAACCACAAAATACATTTAAAAGCAGTTGAATGTAACTGTAAATTGATATCGATAATTAATTGATATTAAACTAAAGTAAACATTTCCTAATTTGTAATATCAATAGCCATATTTTATTTTTAAAAGATATTACATTTGAACCTGCGTTTCAGTTGATTAATTCATTACTTGCTCGCGGTAATAAACACGTCATTACACTCTCACTTAATTGTCATGGCAAAATAAATATTCAAGTTTCAAGTTTCAGAGGTCTACCTTTTTTATTGGCCTTAAATTAAATGCACCTGGTTTGTAATCTTGTTTTGATTGTTTAATGTGGTAAAATGTGTATCTATTTGTTTACAAAGCCTGTACTGGTATTTGGTCATATTCCAGGCACTTTTCAGACTATTTCCTACTATTTAAATGGTTTCAATTAGAGACGTTTCAATAACTATCACAATGTAGACCTATCAGATAATTCCAAAACGACATAAAGAAACCGAATACTGCTAATGCTTCTTTCTTTAGATTTATTAACAAATTATTCAAGTTTACAACACAATAGAGCTACATAGAATACATATATTTCAATATATAAACAGACCATTTGTCCAGACTTAAAATAAGAACATGTTGAATATTGTATGAAAAATCAAAGCAAAGGTGTTGATTATTTTAAACTAACAGTGAACTAGCTACCAGTTATAAAATAAAATATAAAATAATATCAGGAAAGATCGTCTATAACTACAATTGTTTTACGGTTCAAACAACGAAATAAAATAAGTAAAAGTCAAACAAGTAAAAGTATTTCTTTTTACAAATATGTACAAATATTACCTGTACAGATAGACCTTTTCTTTTCTCTCTTTGTTTAGTCTTTACATGGCTACAGATTGGTAGATATCTTCCAGTGCTGCATGCCCCCCCCCCCCCCCCTCCCCCAAGTCTCTAGAAAAGTGAGTATTTTATTGAGACTATTGAGGCCATTTGGACACTGCCGTTACTGAGGGTAAAAACTGTCCCGACATGATGTTAGATGGCATGGTAAGAATTGGTGCAATAGCTGCTGTTGTCCTGGTTAGGGCATGTGCGCTCAACAACGCCGACTGAACGGTCACTGGAGGCCGCATGAAAGTCTGTGCACTCGAGGAAGTGGATACGCCGATTATGTTTTCTATGCTGAAAGACGGTCTACTGGGGGGCTCGGACTTTATCATAGACGCGGTGCTCAGGCTGTTTAGCTGCATCTGTAGGCTGGGGCTGAGCTGAGAGTTGAAGGCTTTTCTGTTCAGCTCAGCGGAGGACAAGAGAGGGACAGTCGGGGGAAGCATGGGACCTACTGGGTGCATGTAAGGGTACATCCCCGCTGGATGAGTGTAGGCTGGGTGAATTCCATAGTGACGTCCGTAAGGATTCCCAATACTGTAAGCCCCAAAACTTTGCATCATGAGGGCTGTCTGGTCCCTGAGAATGTCTGGCTGGTGCCTCTTGAATCGTTTCCTCCTCCTGAGGAAGCTGCCGTTGTCAAACATATCTTCCGACTGGGGGTCCAGGGTCCAGTAGTTGCCCTTGCCAGGGTTGCCCGGCTCCCGGGGGATTTTCACGAAGCAGTCGTTCAGCGACAGGTTGTGGCGGATGGAGTTTTGCCAGGCTGGAAACTTCTCTCGGTAGTACGGGAACCGGCTGCTGATAAACTCGCAGATCCCGCTGAGTGTGAGTTTCTTCTGCGGGCTCTGGAGTATAGACATGGTGATAAGCGCGATATAGGAGTAGGGGGGCTTCACCAGGCTGTTTTTTGGCTTGCTGCTCATGGCACCCGACGCGCTCTCCGTGCCGTCCGCTTTAGTCTCTCCCTCCCCGGCGCTCTCGCAGGGACTCCCGGACCTGTCCTTTACTTCTATCTCCTCCACCTCCTCGGAGCGGTCGTGCATACCCCCCTGGCTGTCGCAGTCGCTGTCTCGCTCCATTCCCTCATCGCCTTCGCCGACCACGTCGATATCCACATCCTCGGCAGTGAGCACCGTCTGACCCGACATGTCGTTGGCACTGTTGCCACCAGACAGGGTCATCACAGCTTACTTTACCGAAGAACAACCAGGGATCTAGGTGAGGGTGCGCTCGCGGCCCGTCCGTTGCAGTCAGATAGAATGTCGCCGGATTCTAAATGCAGGTCAGACCGGCCTGCCAGAGAAACTTAAACTTCAGAAAATATTTTTCCAGTCGAGTAGCCTAGTAGTCTTCTTAAGGGTTTTGGTGTGTGCGCTTCACGCCTCGATGTCCTTCAATCGCTATTTCCTAGTAAGAGTGGTTTAAGAGTGCGAAGTCAAGATGACACATGCTTTTAAAGCCGGTTTTAAGGACTGTCTGATAGATTACTTTTCCAGTTTAAGATATACTATCAGTGCCGCCACGTGATTGGGTGACGTCAGACGTCCCCCTGTTAAACCATGCAAACTGAAGTTGTTTTATGGATTTGTCAACAAAGGGACAACAGTAATGCTGCTTTCCACTACTTTCTGCCTGTGTTCGTCCATTTAACGGTACTTGGGGGCGGGGGGGGGGGGGGGGGGGGCGGGTGAAAATTGGCCTACATGATTGAAACATCTGATGCGCATTTTATCTCGGGGCTGCACTAAAACCAAATCTTAACTTTGCTTAAACAAATTGCTTGTGTTGAAAGCTGCTGAATGAAAACGTCGACAGCTAAGTTAATTGAATCTCTTCTAGTTATTATTGTGTGCTCGTCTTTATGTTGCATGGGATATAACCATTTTTATTGAATTGGAAAATAGAGTCTATAATTCTTAGTTTCCTGCTCCGTACTCAAATTACTTCACGTGTAATTCTTACTTTATGCATAAGACCTTTTGGTGAAAGACATAGCCTACTTATTATTATTTTTAATTATTATACTAACAACAATCTAGTTTAACTTTCACGATGGATTGTGCAAATTCCACCATGGAATGTAAGGCTATATTCAGACGATTAATTCCGTGGATTTGTCAGAGGTGAGAAGGATATTAAGCGACAACCATGGAAAAGAATAAATAAATAATTGTCAACGGGTTTTGCCAGAGGTGTTAACGACCTAATCATTGCATGTGTTAGCATATGAAAAAGTAGGAAATGCGGGACCGGGTGAATGCAAAGGCCCCATTCACAACCATGAAGGTGCGCCGTGTATGTGGGCTGTTCACAAGAAAGGATGTAGAAACGAATACAGAAGTCTAAACGTTTCCTGCGTCGTGTGAGAAATGTTGTCCGATCTCATTGTAGTGGAGTGGAGTGGAGGGGGTCAGGTGAAGTATCATTACCATCCCTGCTCTGATAATAGCCTGCAAAAAGGCTGATGATGGTCGGACAGACACATAGCACTGTTTATCTATTTAAAATAGGACATGTTCATTGCTAATGTACAAAAGCTGCAGTTGCTTTGTTGTGAAGAAATACAACAGGAGTGTCTTCCTACATTATATGCTCTATCTATGTGCCACAAGCAATATAACTTCATTCCGTCTGAAACACCTCCTGCCGTAATAAAAATATATTTTAATTGACATCAGAATCAATTATTCTTACCACCCCTCTATTAGAACTAACAAAAATGTGTAAATGACTTTACGATGGGAACGGAGTAGCAGTTAACCATGACAGGGTATATTTTGATCAGTTCAAAGCTCCTCTTCTGGCCTCCATTGAAAAGCTAAACAGCAATCTGTGCAAATTGGCATTTTGCACTGTGAGGATTTCGCTACCACTAACCACAACTCCCGCAGACACCTCCACAAATACTTAGATTATTTGCTTATAAAAACTATTATGTAGACCACATCATCATTTAGGTCAACAAATACAACTATTATAATAACTCAATTAGGCCTATTATTAATACAAATATATTTATTTTAATTTGATAATTGTTCAATATTATTACAATATTATAACCATTATATTTGATATATTTTACGTTGCTAGAAATCGTCCTAATTATAGCTCTGTTGTTTCTAACAATGTCCTCGGATAATATAGGCTAAGTACATCGAAAATGTTCCTTTATAATACATATTTTACAATTTGAGAATCTGATATTACATCCTTTCTGATATCATTCAATTCCTCATTCCCGAGCCTGTATTTTGTTATTAAGGTTTTGGATGACATTTAATCTAAAAACAGGCGCTTCGCGGCCGCGAACTCTACGATCTTCTTCTCTCTATATCATTTAATTCTACTGGCACGCGGCTGCTCCTTTTGTTTGAATAAAAGTCGGATTAATTAAATCATATCGTTAATAATGGTGTCGCAGTGAAAAGGGACAAGGCCCCCCATTTAGACATGCATTGTGCTAATCTCTTGCTCAGGCAAGCACCCGGTGACCTGTGTGATGTAGAGTCTATCAATACCGGGCTACTTAGCAGATGAAATCCCAGCTCACCCACTCACTCTTATATCTAGCTAACACTGACACTACACAACTATTTGAGTAACATGTTTGTTTCCCTTTCATGGTATTGTTTGTTGGGGGAGTAATACTTTTATTTTTAGTTGTGCATTATTGACTATGTTATGTCATTTTAGATTTGGGCATCTCAGAAACGGTTAGAAACAGGTGTAGGCTATCCTAAAAGGCTCCTTCGTCTTTAAATCCGAGGTGCAGCGTGTTGTGAAAGACAGGCAATGTAACTAGGTGATAGGAGATCGAACCAGTCCTCCCTGTGATCTTTTGAAGCCTCGTAAATCCGCTTTTATATCTTTGCAGTTTGTTAATGAAATGTACATTCAAGCACACATGCACGGCTTAGCCCGACAAAACCTTTTAGAATAATAAGCTAACTCTCTCCACCATGAACCATTAGAGGACGCGGCAGCGGTAGCAGATAGCAGGTGACAGAGCGGATACAGTCACCGCGTCGCCGCGTTGCAATGTGATTACCACAGGAAGGTCAGAAACAAATACCTCCCGGATAGCAAAACGGTATAGAATTTCTGCCTAATTAAATTGCTTAAATAAAAAGAGATGCGGATGCAATTGAAAGGTGTGGCAGAAAGAGGTAGAGCGAGAGAATGTGTGCTCTGAAGGAAAATTGATTCCTAGAATGGAAACAGGAGGGGATGGAAAGATGCGTCTGCATTTGAAACCAAGAACGGCGCGTATAATTACGCATGGTCACATATTAATTACGCACGGACATATATTAATCCACGGTACTTGTACAAGCCATAATGCTGCATTATTTCCAATATTACTGGATAAAAACACAAAAATAAAACAGCGTACACGTCATAGACATCGAATCATGTGTTATTGTCCACAGAGGAACATGAATCATTGACAGAAGACTCAGTGCGTTCTTCTTGTTGAACGGACACATCATCGCTTTGGTGGTGCTGCAGAATCAAAGGATGCTCTCTCATTATTTTGAACCTTTTCCTTCCAGTAAATAAGTTATGTAAAACTTGGAGCTTCTGCGGATTAAGAGCTAAGAATCCTGGCATCATCAGCCCGATGCCTGTGTCTGTCTGGCGTTCGCCACAGCTCCTTTCATAACGTATTAGGTGATTTTTATGTAAGGTTGAGATGAGTTTAACCACCCTAATCAAGATGGGTTTAAGCAAAAATCTAACGTGAATACTATTCGTTTCAGAACTGATTTTTGAAAGGCAAATCATTTAATTAAATATGGGAGAGTAGTTGGGGCAGAAAGTTAGTAAAACGGTATGATAAATTAATGGCATTGTTAGCGCGCTTATAATTACGGCTATTATGTTAATTATTTTTACATCACCGAATGATCAGCACGCCATATTTAATAAAAACGAGCCATCCTCTGTAAAACGGTTATTTTCATCTAGGAAGAGGGAAATGTCCATGCCATACTTGAGTAAAAAAAATTACTTTTCATTTAAATGCGATCTCTAATTAGATTTTTCACGGTCGACACCGTGATTCCCTCAAGGCTATACCCACCAGAAGGCAGGATCTCAGACGTTTTTTGGGAATTTGCCATTTTCACCCCCTTGAAGAATCCACTCTATCAACCTGCAACTTTCTGTCAAACAATATGATGTAGCTCATTTTTAACCGTCCCTTTTGTAGAATCATCCTGGAGCCTCGTGCCGTCACAACAATGCACAAAGGGGCCAAACAGAAAAAGCGTGTCGCGCTCTGCAGATGCGCCAGAATAACGACATAATTGCTTTGGTATCCAAAATACAAAATGACAGGAAAATACGGTTAAAAGCCTAGAGGAAACAACATGGACAATATCACGGCCTGGTGGCTATAGGTCTATAGATGATTTATGGAATGGACACCTGAGTTTGAACACCTGAGATGTGGAGCTGGCACTGGTGATGGATATGAAAAGGATTGGCTATGGATAAATGATCAACTGATCATGATAATAGCATACAGTGACATTAGGCCTATACTTTCGATGCAATCATATAATGTCCTCCCTGAAATAATAAGCGGCCAATATTTTATTTATTAAATATAGTATTTTTTTCCTCATACATTTTGTGCAGTAAAATTGGAAAATGAATGTTTTTCGTGTAATGCAAAAAAAATTGTCAAGGCCATTGCTATATTTTTTAACGATGTTTTTTCCTCTCCTTTTCGACCATACACTTATGCAATTATCAAATAGGTTGCCACCTAACCCATACATTCAAGACAACTGAGCGTTGTGTAGACCCAATCAACATACAGTTTACTGTAGGTCTTGGCTATAGATTATTGAAGGTTCCCTAAAATGCAGTATCTAAATACTGAACAAGGTCCAATAGATGCTATTGACTCCAACACGGTGAGAGACTGGTGACAGATGTTAGTAGCCTTCACTTCATAATTACTTGAGTACAACGATTAGGCATATACTGTAATCAACTTGAGGATATAACAGTCTATATGTGAAGCGTTTTAGGCGAATATTGTTTTAACGTTATTTATCCAATCATTTTTATTTTATTCAGTAATTAGGCCTATTTCTCAAAAGCCCATGAATTACATATTTCAGGGGACATTTGTTATGGGCTTTTTAGTGAGGTTGTTACTCATTAGTTTGCCTACATATTTTTCTATGTTTAACCCACAAGTATTATCTCCATTAGACATATATTTCAATTTGCATTAAAATGGTTCACGTTTTAACGTAATGTGCCGAGATCATGTTTTCAACATCGAATAATTGCTTGATTGATTATTCCGGTTTATGATGATTATTAACATGCAACAACATGGAGATCTTATTGACATTGATTGAAATGTTGTTGATTTGTTTTCATAATGCATCTGCTATCGTCCCACATTTCCAAGATAGTAGCCTATCGAGTAAAACCAACGGAATGGTTGCCGTCTCTCTGCACTCCAAAGACTCATCATTAGTTCGAAAGTGCTTGGAGTTCCCCATGAAGGCTCGCGATGTGGAATGGTGCGAGGGTGGGAAAGTGACACCTCCTGCTAAATGTGAGCTGGATTAACATGCCAATGTGTCTTGTTAAGTATGTGCAATGTCACCCAGTTTGTAGATTTTATTGTCATTTAGATGAGGGCTCAAGTTGCACATTAGCACTACCAGAAAGTGTTATTTGAGTATACAGTAGGTTGTAAACAGCACAAATTACACGTAATACGCAATGTCACTCATCGCACCACCTTGGATAAAAGTACTGCTACCTAGAACCTAGAACAGACATGTAGATCATGTGTGATCTTTGGGAGACAATCATTCATTGAAAATGAACACATACTTTTATTTACCATGTAACATAAATAATTCCCAAGTACAAGAGATCCTCTTGGCAACTAAAAGGTAAAATGTCTATTTTTGTGTTGTCGCTGCCCTGTCCAATAGGTTTTGGTTCCCTTTCCAAGAGGTTTTGGTTCCCTGTCCAAGAGGTTTTGGTTCCCTGTCCAAGAGGTTTTGGTTCCCTGTCCAAGAGGTTTTGGTTCCCTGTCCAAGAGGTTTTGGTTCCCTGTCCAAGAGGTTTTGGTTCCCTGTCCAAAGGGTTTTGGTTCCAGACTATAGCAAGTCAGGCGCCCTCAGGAAGTCAAAATTAAATAATGGAAATAAAATCGAAGTTGGCCATGTCCACACATTTTTAGGTTGATGTGTCGTTTTGGTATCAACGTGTTTTTAGGTTGATGTGGAGGTTTGGTAGTTATTGGGTTAGTGGTGTCGTTTTGGTATTTATTCCGTTGCAGTTTGCGTCCGGTGAATATAGGGCTATATTCATCTGATTATATTTATAAATGGGGTGATTGCAACATGAGAAATGGAAACTACCAACACCAATCTATAAAGCCACTTGGATTTTATATCGAATGAGAGCTCCTGCTAAACTTTAATTTGAGACAGTGCCTCTTTAAAGCCTCTACAAGGTAACAGAAAATAAAACGACAACTCCCATTACCTGTAATTTATTTTAAAGGAAACTGTAATTCTTTAGCTTGTTAATGTAGCGGATTCCGCATGGCACTTGTACTGACCCTTGAACTCAATCTCGTCTTGCGTATTGATGCATACATATCTATAACAGTAAATTACCTTCTCCTAGAGGTGGCTGCTTCTAATAATCTGTCAGATTCTCTGCAGAGCCATGTTTTAACCGGATTTACCTTGCTGGGTCCAAAAGCCAATTACCTGGATTGGGGATGATGAGGGGAAATCTTTGAATATGAAAGCGCGCGCTGTGATCGACTGTTGAGGTGTGTCACGGGGGGCCTGTAACGGTTGCTCCATGGTGTCACTGAGCAGCAGATTCCCTTGTGTCTGTGAGAATATACTGCTGATGTTGTTGCCATTATGAGATCAAACCAACAACATTTAAATCACTTTCAATAAAATGTCCATGCTGTAGGCCTTTTGCCTACATATTTCCCGTTGTTGTTGCTTGTTGGTTTATTGTTTAAGGTGCATGGCGGAAGAGGCTGGTGGGAGGAGCTATAGGAAGACGGGGTCATTCTAATGTCTATAATGGAATAAATGGAAAGTATCAAACATAACAAACATGGAAAGCACACGTTTGACTCCTTTCGATGAATTCCATTCCATCCATTGCAATGAGCCCATCCTGTACAGGTAGCTCCTCCCACCGGACTCCTCTGGTGAATGGTGATGTTAGATCTCTATTGCTTTGATAAACTAATGTAGTTAATTATAATGAGTGTAGAGGCTTAATATGATAAAATGTCATGTTGGTTCAAGCGATGAATGATTATTGGTCAAGTCATACAAGGCTAACATTTTCTTTTTTAATGCTGTTTCAGGAGTTTACTCAAGGTAAATAAAATATGCATTATTTTCATTGTTTGCTGATCTTGAGATCTTGTTCTGCAGTTTGGCAACATTTTTTATGAACATCAGGGTGAAAACATAAATAGCCTAATAATGCATTATTCAACTTACGTCAAAGAAAGACTGATAAATGCCCACTGTCCCGAGGCGTGTTTGTTTAATATTGTTTCAGAGATTTCATAGATGTCTTTCTGGAATGTATATATATATGCACATGCATGTAATTATCCATATTGGCATGCATATCAATAACAATATAAATATTTGAGTCCAAAGTCACGCAGAAGAACATCAATATTTTACACATCCTTCCAGATTTCTCTTTAAAGATGAAATCAATGGCTTCAATTCATTACCTATGTGTATGTCTTAGGTATGGGCTTTGTGATAAACAATAATTCTCTTCAGTCCCACATAACTTAACTGGCTCTGTACTTTTACAAATGCCTCTAGGCTATAAATACTAATGGAATCTCTTTGCTTAATTTGATTTTGCTGATACACTTGCAGTTATGGCTGAACTTTCCCACGAGAGCGGCTGATTGAACGGCTCTCCAGTCCGTATGGAAGCGCGAAAACATTTCGCAGAGCCGGGGAGATCATTTCCATAATTACCCCGGTCTATCGGCAGCCTTAACGACCTTCTGCAACAATAAAAAGATCTCTTGTTAATTCCATATCCGTCGCTGACATTCAATAGATTTCTATCTTTTATATGTTTGAGGGGTTCACGAGATAACAAAGGGAGCAGTCGATTTAATTAGCCCCAACACTTCACAGCCAGGGCCGGGGCTGGGGCTACTGATGGCGGATACAGACTATGAAAGAGATCCGCTTGTGTCTGCACATCCACGCACTGTCCCCTCTATGCCCCAAAGTTGGATAATTTATGGGTCTGGGAGAGATTATAAAGATGGATCTTCAAGGCAATCAATTTTCATGTTGCGTTTTGAATGGTGGAATAGAAAAGAAGTACAGAATAATTAAAAAGATCACAAGTCCCCCCGTGCATGTAATTATGTCTAAGTCTCAAATGGCACCTTATTCCGTATTTAGTTGACTACTTTTGACCAGGGCCCATAGCGCTCTGATAAAAAAAGGAGCACTATGTAGGGATATGGTGACATTTGGGATGAACTCTAGTGGTCCTACCATTCAGTGTGCCGCTGGAGGATTGCCTTTGATTTGATGGAGAGGGAGAGCACTCTCGGTCCAGTCCAGTCTCACACCATCACAATAGGGGGTTTCAGCACTAAGGATGTATTTAAAAATGGTCTCTCGCTGGGACTGTGACTTATGGGACTATAGTGTACTGTGTACTTGTCCACCACAAGATCATAGCAGATAGCCTGTTGTCTGTTTAATAGAGGAGGTTACATGGATGGCTAAATTTGAATGAGTCCGTTGGCACAAAAGTGAGAGGCGGTTGGCTGTTTTGAATTTTTAATGTGTTATATAGTGTGACTACAATGTTTGGTGTGTTTGAGCTTTGGGACCAAAATAAAATGCTTCCTTTTTCCATATGAATGGGTGTCAAGACTACTGTTAGCCTACTGCATGGGCATGTCTATGGCCTTTATCGTTTTGCACAATCTTTTCAAATAGGGTTCTAGTCATTGCCTTCTTCTACCTCAAGCAGTATGAGGGTGTCAATGTATGCATCTTTTCCTTCAGATTTTCCAGCACACATGCAGTTTTACAAAAGTCAGTGTTCTTCTCTCCTCTCGTTACATTTAAAGGCATGCTATAAAAGAAAAAAACAAACACAGTTTTTATTCTGATAGGATACCATGATACAGTAGCTACCTTTCTAATACTTCCTGGTTGTCTTAGATATCATTTTTAAAATTTGTATATGCAGTATTTGTTATATATAAGTTATAAAAAATCCTAAGCACATTGAAGCCACACAGCCTGTGCCTTGTGAAGGCGTCAAGGCATATGGCCACATACAGTGCATTCGGAAAGTTTGAAACCCCTTGACTTTTTCCACATTTTGTTACAGCCTTATTCTAAAATTGATAAAACATATTATTTTATACATCAATCTACACACAATACCCCATAATGACAAAGCAAACACGTTTTTTTTTTTTAAATTGCAGCAAATTTATTACAAATAAAAAACAGAAATAACTTATTTACATAATAATTCAGACCCTTTGCTATGAGACTCGAAATTGAGCTCAGATACATCCTATTTCCATTGATCATCCTTGATATGTTTCTACAACTTGATTGGTGTCCACATGTGGTAAATTCAATTGATTGGACATGATTTGGAAAGGCACACACCTGTCTATACAAGGTCCCACAGTTGACAGTGCATGTCAGAGCAAAAATCATGCCATGAGGTTGAAGGATTTGTCCGTAGAACTCCGAGACAGGATTGTGTCGAGGCACAGATCTGGGGAAGGGTACCAAAAAATGTCTGCAGCAATGAAGGTCCCCAAGAACACAGTGGCCTCCATCATTCATAAATGGAAGACTTTTGGAATCACCAAGACTCTTCCTAGAGCTGGCCAACTGGCCAAACTGAGCAATCGGGGGAGAAGGGCCTTGGTCTGACAGAGCTCCAGAGTTCCTCTGTGGAGATGGAAGAACCTTCCAGAAGGACAACCATCTCTGCAGCACTCCACCAATCAGGCCTTTATGGTAGAGGGGCCAGACGGAAGCCACGCCTCAGTAAAAAGGCACATGACAGCCTGCTCTCAGACCATGAGAAACAAGATTCTCTGGTCTGATGAAACCAAGATTCAACTCTTTGGCCTGAATGCCAAGCGTCACGTCTGGAGGAAACCTGGCACCATCCCTACGGATGCATGGTGGTGGCAGCATCATGCTGTGGGGATGTTTTTCAGTGGCAGGGACTGGGAGACTAGTCAGGATCGAGGGAAAGATGAACGGACTAAAGTACAGCGAGATCCTTGATGAAAACCTGCTCCAGAGCCCGCAAGACCTCAGACTAGGGCGAAGGTTCACCTTCCAACAGGACAACGTCCCTAAGCACACAGCCAAGACAACACAGGAGTGGCTTTGGGACAAGTCACTGAATATCCTTGAATGGCCCAACTTTAACCCGATCTAACATCTCTGGAAAGACATGAAAATAGCTGTGCAGCGACACTCCCCATCCAACCTGACAGTGCTTGAGAGGATCTGCAGAGGAGAAAGGGAGAAACTCCCCAAATACAGGTGTGCCAAGCTTGTAGTGTCATACCCAAGAAGACTCGAGGCTGTAAAAGGTGCTTCAACAAAGTACTCACTAAAAGGGTCTGAATATTTATGTAAATGTGATATTTAGATGTGATATAAAACATTTAGAATAAGGCTGTAACGTAACAAAATGTGGAAAAAGTCAAGGGGTCTGAATACTTTTCGAATGCACTGTACACAGTGTGACTGCTCCGCTCTCTGTGCTTGAAGGGTAACGTTATCTGGCAGTGTCTCACATTGGATATAATTCTGCCGGTCACTTAGCTAACTCAACATCAGTAGCTATGCAGAACGAGAGAGAAAGGAGAGAGAGAGAATAAAGAGAGAGATACAGATTAAATATCACTCACAGCTTTACATCATTCGCCAGCTAGGACAATGCTGTTAGCAGACGCTAATTTAGTGTAGATTCCCTTTTAAAGATATTGACATTTGGTAATTGGTAGCCTGAGATTGATTTCTACAGCAGAGCAGCAGTCTCTCTCTCTCTCTCTCTCTCTCTCTCTCTCTCTCTCTCTCTCTCTCTCTCTCTCTCTCTCTCTCTCTCTCCCTCCCTCTCTCTCTCTCTCTCTCTCTCTCTCTCTCTCTCGCGCTCTCTCTTTCTCTCGCGCTCTCTCTGTCTCTCTCGCTCTCTCTCTCTCTCTCTCTCTAGACATTATCAGTGGGATGAGATCTCTGGCTTTGTACAGAAAGAGAAGGCAGAGAAAGAGGGAGTGTTATATTGTTACAGTAAAATCTGCATACAATATGTATGTATAGTATTTGTCCATCCTCCTAGATGAATGATGGTATGCTATCTTCTCCGTTATAAAGGGAGATATTATCTAAATCGTTTGATTACTAAGGATCCACACAAAAGATAATCAATAAGACATGTTAAATGAACTATCTGGCAATATGGGAAACTTCAATTATTAAACAGGTTGAATAAACTAACTTGCCAATAGGCGTACAGGAAAATTCAATGAACACGTTCCAATAGTCCTAAAAGGAAATATCGGTATAGCATTCAGTGGTGCTGGAAGCAAGTACTGCTTTATCTCAGATGCTGCGAGAGGTTTGTGAATTGGAAGGACTATGTAGTGTTTCCCTGTATAAATATCAGAGCTACGGTTCGTTAGCACAGAGTTCACTGCGATTCGCCATCTGTTGGTTACAACAGATAGTAGATATAAACACACTGACAACTCAGAGGATGTCCACGGAATGTCCAGCAACGACGATGATCTCTTTAGATGAAGGCATGGTGATTTATGATTATCATAGTGTATGTTTGAACGTTGTTGAGGTCAGATGGCTAGTTATCAGATGGCATAAGGTCAAGCCATGCTATCAGATACATCATATGTATAATATGCTAATCTCTTGAATCTCTGTCTCAGTGTTCATGCTGTGTCAAAAGTTTGTTCAGTGCAACTTTGTGAATGATAACAGTCTGTGGGTGTTGTTGGTTAGTCGTGCTGTTTTCACTGAGTGAGTGGCCTCTGGTTAAACTGCAGAATCAGGCTATTTGTATTATTTCAACACATAATAAAATCATCAAAGTGCGGTGGCAAATTGTAATTTGGCAGTCTCTTCCCTTTAGACCCTGTAATCTCCTACAAATCTCTTACAATGAACCAGAGTGAACCAAAGGACCTGCTAACCAACTAATGTGTCCATGTGACTGGACTTGAGGGAGTGGAGCTCAGAACAGAAAACTCAATTATCATGTTAGAATTCTGCATGAAAACAATCTATTCTAGAAATTAGAGGTATTCCTGTCAGATGACTTGCGTTACAGGGGTAATCTCATTTTGAACAACCACCCCCCTTCTTTGAATGTTATCAAATGTTTACAAAGTGCTTAATGTGTCTAAATGCAATCAGAGAAACCATTGGTAATTGTGTGTCCGCCGGGTTGTCATGCAACACCCGGTGTTTTACCGTCGGTTGCCTTGATGTTACTGGGAATCAGAGACTATACATGCCTTAACAAACCTTAGCTACGCTTTGGAATGTGTTTGTGTGACAGACCAGGGTTCGAATCCATAAGACTGTGTAACCTAATGAGCTAAATCCTATGCATTAGTTTGGGGAGTTTCCTTTCCACATAAGATTCACATATGACGCTTTCTAGTTGTGTGTCTGTGTCTCCGTAGCAGTAACTGCTGTTGTTTCTTACCATGCCCTACAGTGGCACGTCTATTAGGACCCTGTTTACCATGCCCTACAGTGGCACGTCTATTAGGACCCTGTTCACCATGCCCTACAGTGGCACGTCTATTAGGACCCTGTTCACCATGCCCTACAGTGGCACGTCTATTAGGACCCTGTTTACCATGTCCTACAGTGGCACGTCTATTAGGACCCTGTTTACCATGCCCTACAGTGGCACGTCTATTAGGACCCTGTTCACCATGCCCTACAGTGGCACGTCTATTAGGACCCAGTTTACCATGCCCTACAGTGGCACGTCTATTAGGACCCAGTTTACCATGCCCTACAGTGGCACGTCTATTAGGACCCTGTTCACCATGCCCTACAGTGGCACGTCTATTAGGACCCAGTTTACCATGCCCTACAGTGGCACGTCTATTAGGACCCAGTTTACCATGCCCTACAGTGGCACGTCTATTAGGACCCTGTTCACCATGCCCTACAGTGGTACGTCTATTAGGACCCTGTTTTGCTACATCCTGCAAGGGGCCTTCAAACTTTAGGAAGCTCACAAAGGCTCCATTCTCCTCTGTGTTGCTCTTCTTTATCCCCAGCCCCAGGGCACGGCAGCCCTCAAACCCCAGTATTGTCTGAGCAAAACCACATATTGCATTTGGTCTGCATAACCCATTTCATTGAGCTGTGCTGCAGGAATTCCTTGCTGGGTCATTCATCTATGTACATGGTTTAGATGCAAAGAAAGCTAGTGAAGGATAATATTAAGGAAGTTACATATATTTAATATTAAGTTTGCTAGCCTATATCGTTCATTCCTCTTCCCTTCTTTATACCTTGGTGTCGTGTTGGGGATGTTGACAGGGATTCTTTCAGAGAGAGAAAGGGGAAGTTTGGGACATTTGCTCCAAGCGATCACTGGATTTCTGAATGTATCTGTAATGTTTTGAAGCTCATTAGAAATTCTGGGCTTTCCCATCAGGAATGCCAATTGAATGGAGCAGTATGGAAACCAAGAGGCTTTTATATCCACTCTAACAATTAACAATGAATAAGAAAACACATTTTTAAAATCTCTCCATAAGCCTAGTGATCCACTGATCACACTGTTTGGTGATCCACTGATCACACTGTTTGGTGATCCACTGATCACACTGTTTGGTGATCCACTGATCACACTGTTTGGTGATCCACTGTCTCCAAATGCTAACTTATTATTAAAATGTTATATAATTATCTCTTATTCCCATATACTCTATGACCCACGGTTATCGTCAAGAACAGGAAGAGCCCTCGCCTCCATTTAGCACATTAGGCGCTCTGTAAATATTTGATTAATTTCAAAGAAGGGTCCAGTTGTCTCAAATTGCATTTACTGAAACCAGAGTCATCTGTTGGGAATTCATTCCGCTAATCTCCCAGACAGGATAGAGTGTTGTCCAAGCGGAATTATTCTGATGCAATCAAATCAGCCATGCCAAATCTCTTCTGATAATCGCAGCATGTGGTCAACTGACTGTTGTGTTTAGGCCTAACAGGTCAGTGCCATTTCTCCTGGCTGATAGGCCTATTCATGTGACGTAAGACTCCTCAAGTGGTTGAATCAACGTTGTTTCCATGTAATTTTAACCCCAAAAATCTATGTGATGATGTTGTATCAATGTGGAAAACTGATTGGATTTGTAAAAAGTAATAAACGTTACGACATTTGGTATTATTTTTTGCCCAACATTTAACCTAAATCCAATGACAAGGTGACAGTTTTTTATTTCACTTTTGATTCACGTTAGTTGACAACTCAACAAAATGTAAATCAAAACTAGATGTTGAACTGATGTCTCTGCCCAGTGGGTAACTTGATTAAATCTGACTGAGGTTAGTTCTGTGTAACTCAATGGAGTTTATCAGAGGAGACCGCTACAGTGACATTTACGTAAGTAATCCCAATTAGAAAACCTTACTGGAAGTTTACGTAGGTTTAGGGGACAGTTTGTGGGCAAACTTTCCATGTTACAGTAAATCTCGAATGGCACAGCAAGGTAATGGCAACAGAGATCAAGAGTAATGATATCATCAGTAAATAGATATCTAATGCAGTCATCAGGAGTAATGATATCATCAGTAAATAATGAAGGGGACTGATCTTTTATACCAAGTGTGCGTGTCAAATGGCACCCTACTCACTTTATAGTGCACTACTTTGGACCATAGCCTAGTAGTGCACTATATAGGGAATAGTGCCATTTGGGATGCATTTTGTACCGTCTCTCGCTGAGCATAACCGTCCAGCCCAGTTGCTGTGTCCATCTCGTAGCTCTTGTCTGCCCAGCCTCCATGTCCCCGTGGCCTGGCATCTGTTTGGCAGTCACACAGAGTCACACAGAGTCACACAGAGTCACACAGAGTCACCCAGAGTCACCCAGCGTCTAAAGTTCACCCTGCCTTCAGAGTGGTTTACTGTGTCTGCCAGGCTGGATTGCTGTCTGTCTGTATGCTTGGTGTCATGGCCTGCTCTACCACTGCACCCAGTGTACAGTGTGTGTGTGTGAAGGGGTTTAGAGGACAGACACCGGGACACCATAAACACTGTCATTATACACCGTGTGTAGCCTGTCCCAAACTTGTCTGCTACACTTTCTGTCTACCTGTAGTGTGCATTTCTTTCTCTCATCCAAACAGCACTTTCCCTGCTGCCTGTAAATTTGTTCTGTACTGTAATGTATGTGTCCAGGGTTGTGCGTTCATATCTGTAGTTTGTGTGTGCATCCATTCGCCGTGCTCCAGGGACGGAAGCAGCCACACAGGCAGCACAGACAGGACAAGACAGGACAGACAGGACAAGCAGAACAGGCAGTGGGACAGTGGGGACAGTGGGGAAAGTAGAGACAGTGGGGACAGGCAGAACATTCAGGACAGGACAGATAGGACCGACAGGACAGGCAGGACAGGACAGGACAGGCAGGACAGGCGGAACATTCAGGACAGGACAGACAGGACAGACAGGACAGGACAGGCAGGACAGGCAGGACAGGACAGACAGGACAGGACAGGCAGGACAGGCATGACAGGGCAGACAGTACAGAACAGGCAGGACAGGCAGGACAGACAGGACAAGACAGACAGTACAGGACAGGCAGGACAGGCAGGACAGACAGGATAGGACAGGACAGACAGGACAGACAGGACAGGCAGGACAGACAGGAAAGGACAGACAGGACAGGACAGGACAAGACAGACAGGACAGGCAGGTCGCCAGTGTATTCTAGGCTCCTTACTCACCCCTCACATGAGGAGAATGACAGGCTTCTGGTTTCATCGGGGGAGTCACACAGGTCACTGCACCACACCCCACTGTCCACACTGTCACCACAATACACACTTCCCCTACTGTCCCCACTGTCTCTACTGTCCCCACTGTCTCCACTGTCCCCACAATACACAGAGCCCCTACTGTCCCCACTGTCTCCACTGTCCCTACAGTCCCCACAAAACACACTGTCCCCACTGTCCATACTGTCCCCACGGTCCCTACTGTCCCCACAATACACAGAGCCCCTACTATCCCCACTGTCCCTACTGTCCCCACTGTCCCTACTGTCCCCACAATACACAGAGCCCCTACTGTCCCCACTGTCCCTACTGTCCCCAACAATACACACTGTCTCCACTGTCCATACTGTCCCCACTGCCCCTACTGTCCACAGTGTCCCCACAATACACACTGTCTCCACCATCTCCACTGTCACCACTGTCCCTACTGTCCTCACTGTCTCTACTGTCCTCATTGTCCCTACTGTCCCCACAATATACATGGTCCTTTACTGTCTCCACTGTCCCCACTGCCCCTACTGTCCACAGTGTCCCCACAATACACACTGTCTCCACCATCTCAACTGTCATCACTGTCCCTACTGTCCCCACTGTCTCTACTGTCCCCACTGTCCCTACTATCCCCACTGTCTCCACTGTCCGTACTGTCCCCACAATACACACCGCAACACACCCCACTGTCCCCACTGTCCCGACGTCGCACACTGTCCCCACTGTCTCTACTGTCCCTACTTTCCCACTGTCCATACAATCTGCATTGTTGGTTATGGGCTCGTAAGTAAGCATTTTGCGGTAAAGTCTACAGCTGTTGTATTCTGCGCATGTGACAAATAAAGTTTTATTCGATTTGAAAATACACACTGTCCCCACAATACACACTGTCCCCACTGTCTCTACTGTCCCCATTGTCCCTACTGTCGCTACAATACACACTGTCCTCACTGGCCCCGCGGTCCCTACTGTTCCCACAATACACATCGCACCACACTCTACTGTCCCTACTGTCTCCACAATACACACTTCAGCATGTCCCTAATAACGGGACATCTGGACCATATTAATAAAGTGTGTCAGAGTAGGAGTGCTGATCTAGGATCACTGTCCATGTAATCTGATTCATTATGATATAAATGGCAAAACTGATTCTTTATGAATACGAGCCCTGATAATGATCAAGATGATGCATAATTGATGCTGTGATATTTTCTAGCAGAAGGCCAATCAGAGCAACCATTACTGAATCAAACCTGTTATACCACTGGTCCACCAGAAACACCCAGTAGCTAGAGGAAAGTGAAAGGGGGATACTAGACAGTTGAATGCATTCAACTGAAATGTGTCTTCCGCATTTAACCCAACCCCTCTGAATCAGAGAGGTGAGAACAGAACAGAGTGTGGCTTCGAAGTAGTGGTTGAATTTTGTAGGTTTGCGGTGAGATGTGGCCCCTGCCACTAGTTTCTGATGGGGAAGGTCTCTTTTTTCCGGTCTCTGGCAGCACCAAATTAAGAGGTGCACTCAGGATGGATGATTGTTGAGCAGATGAGGGATTGGTGGACAGGCCAGATGAGGGATTGGAGGACAGGCCAGATGAGGGATTGGAGGACAGGCCAGATGAGGGATTGGAGGACAGGCCAGATGAAGGATTGGAGGACAGGCTGGATGAGGGATTGGAGGACAGGCCATATTTGTCCAGTGTTTTCTTTCCCTCCTGTCTTCAACTGCAGGCTGTCAGACAGATGAGCCCGGAGGAAAACAGGATTCCCTTTTCCTGCAGTGTTTGTTTAGTGTTCTCCTTGGCGTTGCTATCTCAATTTCCCTTAACGCAACAAATCAACAATAGGGCTACTGATAGTGAAATACTTGGACATGCCAGTAAACTATGCAGAGGAAGAGAGAGAAAGAAACCTGTCTGGAAAGAGAGAGAGAGAAGAAGAGAGAGAGAAAAGAAGAGAGGTAGGTGTCAGTTGCCACCAACATTGTGACAAGTGTGGAACAACTTCCTGCCTGTGTTTACTGGCTGTGATGGAGCTCGATGCCCTGAGGAGCCTATAGGATTGCTAGCTGGGGCCCGAGCAGCGGACAGGTCAGAGGTGACAGGTCAGGGTCGGCCCAGATGAAATACTTCATGCGCTGCTAGAGTTCCTGCCTGGCCAGACAGAGGCTTGGTCACCAAATAGATATTGATTGTGTGTAACCATGTCTAACACGTCCCATGGAGGGGCTTGTGTGGTGTTGCTGTTGTCTGAAAAGGATACAAAAATTCATGATGGTGAGGTCAGAGGAGGGGGATTGTTTCAGCTCACTTCACCCTGGCTCTTTACAAAACCTCCACAGGGCCACGGGTGATAGAGAGAAGGAGAGAGAGAGAAGGAGAGAGAGAGAAAAATATATCATATCTTAGAGAGCATTTTGCGCTAGCAATGACCAGTCCACATTCAATATGATAATCAAACAGTTGTGAAATTAGATGTAAGTGTGCACATAGACTGTACATCTAAATATCCAGATAGTGCTTCTCCCTATAAATATACATACACAACAACACACAATGCCATTTCTATTGAATAGAGCAGGCCCTGGCAATTATTTTCCATGGAGGGCCACGTTAGAATATACTTTTGCCATTGAGGGCCAGAATCATATTACAGGATTATAACATCATGTCCATGACTGTGTTGACCGATATATCTACTATATATCACATCCAGATATTCTACTTATTTTACTTTTTTAACATGCACAGAAATAAACCACGTCCATGTTCTCCTTTTGGTAGTTATTTTCATTATTAAACATGCAATGAACTACACGGAGGGAAAAGTACACAGTGCATTCAGCACCACGGACAGAACTCTTGTTAACGGGTATGCACAAAAACACAAGAAAGAGAGAGAGCTCAACATTACATTTAAAGTCTCTGATGACTAGAGCAGTGAAGTCAGGTATAATTTCTGACATCACTATGCGCAAGATTTCTGAGAGGTGAGAGTCAGTAAGAGATGATCTGTGCCTTGACTTGTTATATTTCATCACTGAAAATGTCTGTTCACATACATAGGTTGACCCAAACAGTACAAACATCTTCTGAGCATGACTCCTAATCTTTGGAAAGTTTTGTTCATCGAGAGATGCATAGAACCCCGTCAGTGACATTGTTTTGAGTAGTTCTCCAATCGCTGCATCTGACTGAAGATCGATAAGCTCAAGTTGCAGGTTAGTAGCAGCATTATCCACATTGAAGGTGAAAGGAGAGGAAACCAACAGCATGTCATTTTCAAAACGACGAGAAAACTCACCGTTCAAAACACGCAGCAGCGATGTATACTTCTCCCGCTGGTCATATGATAGGGAACAGACTAGGAGTGTCAGAAGGTGGGTGAGATTGTTGGCTTCTACTTGGCGGGTTAGGAGAAGTAATTTTCCCTTTAAGGCTTTGACAAGGCTGTACATCTGATGTGCAAAAAGGCCCTTCCCTTGTAGTTTGGAATTCAGTTCATTCCCGAGGGCCATGATGTCCACGGTGAAAGCAAAATCAGCCAACCATTCTTTATCTTGCAGAAATCCACATATTTTCCTTTCATTTGCAATCTCCGACTTCAGGTCCCACACCCTTTTAAGCACCTTCCCCAAACTCAGCCATCTCATGTTTGTGTGGTAGGGGAGATCTGCATGACCAGACTCTGTCTCTTCCAACAGTGAGACAAACTGCCTGTGGTTTAAAGATTTTGCTCTTATGAAGTTTACCACTTTAGTGACTATATCCACAACATGGCTTATTTTCAGAACACATTTACAGAGCACCTCCTGATGAATAATGCAAAGCAGGAAAATAATTTTCTGATCTGGGTTCAGCTCAGCTACTTGATTTTGTATTCTTTTCAAAAGGCCAACGTTTTTTGCTGTCAAGTTTGGGCATCCATCAGTGGTCACACTGGATAACTTTTCAAAACTCAGTCCCAGCCTTGCCACACACTTATTAATCTTCTTCAATAAATCGTTCCCTGTGGTTGTGCTCTTCATTGACTGCACTGAAGCAAGCTCCTCTGTAATTTCAAAGTCTGAGGTTATGCCTCGTAAGAATATCGACAACTGCGCCGTGTCACGTGCATCACTGCTCTCATACAGGGCCAAGGAGACATAGGTGAAATCCTTTACCTTGTTTTTAAACTGTTGTTCCATATTCTCTGCTATGTCCTCATCACGCTATGGTACTGTTTGTTTTGACAGGGAAACATTTTCAAACAGCTCTTTCTTGTCGGGGCAAAGTATTGCTGCAGAGTCAATTACACATTCTTTAATGAATTCGCCCTCAACGAATGGCTTGCTATCTTTAGCAATTTTGTGGGACAGTACATACAGTTGAAGTCGGAAGTTTACATACACCTTAGCCAAATACATTTAAATTCAGTTTTTCACAATTCCTGACATTTAATCCTAGTAAAAATTCCTTGTCTTAGGTGAGTAAGGATCACCACTTTATTTTAAGAATGTGAAATGTCAAAATAAAAATAATCACATTCCCAGTGGGTCAGAAGTTGACATACACTCAATTAGTATTTGGTAACAATAAGCTGGGTGAACTTCTCCTGACAGAACTGGTGTAACTGAGTCAGGTTTGTAGGCCTCCTTGCTCGCATACGCTTTTTCAGTTCTGCCCACAAAATTTCTTAAGTATTGAGGTCAGGACTTTGTGATGGCCACTCCAATGCCTTGACTTCGTTGTCCTTAAGCCATTTTGCCACAACTTTGGAAGTATGCTTGGGGTCATTGTCCATTTGGAAGACCCATTTGCGACCAAGCTTTAACTTCCTGACTGATGTCTTGAGATGTTGCTTCAATATATCTGCATAATTTTGTCCCCACTTCCTCATGATGCCATCTATTTTGTGAAGTGCACCAGTCCCTCCTGCAGCAAAGCACCCCCACAACATGATGCTGCCACCCCTGTGCTTCACGGTTGGGATGGTGTTCTTTGGCTTGCAAGCCTCCCCCTTTTTCCTCCATACATAACTATGGTCATTATGGCCAAACAGTTCTACATTTCTCCAAAAAGTACGATCTTTGTCCCCATGTGCAGTTGCAAACCGTAGTCTGGCTTTTTTTATGGCAGTTTTGCAGCAGTGGCTTCTTCCTTGCTGAGCGGCCTTTCAGGTTATGTCGATATAGGACTGGTTTTACTGTGGATATAGATACTTTTGTACCTGTTTCCTCCAGCATCTTCACAAGGTCCTTTTTGCACCAAAGTACCTTCATCTCTAGGAGACAGAACGCGTCTCCTTCCTGAGCGGTATGACGGCTGCGTTGTCCCATGGTGTTTATACTTGCATACTATTGTTTGTACAGATGAACTTGGTACAGGCATTTGGAAATTGATCCCAAGGATGAACCAGACTTGTGAAGGTCTACAATTTTTTTCTGAGGTCTTGGCTGATTTCTTTAGATTTTCCCATGATGTCAAGAAAAGAGGCACTGAGTTTGAAGGTAGGCCTTGAAATACATCCACAGGTACACCTCCAATTGACTCAAATGATGTCAATTAGCCTATCAGAAGCTTCTAAAGCCATTACATAATTTTCTGGAATTTTCCAAGCTTTTTAAAGGCACAGTCAATTTACTGTATGTAAACTTCTGATCCCCTGGAATTGTGATATAGTGAGTTATAAGTGAAACAATTGTTTGAAAAATTACTTGTATCATGCACAAAGTAGATGTCCTAACCGACTTTCCAAAACTATAGTTTTTTAACATAAAATCTGTGGAGTGGTTGAAAAAGGAGTATTAATGACTTCAACTTAAGTGTATGTAAACTTCTGACTTCAACTGTAGCAAGCTCTTGCAAATTCTGTCATTTGCTGAATGCAGTTTCGTGAAAAGTCCTTGCTGCTTTTGCAACTGAGAAAGAAACTCTTTCAATGCACTTGCCCTCTGCTCAGAAGACATATTCCTATATTTCTCTGCATGCTTCGTCAGGAAGTGTCGGGACAAGTTGTAGTCTTTCAAGACAGCGATGCTCTCTTCGCACACTAAGCACACAGCTTTCCCTGATACCTCAAAAAATAAATATTTTGATGTCTACTCTTGTTGGAACACCCTACATTCATTGACTACTTTCCTTTTCTTTAAAATTTCTAGCTAGCTACTATTTGTAACTGTGACGTGTGTCAGCTTGTGAGTCACTCTCTGTCCTCTTGCAGTTGCTATTTATACGTTCCTTCAAAATAAATGTCCCACAAGCGGTGGGAGTTAAATCATTACACAAAGGCGAGTATTCACTGGGCTTTTAATTTGAATAACAAATACGTTTTTCAAAACTTAACTATCGCAATTTCTTCATGTGGTCTGAGCATGATTGAGCGGGCCGTATTGAATCAGGTCGCGGGACGCATACGGGTCGGCCTATGCCCAGGCCTGGAATAGAGAGTCAAACTAGAGGATATGTTCCTTGCTTTACAACGGCAATCATGTAGTTTCCCGTAAAGCTATGTTTTGTTCAGTTGACTGTTTTCCTGTTGTTCCCAGAAGTCTCAGTAACAGTGGTCAGAAGTTTCATGTGACAGATGTGTTGTTGCGGTACGGGGTGACTGAGTCACAGACCTATGATGTCATCATTCTATAGAATTGTAGCAGCGAGCGACTCCCCCACATACCACAACGGGAGGAGGGTAGGGGGCTGTTTGTCACCCACCACACGCTTAGGTCTTGTTAGTCTGTTTGAGAGCAGGGTTTCTCTTGCATGGCGAACCTTCATTTTACAACCCTTCACCCCCGCGCATCATCCTCACCACCACCACCACCTGCGTCTCTCCCTAAGATCTCCCTATCTCCAGCAGATAATAGGCAATTAAATGACACGTCGCATCAGTCTCTATCGGGTTATTTATCTGTGAATGGCGGATCCTTAGCACTTGGTGGCATTTGGTGGGATCTGTATCATGGGTTGAGTGCAGGTCATTTGGTGGGATCTGTATCATGGGTTGAGTGCAGGTTATTTCGTGGGATCTGTATCATGGGTTGAGTGCAGGTCATTTGGTGGGATCTGTATCATGGGTTAAGTGCAGGTCATTTGGTGGGATCTGTATCATGGGTTGAGTGCAGGTTATTTGGTGGGATCTGTATCATGGGTTCAGTGCAGGTCATTTGGTGGGATCTGTATCATGCGTTGAGTGCAGGTTATTTGGTGGGATCTGTATCATGGGTTAAGTGCAGGTTATTTGGTGGGATCTGTATCATGGGTTGAGTGCAGGTCATTTGGTGGGATCTGTATCATGGGTTAAGTGCAGGTCATTTGGTGGGATCTGTATCATGCGTTGAGTGCAGGTCATTTGGTGGGATCTGTATCATGGGTTGAGTGCAGGTTATTTGGTGGGATCTGTATCATGGGTTAAGTGCAGGTCATTTGGTGGGATCTGTATCATGCGTTGAGTGCAGGTCATTTGGTGGGATCTGTATCATGGGTTGAGTGCAGGTCATTTGGTGGGATCTGTATCATGGGTTAAGTGCAGGTCATTTGGTGGGATCTGTATCATGCGTTGAGTGCAGGTCATTTGGTGGGATCTGTATCATGGGTTGAGTGCAGGTCATTTGGTGGGATCTGTATCATGGGTTAAGTGCAGGTCATTTGTATGTTAATGTGTCGTTGGCATGTAGTTAAGGTAAGTGTGTGTTTGAACGCCTCAGTGGAGCTGCAGCTGTTGATTGGGGCTTACAGCAGCGTGATGTCAGACACGGTCATAGAAATAGACTGGATACAGTGTTTTAACGCTATGGTCGGTGATTTGGAAGTGGTCATTTGGTGGGATCTGTATCATGGGTTAAGTGCAGGTCATTTGGTGGGATCTGTATCATGGGTTGAGTGCAGGTTATTTGGTGGGATCTGTATCATGGGTTCAGTGCAGGTCATTTGGTGGGATCTGTATCATGGGTTGAGTGCAGGTCATTTGGTGGGATCTGTATCATGGGTTAAGTGCAGGTCATTTGGTGGGATCTGTATCATGCGTTGAGTGCAGGTCATTTGGTGGGATCTGTATCATGGGTTGAGTGCAGGTTATTTGGTGGGATCTGTATCATGGGTTGAGTGCAGGTCATTTGGTGGGATCTGTATCATGGGTTAAGTGCAGGTCATTTGTATGTTAATGTGTCGTTGGCATGTAGTTAAGGTAAGTGTGTGTTTGAACGCCTCAGTGGAGCTGCAGCTGTTGATTGGGGCTTACAGCAGCGTGATGTCAGACACGGTCATAGAAATAGACTGGATACAGTGTTTTAACGCTATGGTCGGTGATTTGGAAGTGATCAGTGATCTAAGCGTTTGTTCACATATTGTTACCACCAAAAACACCTTAGTATTCTGTGTTTTACCAGTGCTATACAGTATGTCTGTTCTAGCTATTAGTTATATAAAAGATTTACCATGATGTTGGAACATTGCTACATGATTACCTAACACAATGAAAACATACAATACAACAATACATTTGCCCTTGTTTTTTTATCTAAACAATTCCCCAAGGTAATTAAACAGAATGTTGACACAATAAACATACAGAAACTCTCGTCCCTTATAGGCCTATAGCACTTCCTATAAAGAGATGCAGGAAGTTGTATATCTTATGTTTTATGCAAATGTTTAGGGTATTAGCATACACAGCTGTAATTAAAGCATAATTACAGAGACAAATTGTGCTGTGATGCTCTGAGCCTCGCTACCTTGGCGCCTCTACTCTACTCTGTTTATCAGTCTCTCCTTGTTTAGCCGGCTAAAACAGGTTTATGAAACAAGCATCGGAGCCGAGTGGAGCATCAATTGTTATCATTGCCTTGGAAAGCAAATAGGTACCTATGCTGCAGCCGCTGCGGTTTGTCTGCGTCTCAATTGGCACCCTATTACCTATGTAGTGCACTACTTTTGACCAAAATGTAGTGCACTGCCTAGGGAATAGGGTGCTATTTGGGACGCAGACCCTCTGTTAGAGTAGAGGAGAGAAAGCCGGAGAGGGACCGGGACAAATGAGTGGTGAAAATGAGAGTGTGGAAATTGGAGAGGGATTAGTGTGGACGATAATGAAGCAATTAAAGAGAAGCGCTGAGCACTCAGGTGCCTTTACCCAGGAAGTCACTCCTACTCCAGCTGCTTTCAGAGCTCTCCAATGCAAATATATCCCCATCGGTGAGGGGAGGCAACACTAATATGTCATTCATGCAGGGAGGGAGGAGAGGAGACAACACAACGCAACACAACAGAACACAACACAAAACAACGCAAATATATCCCCACCGGTGAGGGGAGGAGAGGAAACTATGTATCACTCATAAAAGGAGGAGGAGAGGAGACAACACAACACAACACAACTCAACTCAACTCAACAGAAAGTGGTAAAAAATGGAAAGCATTTCAGACAAATGTATTCCTACTCCATAAGGAGGACAAGATGTCAATATTTCTCCCTTAACATTTTGTCTGAAAGAGGAGTTGCTGAGATCTGTGTTACTTTACATGTCAGCTCTGGGATTTGAACCAGTGACTTTTCAGTTGTTGGCCCAACGCTCTTAATCGCTAGGCTACCTGCTTCTCCATCCTCTATGCCTACCTGGAGAGGGAGAGAGGAAAGAGGAGAGAGCCAGGTTTGATCAGAAGAGGAGAGAGCCAGGGTTGACCAGAAGAGGAGAGAGCCAGGTTCGATCAGAAGAGGAGAGAGCCAGGGTTGATCAGAAGAGGAGAGAGCCAGGTTCGATCAGAAGAGGAGAGAGCCAGGGTTGATCAGAAGAGGAGAGAGCCAGGTTCGATCAGAAGAGGAGAGAGCCAGGGAATGAGGTAGAGGAAAGAAAGGGAGGACAAGGAGAGAGGAAGGGTAGAAAGTCCCTGTCTACTCTCCAGTGACCCGAGATATCATGGTTTGGGTAAGAAAGACCCTCTCAAAGTCAACAGTTCAGAAAGTCCTTTGGTCTCCTAAAATAGTGTTTAATTTTTAACACAAACTTGCACATGGGTATGCATGAACTTTGGTACAATCCAGAGACATGTGTATAGGGTGTAATGAATGACGGTCATGTGTTCAGTAATGATGTCAGCACCGGCTGGGCCTCTGATAGAGGAGGGTCTAATGTACATTTAATTTGGACTGATGTATGGTGGGGATGTGAGAGGGGTGTGTGAATGAGAGAGGGGCGGGGGGATGAGCTTCTCCTGTTGGAGGAGCTGAGGGGTTTGGGGTACAGGGGAGGAGGTAGAGGGGGATGGAGGGAGGGAGGGAGGTAGAACGGGAGGATGGGGAGGACGGAGGTAGAGGGGGGAACAGGGGGTAGGTAGAGGGGGTGTCTGTGAAGTGTCTCCACGGAGGGAGCAGCTGGATTGGGGCTCTGCCACTCTGCCAACACTGTCTGCTTAACCAGGATTAATGACACACACACACACACCAACGCATGAACACACGCACACAGACGCACGCACACACACACACACACACACAAACATATGCACACACGCACACACAGAGACACACACACACACACGCACACATACACCGCACAGTCCCGCCATGCCACGTTTACCCCTGACAATGTGGATGGGAGGGATGGTTGCTTTTGGTTTTCAATGAGAGGGCAAAAACCTGAATGGGGAGGCTAAACACCCCTCTCTGCCTTTTCACAGACCACCCCCTGCCACCCTCTCTTCAAATGAAGTGGATGAATGCTAAATCAATGTTTTTAGTGGTGCTCATCACCCGCTTTATCCCCCCTCTCATTGTTTTTTGGCATATTGAAAGGATATTGATAGCCATGACTGCGGCTATCAGGGGTCTTAATACCGCTGGGACTCTGTCCAGGCACAAGATTGTTAAGGGTATATGTTATATGTTACAGATTCAAATTGGGATTTTATATATAAAATGCAAAGATATGTTGTGGAGCCTATATTTAACTAGGCAAGTCAGTTAAGAACAAATTCTTATTTACAATGACAGCCTACATACAGGGTCAGCCATAGTAATACGGCGCCCCTGGAGCAAATAAGGGTTAAGTACCTTGCTCAAGGACACATCAGCAGGTTTTTCTCCTTGTCGGCTCGGGTATTCGAATCAGCAATCTTTCGGTTACTGGTCCAACACTCTATTCGAACCAGCTACCGTTCAGTTTCTGGTCCAACGCTCTAACCTGCCGCCCTTATTGAGCCATTCCACAAACACAACGTAGCAATGTTTTGAACAGAAACCCTTTCATGTTGCTCTTCATCCTTTAACCACACTTATGATCTTTACACTATCTCTCCTATCTCCTTATCTCTCCTATCTCCTTATCTCTCCTATCTCCTTATCCCTCCTATTTCTCCTATCTCCTAATCTCTCCTATCGTATCTCTCCTATCTTCTTATCACTGATATCTCTTTATCTCTCTTACCTCCTTATCTATCTCTCCTACCTCTCCTATCTTCTTATATCTCCTATCTCTTCTTCTCCTTATCTCCCCTATCTTCTTATCTTTCCTAATTCTACTTATCTCTGCTACCTCCTTATGTCTCCTATCTCCTTATCTCTACTTATCTCTCCTATCTCCTGATCTCTTCTATATCTCTTATGATTTCTCCTATCTCTCCTTATCACTCCTTATCTCTCTTATCTCCCTATCTCTCCTATCTCCCCTCCCTCTCAAATGTTCATCATAGTCATTGTAGACTTACACCAACCCTGGAGGCATGACACACAGCTTGACACACAGCTTTTGAACCCCTCAACCAAGACTACAGTTTCATTTTATTATCCTTTTTTTTTTTACAAAGCATTGAATGAACACTGAGCTAATTACAAACTCCCTCTGTCATCATCATCCTCATCATCCTCATCATCATCATCATCATCATCTCCATAGTCTCCTGCTCATCTCAGAGTTCATAATAAATGTGTCTGGGGAAGATGAGTGAACGGTATTCATCAGGCAGGCAAGGAGGGGGAAATGCTGCGGCCAAGATCCAATTATATATATTCATTAAGTGATAATGATATCATGGTCTTTTAACTGTGAAGAAAAGAGCGTAATTGAATAATAACAGTTGTACAATCCCAGAGGAGGGGGCCTGGGGGCTGGGAGGGGGGCCGCTCCATCCCTGACACAGTGACCCCTGGGGGGAGAGAGAGAGAGAGAGAGAGAGAGAGAGAGAAGGAGAGAGAGGGAGGATTGATGGTATTCTATTACTCCCTGATAGATTTATTATGAAGGCCTGAGTGGACTCGGCGTGCC